>OZ035999.1:3795626-4240626 GCA_964035015.1 Corallium rubrum | reverse complement strand
ACCAGCCGATGCCAGGGCCATTTTCGCCGACCTCCCAACGTGGAGGCAAAATGCCCTGGGGACGAGGTTGGGCCCAGTTGTACGAAAGGCGTTTAACTTAAACGGTGTTTAGCGCTATCCAGCGGATAAATTTACTATCCGATGGATAGTTATCCAGTGGATAAATTTGTGTTGTACGAAGGCCGTTTAGCGTCGCGTTTAACTATCCGTCGGATAAGCTCAAATTTAACCAGGGAAAGCAAGAAAAAACCGGTTATTCTCGTTGGTTGCTATGTGTTGCTATGCAGCTCGAGCGTGATTTCAAAGGGAAAATAAAAGAGTGAGAATTGAAAACCACGCTTTAATTCTTCAGCTTGCTGAGGAAAATATCGGTAAAATTGGGGATCTCGTAAAAACCTTATTTTTTTTACCGTGTCACGGGCTTCTTGCAATTGGGGAAATTGAAGAAATTGGTTAACTTTTAATACGGGAGAGAGCAACATCACACGACGTATTATTCGGCAGACAGTGGACTTATCCAAGCTCGCAAGAGTATCTCCGGTCACTTGTTGGAAGCTTCCCGACACCAGAAATCGAAGTAAAATATTAACACTTGATTTGTGGCCGAAACGGCGTGGCTGCGATTAGTTTCAGGACTTATTTCGTCTTGTACAAGATGGATTATATAGGCGATGGTTTGCCTACCGAAATGGTATCGTCTCCATAGCTCGTCATCGTAATTGCAGTACGTTGTCAATTTCACGTCTAAACACTCTATCTGCTCCTCTATTCAGGCCCGTAGGAAGCTATTTTGTATTGGGGGGGGGGGGGGGGGGGGGGGGGGGGGGGGGGGGGGGGGGGGGCGCTGATGTTGCGAGCGTCGAAGACGCGAGATATCTAGGGGGGTCAGGGGGCATGCCCCCCGGAACATTTTGGATTCTAGGGTCTCTGAAACAGCATTTTCCGCATTCTGGGGCGAGATTTATAGCATAAATTTTATTTCCCTCTAAAACTTTACAGATTATCGCTAGTTTACAAATTATTGGGGGGGCTGACGCCCCCCAGCCCCCCGGTGTCTACGGCCCTGCTATTTTCTCGTGGAAGTGCATACAAATAGATGCCAGGTAATATGTACAACGCCATTTTGTTTATTTTTGTTAAAATTGACAACACACACAACGTTTTATCCGCCGGATAGTGACTTAAACGGTCTCAAGACACCGTTTAAATTTATCCGCTGGATTGCCGAAATTTAACCAGTGGATAGCGCTAAACGGGCTTCGTACAACGCGATTTCTCAAGCGTTTAAATTTTATACGGTGGATAGTGAGTTAAACGGTGGATAGCGACTTAAACGCCTTTCGTACAACCGGCCCCAGAAAAATAAAGTAGATATCGTTAGAAAGCTATTAATTTGTAGAATACAATGGTGTCTTTGATTTTGCGATAAACACAAACCGTTAATAGTTGCGAATTTTCTAATTAAAACCAGAGGGCTTCACTCGGGGCGACTCAAGTAAAAAGCGTTTTATTTTGTTCACAATGGTTTTTTGTAGTTTGATTCCGAGATAAATTTCCAGCAAAACGGTGTCAGCGTTTTTTTATTTATCGCCTGGTTTCGAATTTATGACTTATTTTGTCCGGATGTTGGTCGAAAAACAGCATTTTCAACTTTGATTGTCAATAAATTCAGCAAAACTCGACATATAAAAAAACGCTGACACCGTTTTGCTTGAGATTTATCTCGGAATCGAACTGCGAAAAACGATTTTGAACAAAATAAAGTGCCTTTTACTTAAGTCGCCCCAAGTGAAGCCCTCTGGTTTTAATTAAAAAATTCACAACTATTAACGGTTTGTGTTTATCGCGAAACCAAAGACACCATTGAATTCTACAAATTAATAGCTTTCTAACGATATCTATTTGATTTTCTGGCATAAATTCTGACGAATTGAGATCGAGCGCTTTACAGAAATGACCCTGTAAACCTTAACGAAGACCTTAACCTTATTATAAATATAAGTGCCCAGCACAAAACACGAATAAAAGCCATGAACAAAAGGACATAAAAAACATAATATTTAATAATCTAACGTTTCGTTGTTTATGCTACAACATCTTCAGAGATAATGATTACAAGATATTAATTTACAGGATATACAATAAACAGAATTCTAATTACATACATATAGACCAATAAGAATATTTATAATAAGATTACGTTTTCCGCCTGGTGAATCTCTTGCCGACGTTCTGAAGACCTTAACTATATGGTTTGATCAATACTGCTTCTTACAAAAGATTTTCTCCTCTCTTGTCCACGTAACTTGGAACCTTATCAGTATGCAATAAAACGTGTGACAAGTAATATATCAAGCCTAGCGCTCAGAAGCTGTGTTTGGTCTCATATCAAACGCCGAGAAGTGTGTTACGGCGAAGCCAAGATTTTTTAATCAACTTCGAGATGTTTTGATATCAGATCAAACACAACTTTCGAGTGTATATAGCTTCTCAAATGAATCAGTATTTTAAGCAACATTTGATGTAATAATAATAATAATAATTTTAATGACTTATATTGCGCATTCTACATGACGAGATGATCGAATGCGCATTACATGAGTGTACAATAAAATAATATATTTAGTTAATTACAGCAATTACATAATAACAAGAATATAAAACTAAGCTAAGTGAAGTTATCGTAAGCTAATCTAAAAAAATGAGACTTAAGAAGCCTCTTAAAACAGTCAACAGTCTTTGCGTTACGAATGTCTGCAGGGAGAGCGTTCCACAGCTTTGGAGCAGATGTCATGAAGGCACGGTCCCCAAGTGTAGCATAGGTCTTACATAAAGGACGCTTAAGCAATAGCTCCTTATTCGATCTAAGAATATATTTCCCGGTAACAGACGATTTGATCGAAATTAAATCCTTAATATACAAAGGGGCTAACCCATGAATAGCCTTAAAAGTAATTAGCAAAATTTTGAATTTAATGCGAAACCTAACAGGTAGCCAGTGTAATTTTGAAAGAAGTGGGGTAATATGACAAAATTTATGCTCCATAAAAATCAACCTAGCGGCAGCATTCTGCACTAAAAGTTGGCTTAATTTATGCACGAGTTTGATGTAATATATCGTACACCAGAAGCCGTTCATTATCTGATTTGAAAACACCGAGAAGTATGTTGAAAAACGAGGCGATAGCCGAAATTTTTAACTCACTTCGAGGTGTTTTCAAATCAGATAATAAATAGCCTGCGTGCTGACTTTCCCCATTTCCGTTCCCCGTTTACCCTCCGGGGAACGGAAACGGGAGAGGTCTGCACGCAGGCTAGATGATAAACGGCTTTCGAGTGTATGGTATAGCTTCTCAAACAAATCAGTATTTAAAGAGAAATTTGAGGTAAAACTTGTCTTAATTATGGGCGTTTATTACCACATTTCACGACAACGTCTCGGTAACTGATGCCACTATGTTTTCCTCATGAATTATTAATGAGTTTGAGAAGGCATATTCAAACTATGACTCGGTATTGATTTCCTTTGTTTTTATGTTATGAATTATTATTAATGAGGCTGAGAAGTCGTTGTCACACTCTTGTGATAATCACATTCTTTGAATGGTTATCGTACTATGCATATTAATCAGGGTGTAGATAAAAGGCGGACACGGACGCGGACGGCGGACGGCGGATGGCGGACGGCGGACGGCGGACGGCGGACGGCGGACGGCGGACGGCGGACGGCGGACGCGGACGCGGACGAACTCGTGGTATTTTTAACCGGGGTTTTATCCCCGGTAGTTATTTGTGGGGTCATTTTTAACAGGGGTATTTGCCCCGGTGGATGGTTACTGACGAAATGTTGGGATTTTGTCGTTTGTTTTGTTGTGCTGGTTTTTTAAAATAATATTCCCGTACTTTTCCCTGGTTGCATATATATACGAGGTTCGGAGTGGCGAGGCCAGAATAAACTGACGATTGGGGGGGGGGTCGGTATTAGAAGCGAAGCTCCGAAGGCGCGAGGAGTCGTAGCGGGGTCAGGGGGAATGTTTCGGATTTCTAGGGTGTCTAAAACGCCATTTCCGGAGTTTTGAAGCTACTGTGTTGTGCAATGATCTGAAAGGACAAATTTAAATAGGCCCGTGGCCTCGCCACTGGTCGTTAGACACAAGGAACTTGATTAATTTTTGTGATACACAAACCTCACACCTCTAATAAGTGCTATAGATTAAAAAAACAATATTCGGATCGTGGGTCGGAAATGAAAATATGCACGAAAAAAAATCCAAGCTCTATAAGAAGTATATACGATCGTAGGTGTTTCGTGTTGATGGAGTAAAACTAAATTAAGATTATGTTATTTTTACGTAGGGTGGGAGGTGTACGAGTAATGTTAAGTTTTTCCTGCTTTCATACTATTGAAAAAAATCACGCAAAACGCAAATAACATGGTGTGACATAATATATATACTTGGTCTGATTTTTAAGGTCAGTGATGAACGCATTCGGCTGAATTCATAAGCTTTGTTAGCTTGTTTGTCGCCTTGCGTGCATGTGGGCGACGTTCAAGCGAGGAAACCAAACCTGTTTAATTGAACTGTCAAATGAATGGTTGTTTGAAACGGTAAAGTCTGTTAGTCTGTAAATATATCATGAATTTTACTTCTGAGAGCCTTGCAAACATCTGTAATCAGTGCCGGAGCCCGGAGGCATCAATGGAGCATGCGCCTTATTACCGCGTGTCATTCAAATTACATTCAAATGATTTGGTCGTGATAATCGAAAACGGAGACTTTCGAAGACCCCTTTGAAGGGTGATGTGAATAGGATACCATGGTGACGGCGTTTGGTCACTGTAGTGTATGACCGAGCAAAAGGAGTGGGGCGAGAGAGATATAAACATGAGGCGAGAGTAATGGAGAATGACAGTTGACCAGAGACACTGAATAAAGAAACTATCAATAATACAATAAATACCATCGGAGTATATTATAGTCACCTGCAGAAAGGAGAAAATTTTTTCTGACTAACTGCCAAAATACTGACAATTTCTTTCACAAAAAACAGAGTATTCCAAGTCGTCAGTTAAGACGTCTTCTTGATAAATAGAAAAATAAGTGGAATTTTCTGACGTGTTCTTGACATTTGGTGACGGTGTGTAATAAGTGGCCAAGCTGCCTCAATAACACCTCATTTTCCGACAATGAATGTCACATCACTGCATGGTACCGCCATCTCAGTCCGTTCATACGACACTTCTATCACACATTCGGACATCTGAGTCTTGATATTGAGTCGATCGAGTTCACAGTTCCTTAAAGTCTGTGTTATTTCGTGTGTTGGACAAGTATATTATTGTTTGTGTATAACATGTCGCAATGGCTGTATTCTGAAGTTGTGAAGGGCGAGAGTGAGGAGGAATCAGAGCGTCTTTCTTCTCATATGCCGAAACCAAAAGGTTTGGTGAACTGGTGAGAGGAGTACCAAGTTGACGAAGAACACGTTGCTCTACAGAAGCAAAAGCTACTGTTTTGTCGTTTTTGTTTTAACGCGGACGTTTCATTAGGATTTTTAGGGTTAAATCTCTTAATTTTAGTTCCTCCAAAAGTTAAGATCAAAAAGTTGATTAATGTTTAACTGGTGTGAGTTTTGGCTTTGCAGTGGTTCAAAACGAAGGTCATGCTATCATTGTTACTCGGGCTACTATGGTAGACCGGGTCTAGGTTTCGGTTTCGTTTCTGTTTTTGTTCTCCTCCCCATCACCGAAAATTGCATTTTTTCACGCTTCCGTATTATACAGATTATATCATATTATAAAAAAGTTTATTAAATAGATTATACCATATACTAATAATATATTATTATTATTATTATTATCACTATTATTATTATTGTTATTATTATTATTATCACTATTATCACTATTATTATTATTATTATTATTATTATTATTATTGTTATTATTATTATTAATATTATTATTTTATATTATATATATATATATATGTATATATATATATCACGCCGGGCTAGTAGATCTCCAAAAACCATCATTTCAGCTATATACAACACTTTTTTTAATATTTATCGGATGGGACTAAAACTTGGCAAGGTAAACGGGTGTTGGCTTCTGCTTGTTTCTGCCGTTTTCGTTTCTCAAATTAACGGGTTTTGGCGGGAAAATGACGTCACAAAGAAATCTGTTGAAACTTGTTTTAAACTTTTGACACATTTTCTTTACTAATTTAAACATAACTGGTATTGAAAGTTTAAAACTGAAATAATAAATCAAATACCTTCAGCCGTTAACGAGATGTAGCCGTTTCAAATTCAAATTTCCCGCCATTTTCGCAAAGTTTAATGTGCAATATCCTTTGATTGGATGAAGATATTTAGATTTTTATTTCAATTTTAAACTTTCTATACCTATAATTTTTAAATTAGTTAAGAAAATGTGTCAAAAGTTTAAAACAAGTTTCAACTGATTTCTTTGTGACGTCATTTCCCCCGCTAAAACCCGTTATTTTGGAAAACGAAAACGGCAGAAACAAGCAGAAGCCAACACCCCATTGCCTTGCCAAGTTTTAGTCCCATCCGATAAATATTAAAAAAGATTTTTGTGATATAGCTGAGATGATGGTTTTTGGAGGTGGCGTATATTAGAAATTACTATATTATTTGAAAGTAGTCGTCCGCCGTCCGCGTCAGCCTTTCATCTACAACTACTCCGAACCTCGTATATGCAACTAGGGAAAAGTACGGAAATATTATTTTAAAAAACCAGCACAACAAAACAAACGACAAAATCCCGACATTTCGTCAGTAACCATCCGCCGGGGGAAATACCCCAGTTAAAAATACCCCACAAATAACTACCGGGGATAAAACCCCGGTTAAAAATACCACGAGTTCGTCCGCCATCCGCCGTCCGCCGTCCGCCGTCCGCCGTCCGCCGTCCGCCGTCCGCCGTTCGCCGTCCGCCGTCCGCCGTCCGCCGTCCGCGTCCGTGTCCGCCTTTTATCTACACCCTATTAATCAGGATTTGACACTTGTGTTGGAACAATGAAAAATGGGGGTGTCATGAGATATTAAATTGATTAAAGTGCTGGGGGCCTGGGTAACTCCTTTTTGGTAACTGACCTATACTTCGCAGATCAACGTGGCCGTGACGAGGCATATCGAAGCATAGTTAATAGAAAATATACATGGTTTGGAAACCCGGCAAACTTCAAAGCGGTTAACAATCAAGCTACGATTCATGTTGAAAGGTACACGAAGGTGCCAAATCCTTTGTTTTAGGTTTATTAATATTTAAACAGTACGGTTGAGTGATTGAAGCCAAACGTTGCTATTGGATGATTGCTTCATTATACAGAAAACACAATATGTTCAGTAACCATGAAAGTGCAAATATTTCCATAAACCTGAACAAAAACATAAAACAATGACTTTTGTGAGCTTCCAAACCAATGTATATTTTCTATTAACTATGATCAAAGGCGATCCAAGCAGCCGCCATACGACACAGTTTAGACCACGGATCACAGCTAAGATGTTAGGTGTTGATTTTACGGAGGGAGGAAAACCGAAGAAGCCGGCGAAAAACCCTCGAAGCACAGGAGAGATCAACTACAACTCTACTCATTAACTGAATTCAAAAATCATTATAATGATTCATGCATAGGAAAACGCAAAGGAACTCATGAGTACCATGTCCGTGGTTTTCGCAGTCCGTGTTTTATCAGATCTAAAACACTCGACTATAGCCTCGTGTTTTTAATCTGATAAAACACTGCTGCTCATGTTTTAAATATTACTATTCAGAATTATTTTGGCACAACGATGATGCAATATTTCATACTTAAAAATATAATCAGCAACATTCCTTCGGTTGTGGCGCGAACATCTCACAAAGGTTTATAAGGTTATAAGGGATTTAATCTCATGAAGGGAGCCTTTTATCTCCTTGATCTCATTTCCTCAGAGTATTAGCTGCAAGAACATAAGCTCATTCGCATAGAGCTAAAGGCTGAGCTGAGACTAAAGAGAATTTGAATAAACCTTGTGGGTACTGTGTCTATGGCACCACCCCATCACAGTGTTTGCCTTGAATCCCTTTAATAGTCAATTTCAGTTTCAATTCATCATTTTTGGATTACCGTGCTATTCAAAGATGATGATTCAAGATGTAAATATGTTGAGTGGTTTCCTGTTTATAAGAACAACAAATCTGAAAGTTAATTTTCACAAAGTTAGCAATTAATATGTATGCAGAGGAAAATTGGAGTTGTTTATTTATGTTTTCTTAACGGCATGGTCCACGTTTGGATTAAGTTTTCCTCCGCGGTGAGATTTCCTTTAAATTACCTTTGCATTTGCATTTGTTTTAACATGGATTGCATTTGTTGGACAACTTTCGTTGTGTGTGGGCTATCAGCGCTAATGCTATTTCAATAACGTATACAGCGATCCCTGTTTTAAACGACCAACAGTTGACGCATTTGTTGGATTCGACGGCAGGGTCGAATATAGTGCGAGGACCAAGCAAACGTTCAAACAAATTCGTGTTAGACGAACTATTCTCAGTAAGACGTGTTATTAAACATTTTCTTCGAATCCTTGATTGCTCACTAATCTTGACGAGGTCTGGGCCGAGTTTATATGCGTTCATGATCTTCGGTATACGCAATGTTTACCGATCAGCGGCAGGCATTATTAAATTGTGCGCTACGCTACACGTGGCATTGTTTGGCGCTGGAATATATTGATTTATTAAAGAGAAGTGTATTTTTCTACTACTATTATATCAAACACAACTCTATTTGTTGTTGGAAGTATATATCAAGGCCGCAAAAGGCCAAGCGACATTTCGAGTTGGGGACATTGTTCATTGATTTTTATATGACATTCCACACCATTGTGCCAGATGATTTCACTTAACATTTTAAGCATGCGACGTTATATTGTCAACACTCACGTCACGCGTATAAAATTAAGCCATTAAAGATGGCAACAGCCGTTGTTGCTGCAAATCAACAACCTAAAACTGCATCACTCTTTAATGGCTCGATTTTATACGCGTGACGTCCATGTTGAGGAAAACGTCGCATGCTTAAGCTCTTTAATTGAAAATGCTTTGGACGATAACAAGTATTTTACTACTAAATAGTAAATGGTAGCAACTCGCAGCACTTCACTTTCGATAAAAACTTCTAGTTATAGTTGTATTTGCCGCTGTAATTGTTTAATTCTGAGCCCACAATGCTATTATCTGTAGTTTCTGGAGGTATTATCTGTAGGAAAAAGGACTTATATATCATGCATGTGCTAACGTGACGTCACTGGCGAGCTGACAAACCGAAGAAAAGCACGGGGAAAAGAAACTTGCATTGCATTAGATAAATAGCTTTAAAGAAAACCAGCAGTAATGTTCCAACACATTTTATTGTTCAGAATATTTGAATAAAGATACCTAGTTCTCTTTTATTTGTATTCAAATCAACTCAGAAATGTTCTCACCAAAACGTACAGGGCCGAGACAAAAGCGTATTGACCCCGAGGTCAATATCGTAAAATCCCAACCTCTCTGGAACCAATCAGCGCGCGTCGTTTTGCGTACGGACCGGAAATCAAACCCAGCCATATAATAATTGTTTATTATACCGTCTTCTGTACGTTTCGTTTTAGACGTCACACTAACGACGGATTTAAGAATTCGACTCAACTACTCAAATCTCAATGCGTCAACTCTTTGTTATGTAAATTTCAAATGTTGTGACGTACACGTGTATAATGTGTTAGCGGAGAAGTTATAATCTATGATATAATCAAACGAAATTACTTGAAATCATATCCTGCGTGTTTGGTGGTGTGGGAGAAGCACACGCACACACTTCCTTCAAATTAAGTTTGGTTTTCTAAGAGCAAAGATGTATAACCTTTTCAATAAGTCATTATGCACGTGTACGTCAACATTTTAGGAAGGAAAGCAAAAACTGCAAAAGATGTTACTCCGTCATTTTAAGACGTTTTAAGAAGTTCTTTCAAATAAGACAGAGACAGACAGACAGACAGACAGACAGACAGACAGACAGACAGACAGACAGACAGACAGACAGACAGACAGACAGACAGACAGACAGACAGACAGACAGACAGACAGACAGACAGACAGACAGACAGACAGACAGACACACACACACACACACACACACACACACACACACACACACACACACACACACACAGACAGACAGACAGACACACACACACACACACACACACACACACACACACACAGCGAGCGGGCTTCATTCAATTCTGTTAACGGGTATGGGCAACAAAAACAAAAATTTCCAAAGAAAACCAATGACATGAAGATACGATCTAGTGTGTTATTTAGACCTAAAGTATTCCGATAAAACAACTTAATTGCACTTTTAAAGTTGCTTCCTGGATACATTTTCGATGTGCATGTGACGTCACAAGCTGGGTGAAGCGAAAACTTCAGTGGCCATACTTTCACATATATAAGTCTGAAATTCATTTTTTGTAGATCATTTTCATTGTGGATTAAACCACAACACTTTAAAAACATACCACAGAAATTCAGCTGCATGCCAGAAGAATAAGTTTCATCATGTTTACCCAGCTTCTAACGCCAGTTAATTAGGCAAGGTCTTACAACAAGATGGCGAACGGCAAGATTGTCTTTATTTGTCAAAATTAGTCAAAATTAGTCCTGTTGTTTGGCAGTGCAAGACAGTTTGTTGATCAGAAATTTAAAAATGTGTACTTTGTAAATTTTGTTTCTCTTACCCTTTAAACCCTGCAATATATAACGAGTCGCAAAGTGGTACTGTACAATAATTTAAACATGGCAAAACCATTCTCGGTTTCCGGATCTGTTTAATACTTGTGAACTGAACAGCACTCAACTATTTCATCATTATCATCATCATCCCGTTTGTCCCCTCAAGGGGGGGTCGGGTCGTCTCGACACCTCTTTCCACTCTATTCTGTCATCGACTGTCCAGATCCACCACTCTCCCGTCATCCCGAACACAATCCATCCATCGCTTTCTCGGTCGTCCCCTCTTGTTCCTGGTTCCCTGCCCTCCGCTGCCCATCTAACAAACTCCATCTCTTCCATTCTCTTCACGTGTCCGTACCATCTCAGCCTGCTTTCTCGTATCTTCTCTCTTAGTTCCCAATTCCTGCCTTATGTCTTCGTTTCTCATTCTATATCTCGTCTTGTTATACCTCTAATGGCTCGTAGACATCTCATCTCCGCTACTTCCAATTTATTCACATGTTCTTCCTTCACTGCCCACGTCTCTGCCCCATATAGAATCACCGGTCTTACCATCGTTTTTTATACACCTGCGTCTTCAGTCTCATTGGCATCCGTTTGTCGTATATTATTCCGCTTACATTCTCCCATGTGTTCCCTGTTCCATGCAGTCTTGCCTGTACCTCGCTATCCAGATCTCCACTCTCATGTAGCCAACTTCCTAGGTATCTGAAGGCTGTTGGTTGCTTCAGTTGCTGTCAGTCCACTGTAATCTGCAGTCGTGGTACTGGCTGACCTCTTGAGACTTCTAGTACTTCCGTTTTTGCCTTGCTCAGCCGCATACCGCCAGTTGGTTGTACCACTTCTCTACTGCTTGTTGTAATTCCTCTGCTACATTCTTTGACGCCCTGAAAGACCTGGGAACAAAAATGACGTCATCAGTTAATAACGTTATGAGTTACACCCACTGATCATCCGTGGTTACACCTCCTATTCCCCCTGTTGGAAAAGCGATAAGTAATCGATACACATCCATTTTGTTCTAGAAAACTAGAACGTTCCATGGTGGAAATCAAGAGCTGTTATCTCGATTGACAGATTATTTTTTTTCAAAGGATCTTGCTGATACTCTCTGTTTATCACTTTCGGGCCTGTCACTGCACGACCTGAATCTTATCTCGCGACTCTATAGAGCATTCCTACTTGCCACGATGGCCGATTTATTTCTATACCTGTAGTTCTCAACAGTAGATTTTTACAGTCAAATTAATAGAAATACCTTCGCACTTAGTAGAATTTATCTTTCATGGAATTTAATCATAATATAACGAATGATTCTCCCAAATCGATACCAACAAACAAATATAATAATTGTCAGTTGTTTGCTGTACAAGCTGTATTAGTTAGTAATACTCAGAAAAAAAACCCAACTCTGAGCTCTAAGCGGGACTCGAACCCACAACTTTCTGAATGTTAGCCAGACGCTCTGACCATTGAGCCACTAGAACTCAGATAGCGGAGTAAACTCGGTTAAAACTCGTTCCTGGAGGTCTGGGCACAGTCTAAGGTATAAGTACCTTAATTAACCTTGCTCCGCTATCTGAGTTCTAGCGGCTCAATGGTTAGAGCGTCTGGCTAGCATTCAGAAGATTGTGGGTTCGAGTCCCGCTTAGAGCTCAGAGTTTTTCTGAGTATTACTAACTAACACAGCTTGTACAGCAAACAACTGACAATTATTACTAACGTCAAGCTGCAATTTCTGAAACTAACTAAACAAATATAAATCAGGAATAAGCGACTTTTATCACTAGTAGATTTAGTGGCTACATGAATACAGTAATACACAACAAACTACAGAAGTGGGAAGGTATTTCCATTTTGACTATAATAATTTTTTTTACCTGGGACACTACTATGTCCGTCGTGTCCTTAGTTGTTGGGATTTCTGTGTAATTACTAGTGTGGAATTATCTTAATTAACCAAGCATCTTTATAGGACAGTCAACATGGGTATATCTCATTATCTCAAGGCCTCAAGGGTCTATGCTTGCAAGCTCCTTTGCTTTGCAGCTATATATATATTTTCTCTCCTTTGCACTCACTGTGTTCTGTGGTACTGAGTGTCTTACTTATTGATTCGTGCTGCAAGTCCCTTTTCACTTCTCTTTCTTACTTCTTTGTTATATATCAAAGGACAATGGAAGTCCTACATACGATGCTTCTACTTACGGGTCAAATAGGAGGGGTCGGAAGCCTAAAATAACGTGGGTATATAGCTGTGACGAGCCGCATACGTAATACAGCAATTTTAATTTTCAAACCAAACGTTGCTACTCCGAGTTTCACGCGTTAGCAACGTTCAGTTTTTTTAAATAAAATCTATCTTGCTCTACCTTCAAAAGTATCGAGCACTCTGTGGTCTATTGTAAACGACATATATATATATATAATATATATATATATATATATATATATATATATATATATATATATATATATATATATATATATATATATATATATAATTACAGCCATAAATTCTAGCGCATTCTCAAATCTACACTTGAATAATGTTTCCACTACAGAGATTTAGAAAAATGGCCGCCGAATTTTTTATATGCATATTAATTAGCCCTTATGAACTCGTTTCCTTGAGGGAAATTCAAAAGAACATTTACTTACAAAAACGAGGATATAAGAGCTAATTTATATGCACATAAAAGAATTCTATTTCGGCGGCCATTTTTGAATAAGGTCTATACGATGGGGCAACCTTTCATAAACCTATCGGTACAGGTTGCTCCTCGTCAGAGCTAGACGACATGTAGCCAAACTCGTCGTTCACTCGGCACAAAACCAGCCATATATTCAGTACCTTGATTCTACTGTCAAAAAACATTGTCTTCCCAGTAATTGTGTTATTGCTGGGTTGCACATGACGTCATGGTGGTCATGTTGATTGGTAGGTGCAACCAACATGGCCGCTGTGCTTTTGTCCTCTAAATCTCAGAGGATTGCTTGCAACCCACCAATACGAACACCAGACCATGCAGTCAAGAGGGTCGCAGATCAGTCTTACCACGTTGACGTCTTCTGTACATCTGTAAAGGGCCATACACAAAATACGTGACGCTTCCGGGGGTGGGGGATGTTTGAACAATAGTCACATAATGTCACAAGGGGGGGAGGGGTTATCACAAAGCACTGCAGTCACGTGACGGAGAGGCTGAAATTAAACAAGACGGCCATGTTAAATGTTGATGAGAATTTATTGTAGAGTTGCAAATCCTCATTCTATACCAGTTATGCTACTAGCATTAAGTATTTACCGTGAAAGTGGAGTGATCGCTGATACTAGATCCTGAAGGCGCAGTCCAAAAAAGCTCCAGATCCGGCACATGCTCTCGAATTACTGCATATTAATTTGGTGTTGGGGGTGGGGGGTGGGGGGGGGGGGGGTGGTGGTTGGCTCAGAGTCACGTAATTTTCGATGGGGGGTAATGCCAACCGTCACAGATTGTCACAGGGTGGTAGGGGGAGTCAAAAATGGGCAAAAAAAGCGTCACGTATTTTGTGTATGGCCCCTAAGGGAACAACCAACAAAAAAGAATAATGTTTAACACACTTCGAGGATTTTTAAATGAAATGATAAACGACTATCTTATGGTATAGCTTTTGAAACGTATCAGTATATAACTGAAGAGAAATTTTTAATTTATTAATTATGGAAGTTTATGACCAATTTACCCGGCGCAACTGCGATTCCATATACTTTATACGCAACGATCGCAGCAAGGCTGCAATGGATATTTGAAACATTGCACGATGTATAAGCGCAGGCGCAAATTTGACAAACACAATGTTTGCGGTCAGCATGCGTAGTGTGACAAGTTTTTTAATTTCATGAAACACTGCTTGGTGATTGATGCGCGCGGTAAAGATCCTTTACCATGCAACTGCACCACAAATGATTTATGTTAATCAGTAATAGGTGTAATATACGAGGTATTTGGTATACTAGAACTGGTCATTAAAAGGCTGTAGGTTTGATCCCTGTCTGAGGCTCAGAAACCGGCTGAACACCGCTGCCAAACGTTTGCGCATGCTTGAATTTGCTGGGGGTAAACATTGCAAGAAAAGTGGGAATTAGCCGTGGCGACAACTAAGACTCGACTTTTCATTTGTGCATTTGCATTTTAAAAAAAGGGTAAAGAAAATTACGAAGAGGTAAATTCAGAATATGTTAAAATATTGACAAAGAAGCCATGCACAAACTACCTACCTTATCTTTTTGGTAGTATGCTTATAATTTTAACTTTTGTGTCAGACTCTCGGACCAGTTTAAAGATTTCAGTGTTTTCCCGCTTTTTTTTTTCAGGTGCGATCTCGGACGTCGAGCATGCGCAAAACGTTTGGCAGCGGTGTTATTCGGCTGAGTATTTAAGCGTAGCAAACGTCTACCAAAAGTCTATTATTGCAAATCCTTGAATTTCATTGGCTATCGCAGAAGTTACTAAGTGGAAAAGAGGCTTTTCAGCTTTCTCATTGGTCCGCTCAGCGCGGTGACTATTGCATCACAATAAATTGTACTTATTCAACACTGCACTGACTTTACTCGTTTCAGTCTCCCCCTCGGAGTTGTCATTTTGAAGTATGAGATTTTAGAATTTGTTGATATTCATTTATTTTTTTCAAAATGGGATCTGTAGTTTTTGAGACAAACAAAAGAGCATAATACTGAAAACATTTATCACTGAGATATTGTACATATCAAATATCGTAAAAACAAAACTTTATAAAGGTAAGGAAGTATATTTTCTATAATTCTTCGTATTTTTTGTATGTATTTGCTAGGTTTTGGTCGTAGCGATGTTTTCGAAAACTTCGTCATGAGTAAAGAACATATTGAACATGAATTAATTAAGTGCAAAAAAGCCGTAACACAGGATCCAAAACACCAGAATAAAAGTCTTTTTAGCATATATTTGAATGTATGTACAAGTTCAATTCCAAAGTAGGATGTTGTTTACTTTTTTTTAAAAAACTATTTACTGACAAAGACTGTGGCTTGCTAACATCGTCTGTGAATAAACAGAATCACCACTGTTAAAATGAAAGCAGTTGTTTAAATTAAAGTTTTTGTTTCAACGTTATAAAGCGTTTTCACTCACGTGATCGGTGGCCCATTGGGGTGGTGAAACAATACGAAATATTTGAATAAGAAAGATCGAATTCCCATACCGTAAAGTGGCAATAAACCAATGAAAAGCCTTCTTTTAACGAAATTGACCAATCACAAAATACGTAGTATGTCACGAACAATGATCATTAGAGCCAGCGGTTATTCTGTTAAGCAACAATGGCGCCGAAATTATAAATCTGAGGTGAGCAAATGACAGAAGAAATTGAACATTTATATACGCGAAGCAATAAGTTCTACGTACAAAAACGGCTGCAAAATAGTTAGAATGGAAATTATTAATGGTAAGATCGTTAAATTGTTTATCTGTGTAACTGTGTTCGTTTAAAACGAAATAACTGCAAACAAGCATCTCAAAATTACGGTTGCTATTGACAAGATTTGGTGATTATAAACTACTAAACTACATGCTAAATTGAATGTTTCTTTCAACTTTTTGTCATTTTTACAAACCAAATGAATGGAAATATATTATTTTAATATTGTACATGAAAACACATGCTAAATTATGCAAGAAAATTTACTTTTCCATCAGTCACCGTACGGGACCACGACGGGCCAAGGAAATGTCCGAAATGACTGTTCAACGTTTATTGTTGGTAGTTAAAAAAGGTATTAAACGAGCCTCAAAGAATACGTTATGCGATCGAGACTTTATTTAGCTTTGTCGAGACTTTATTTAACTTTTGTTCGTAAATTTATACTAAAACAATCAGACAAATCGCCCTCGTTTTCTAATAATGAGCGATACTCAACTCGGCTTCGCCTCGTTTGACTATTCGCTCGTAGAAAACTCGGGCTCGTTGTCTAATTGTTAAATATACAACGGCTAGTGAAAGACTGTCACAGCTGTTGAGAGACTGAAGTTGTAGAAGGATTATACACCTATTGTATGTATAACACCGCCTTAACGAGAAGTGTTAAGTTGGTGTCGCCAGAATATCCCTGTAGGCTAGTTAGCCCGTTTATGCAAATTGTTGTTGTGGAACAACTTTGTCTTTTTACTCTGACTATAGCTAACGCCAGACGATTTTACTCGACAACAGGAGATGTCTCGGAAATCCATACATATATTAAATGCTTATAACACACCTGTTGATTAAATTGTGGGACAACTTTATATTCTTTAATATACTCTATATATAAAGCCAGACGATTTCACTCGTCTGTTGACTTAATTTGGTAGGGTAAGCCTAAGAATTATGAAACCATTGAAATGTTCAAATAAGCCCCCCCAGATAATGAGAATATTAATTACTCTATCTTCCCTCTAGAACTAAATATGTAGGCAATGAACATCTTTTAAGTCCGCACAGAGGCCGACATTGAAACAATGAAACTCATATATCAAATCCTGTATAACACATGATACTTATTAGTCGCCGAGAAGCTGTTGGCTAGCCGCGCTCGTGCCGTGCAGCGTCTGCCTGAGAAGAAGTCATCCTCTTTACACCTCCCATTCTA
Source organism: Corallium rubrum (assembly GCA_964035015.1). Taxonomy (NCBI): domain Eukaryota; kingdom Metazoa; phylum Cnidaria; class Anthozoa; order Scleralcyonacea; family Coralliidae; genus Corallium; species Corallium rubrum. The sequence goes on along the minus strand of OZ035999.1, from coordinate 4,223,185 downwards.
ATTCTTGTCACTCCACATTATCAAGTGTCGACAAGTCAGGCGTAATTTATATCATTCAGTAAATGGCCTCGACGCCTTGGCATATATATCTAATCAGTTTCCATTTCTAAAAACGTGTTGCTCTCGTGAGCTTCGTGCTTTCAATTCCCCAGACCAGATATCCTGTTCTTATATATAGATTATTACAGTAAGCCGTAAAATTATATCCCCTAACTCTAAATACCCAAAGCGGGTGCATGCAAACCGAGCGAGAAGACAGAGGTTGTTTTTTTAATAGAACAGTTTGTCTTTGGCTGAGTGGATTTACCATTTATATAAGATGTTAAGTATAGGAGCAGTTATAAAGATTCGCGAATCAAGGCGAGAATGAATTGAAATTGAACCCCGAATAGATATTACACTTTCGAAAATAAAATGTTCCTGACAGCTTTAGTATAAACTTTCTAATCCGCGAGAAACGGAAGGCTTGACGTTTACATACTCCGCGAAGTAGGAAGGGAATGTGAAGCGAGTTGATTATTTCTCTGCATGCCCGTTGAATAGAAAAATCATTTTCACCCCAATCACTACCACAAACTTCGTAGTAGTTCCAGCACATGGTCGCCAGCTTGTTTGCAACTGATCTTTGCCTCGGTCGTTTCATACGCCTGGGTGGCCTGTAAAACGCTTTTGTAAACGACGACCCTCCAATTTCCTGTGCACTGTCAATAGTGTAAGTCGAAGTGCTGAGTGGCATGAGGCATCACTCGACCACGCCCGCACTTTCATTCGCAACTAATTCTCCTTAATTATAGGATCAATTCAACTGTGATTCTTTATACCAAATCGCAAACGGTTATTTAATCCTTGATGATTATATTCACCCAACGAGTTAAAGCGATATGGAATTAATCCAAGTAAAAAACAATGCGAATGTTCTAAACGAGTCCAAGATCCATCTAAACTTTGCGTCATAAAGCTAAGGTAAATCGATCAAATCGATCCAAGATGGTTCGATTCAAGTTAAAATCTATCTAGTGGGGGTCATTCACACTAGTTGGATTTGGATGCAAACGCTCGAATGAAAAGATCGATCTAAACGAGTGTAAACCTCTTTTTAAAGCGAACGTTGGATCGATCAGATCGATCCCAAATGGTTCGATGACAAAGTTAGATCCATCTAGATGTTCTAGAGGTTATAATCCACCGGGCGAAAACCGTAATCGCAAAATGAATATGAGAACCAGCTCAAAATTTTAAGATGCTATACCATAACCAAACTGATTAGGAAACCATTCCTAACAAAATGTATTTACTAATGATCTTTAATTCATTCTGAAGATGTTACTGGTTAAGTAACGAAACGTCAATAAATATATTTTGTTATAAATGGTTTCCTAATTCATTGTGGTATTGCATCTTAAGCTAATGAGCTGGGCTGCTATATCTATAGGGATCATTTCACGCTAGTTGGATCTGAACGCAAACGCTCGAATAACAAGAGTCCATCTCAGAAACGAGTATATGTGTAAACTCTTTCCCAAAGTGAACCTAAATCAATCTGGGATTGCTCTAACATCAATCCTAGTGGGGAAAAAAGGATCCCATCACATTGGGGATATCTAATTAACTGAGTACCAACGTCAATCCCTCAGCCTCGCCGCAACTGCATTACACTATTCTGGTTTATCAATCGTCATGGCCTGACCAGATTCTCCGCATGAATTGCTCGATTTTGCTGAAGATCCCAATAAATTTGGTAGATTTATTTTTATTCACAAATTCATGTACCTGGTTCATTATGGGTACAGTGATGTAGACAGAAAAAAAATAGAATTGGTACGATTTCTGGTTTGTCTCATATCGATTTATCATCCCCTGAAAAGGGATCTTATGACATTCACTACGCCGATTATATACGTCTATCAAGTTATTTTAGGCATCGTTTAATCAAATACGAGCTCTTCTGTCATCAGCCGGTGGGGAGGCTGAATGCTTGGTGTAGGATCAACCGTTCAAGATCGCGGGAATCTTTCCGAGCCTTTTCTTTCCTAAGCTGCCCAACATATTAATAATATACACTGGCCCCCTCGATGATCTCTTTAATGCCCCAGGCTAAGAGGATAAAAACGCCAGCGTTTGTGGTTTGTTTCAACCGCAGAAAATCACTTTACAGACACCACAAGTTATCAGCAAAGTCGAAATTCTTAAACTCCTCAATATGGTTTAATGGTTTTCATGTTAGATAAGCCCTTGGTGTCATCAACATTTCCATAACTTTAAAGGATTGATGAACTGCCGAGGTTTTTATAGAGACAGAAATAATTTATAATTTATTTATTTATTAACTTTACAACCATACAAGTGTGCAAAAGAATTAATACAAGTTAAAAATCAAAACAGTGCAAGACTTGGTCATGGTTGAAGGTATGGTCAACAGGACATGAGTCCCATGTGAAGACCAACCTGACAAAAAAAAATACAGAGTAGACATAAATTAAAGACAAGGACTAATACACTATTTACATACGATAGGGCAGATTAAGAACAACAACTTAAGTTGTAAGAACGACACTTAGAGCAGTAGGTTTACTCTGAAATTATGAAGGGAACAAAGGATTTTGATGAAGACCTTTTGGATGAAGTATCAATATTTCGATCGATCTTTAAAATCTTGGGATTCGCCTTTAGTCTAGAGTTTTCTGTACACAGTAGTCAAGCATATTATACGGTTTCGAAATATAGTAGGAGTCTAACGTTTCGAGCGAAGGCCCTTCGTCAGAGAGAAACGCTGACGAAGGGCCTTCGCTCGAAACGTTAGACTCCTACGTTCTCTGTTTCGGTAGTATATCTAACCTTACTATATTTCGATTATTGTTTCTACACTGCCTACGCAGCACGCTACTTTTATTACACTATTATACGGTTTACTGGCTTTGTATTTACGAGTTAAGATACACTTAAGTAAATCTATAGTGTCCGGCATGTTGGTATTCTGGTCATGCATATCCGAAAGATATGCGTTCCAAACTAGGGAAGTCACTTCTATGGGTACTATATCCAGTAAGCATCTCTGATATATAAACATATATCATCGTGTAAGCCTATCAGTAAGATCATTACTGCATTAGTACATAGTTTTCACACGTAAGAGGATGTACGTTGACCTGTGCGGCATCTTCCGTTCTGGAGAATTTACACTTTGATTTTTGAATAGGCGTATTCTGATTCACGATGCTGCGTTTTTTACCCCGTGACAGTGCGTATGAATCGCATTGAACGATACGAGATACGTGTATATGTCTTCCTGAGAACCCGATATCGATGGTTCTTAATCGGTTCCGAGTTAAAATTAGCCAGTGCGCTTTCATAAGCTTCGTTCATAGTGCGCAAGTAAATTGGAAACGATTCAACATCTCTGTTTACTTGATTGAAATCTGAATCACCACCCCGTAGTTCACTGTGGAAACGGACAAATGAAGACAGGCTAATGTATTTCTCTTCCTTTCTAAAGGGAACTATATATATAATATATATTTTACAGCACTGGTAAGTATTCCACATTGAATATGGTGTACCGTAGGATTTAGCAGTCAAGTCTCAAGCTACAGCGCCTGAGCCGAGGAAACTTAAATTCCTAGTTAAAAGATCTCCCAATTGGAAAAACACAACTGCGTGGAACGACCAAACATTGGCGTACCCAAAACAGTAAAAGACTTAGATATAATAACACTTGAACATATAAAAACAAAACTATTAAAACAAAGAAATAGCCGCTAAAATCTGAACTGAATAACCGATAGCGAATTCAAATGAGAAAAAACAGAGGATTGAAGTATTTTTCTGTGCATGCTATATGTTTCTGTCAAAGTGAATCGTTAAACTTCGATAAAGATCCACGGTTTATAGTATATATAAACCGGTTCAGGTTGGTTTAGTATAAAAACGGAAACTAGAGACGTTACTGATTGAGCCAAGTTCTACAACCGATATAAAAACAAGTGAGGGGCAATTTGTAGATTCAACTATTGCCGTTCTAGTAAGAAAAACGACAAGTTTAATTGCTGCCAATTAACCACAGTTACCTCAAAAAACAATAAACATTTAGTAATTACACGGAAAGTTTCAGAACTCAGTTTCCATTCTCCGACAGTTTCGTTTCGTATTTCCCCCTGAAGAAAACCCCGCTCTGTGTAGAAACAAGAAACATATAAATAGGTTAAGGAATCATACCTGAGTGAATATATTGTGGATGTTACGTGATTGGGAATCGATTGCTCGCGCGTTGCATGTCACCTTCCAGGCCATCGGCCCAGGATTAAAACGAGTCTTGCTGTGCCATAGCAAATTATTTCCTTTCAAACCAAGAACCCATGGTTATCATTAAGGAATACAGTTTGCCGTGGGAAATGTTTTTAAACCCAGAAAAGATGCAATCGTACGTGTATTCAGTAAAACAAAATTCGGAAAAGTCTCCTATGCTTGCTTTGCTATATATATATATATATATATATAGATAGATATATAATCAGTGTACTCGCTTTCTATATACTTTAGCTTCGCGTGTTATTTATAGAAAAAAAGTTAGCCTGTAGAGCATTGTAGTTATTGATATCAATTATATTCATATTTTTCTCTCTGTTACTATTAATTATTTTACAATCCTGTACACCACAGCGCCATTTCTTTACAACAGAATATGATCTTAAATACTCGCCCTTGCGTTATTCGTGGGCTATTTTAATATAAAAAGAAATGCGAAAAGCGACTTAAGCGCTGAATGAACGCAATAATATCATACATATCCCTCGGTTTTAAAAGTTTTAAAATACCTTAATAAATGACCAATGTTTTAACTGTATAGTCTACTACCTAATTGTAACGAATAGTCCGTTTACCAGTTGTTATTCGTTCCATAGTATCCCGTATCCATATTTCCGTAGTGACCCTGGTTTGTGTTCATCAAGTGTTCTTGGGCAGGCGTGTTAACGAGCAGTCTCTGCGCCTCGAACATTTCGCGTACGTTTGGAAAGTTTGTCGAATTACTAGCGCTCATGAGCTGCGCTGTGTCCGTACTGGTCGGTGGCGCGGCGTACGGCGGTGGCGTTGGCGATTGGCGAGGAAACCAAGAAGTAGCTGAGCTCGTGTTCATCTGAGCGTTCGCGGTGTTTCGTTGTAGTTCGGCGAAGGGATCTTGCGATTGATACTGCGGCATAAACTGTCTGTTAGTCGCGTCTGGGTGTACGTGTTGAGTGGGCATATAGTTGTTCGAGAAATTGTCCTGTATCGGTAACGGATAGTCGCATTGCAACGATTGGTTCGGGTAACTTGTTGCACTCTTTTCCATCTGGTAACCTGTCTGTGCGTAGGAGTAGGAAGGCGCCGTGCCAAAGAACTCTTGACCGTAGCCGTTCATGCTACACGAAGTGTTCAGAGACACAGGCTGAGATTCTTGAGCTGGCGTAGAATCACTCGAGCGAACCGGACTGTTATTTTCTATCTTAGTATGTTTGAATTTCATCGATGAAGAAATACTCGCCATCTGTTTCTCACCGCTCTTGCAAGCATCACTTCTCGGACAACTTTCCGAGTTCTGTTTCTTCATGCACGAAGGCTTTTGCTCTTCGCCTTTATCCGTCCCGAACGAAGTGTCGTCCATTTCGCACGCTGCCACGCCAGGACTCTCGGCCGTTGTATTCCCAACCAAGTCTTTGGCTTTTAGTTCGCCGCTTTTGCTCGAGACTACATCACTACCGGTGCTCGACTCGTCTTCTTCTCTCTTCGTCTTACGCTTGAAGCGTTTCCTTCGTCTCAAATAACTGCCGTTCTCGAACATATTATAACTGTCCGGATCCAGAGTCCAATAACTGCCTTTGCCCGGCTTTTTATCGTCCCGAGGAACTTTCACAAAACACTCGTTCAGTGACAAGTTATGTCGAATCGAGTTTTGCCAACCTTGTTTGTTGTCGCGATAATAAGGGAACCGGTCCATAATCCACTGATAGATTCCCGAAAGAGTGATTCTCTTGTCTGGTTGGTTCTGTATGGCCATGGCGATCAGCGCGATGTAACTGTAAGGAGGTTTTACCATGTCCTTCGTGTTGGCCGCTGAGCCTCGAACCATAGAGTGAGGACCGTGATTGAAATAATGCTCCGGTCGCGAATGATACTGTGAACTTTGATACGACATTGGATAATGCATAGACGAGTAGGGATGGTTTGGTCTGTAGAAGTCGTAGCCTTGGTACATGGAATGCATGACGCCATTCGCGCCGCTCGGGGTTGGTGAATATGGATACATAGTCATCATCCTTACACACTCGGCCTAAACTCTGCTCTAATCAATTCACTTATTGAGTCGCTGAAATATAGTCACGCGCGCAGGCTTGGGGTCAATTTTGACATGCCTGATTAAATTACTTTGTTTTCAGGGCCTATTGTTAATGCAGTTAAGAATGAGCCAATCACATGCGGCCTCCCACTTTGCCGACCACACACACACAAGCTGAATTGTCGTCCATTTTCTGCTGTCATCAATTAAATTCTTGTCATCACCCGTTCACCGATACTCAACAAGTCCAAAAACCTCGTTTTCCACCCTTCCGTCGTTGCGCAAAGGACGAAACAGACCGTTGCTTGCGCGCGGTCTAGCTCGCTTTCATCTGATTCAAAAGAGTGCATCGTTCCGCAATCTTGACTCGCATTCTGGTATACAACGGAAGACGAAGCACTATATACCCAGGGCGTTTATTTCACGCTTCTTTTTTTAAAGAAAATGACTCATTCGGCCATCGTGGTAGGGCTTCGGGTATGGGGCCACTCGTACACACATCTGGTCAGATGAGAATCAACAAAGTCTAGCTGATTCCTCGTCGTGTGTTTCCCCGAGTTGTCGCCCCAACTCGGAACATGATCGTAGGACTCCACAGAAAGTCCTTGGTGTACCCTCATATCGATAAACACTCGTTTGTACCGCGTTTTCTCGCTTGAAAGTTGCGGCTATCGTCGGGCAAGCAAGAGGTCGCACGTCGACTCTTCTTTTTCGGTTCAACTAAACTCCCTCTAATCTCGACACTAAGCAGATCTGGGAAAATCAAGTTGACGTATTGAAGTGAGAGGAGCTTACTTGTTGTTCCCCTGGGACTAAAAAATCTGTCTGTCAAACGGGTTATTGGAATAGTTTGTAACTTGAACTATCAAAACCAAAAGAAGTATCGTTGGTCGTTTTTCTATCGCCTAGTTTCCGTTGTCTCGATTCGAAAACGAAGTGGTCCGAACGAGACAACAATCGCCGGAATGTCTACCAATGCGCCATTTTCACCGCAGAAGTTCTATGAAGTGATAAGAGCAAAGTGTATCCGCGGTATCTCTTGAGTTACAATTCAAAAGGCATTTATCTGTTGCGCAGTGCAAGACGCCGACAAATTGCTGCGTCAGTTTCTTATCTTTGCCCATGAATACCGGTGAGCATCTCGATGAGTGCAAAAAGCTGAGTCAAGATCTTATCACCGACTTGATATGCATGCACCCGAGGGTCATCGATGAGGTAGCGCAAAACTGGTAAACGTTGATTGCATTTAGTCGCATTTTCACTACTCAAAAAGTCCGCACTTATCAGCGATGTGTTTACAACATCATAGGAACCATTATTAAAACTGTTCACCGTACTGACTCTCGAAGGAGAATAAACAATTTTTCTCACTCGGCTCGACAACAGCCAGGGATTTGCGCTAGCTGAAGTGTATTCCTAAATATGTACGTATCCTCCTCTATTTCTTCTCGGTTAATTTCTGATCTAGCTGCTCGAATCGAAGCCGTTGCGGTTTTATGATGCCCGTGTTAAAGCGTGATAAGGTTTCGCAGATAAAGAAGCGAGATTTCGTTCAGTGTCTGATTACACAAACTTTACAGTTTCTGTCACATTGCAACACTTATAGTTGGCGTTCCTCGTTCCTCGTCCATCGCAATATTCATCAAGTGGACTCCTTACCCAATTTCCTCATTCCTGAAGTAGCTACAAGTATCGTTATTTAAGAGTGTCACTGAATGGTTTACCTTCAATTGATAATTTTCCTCAGGCTTTTGCACTTGAGAAAATTGCTAAGGTTTGGTCAGAATTTCGCATGTACTTGAGCGTCGAGACAGTTGTTACACATGTAGCACCAACAATAACAACCCGTGATAATTGGTATGTAAAGAAACGACCGCAGGTTTCATTTAATAATACACTCCTTTCCAAAACCTGACAGCAAGGAAAGTCAGACTAGCATTGCATCAGCGCTCGGGACAGTAGAGTACCGTATATGTATTTCTTGCCATACTCTCGTAGTTTGCTGCGATCAAAGCTTAATGTAAACACCGATACGAATCTCTCAAGTTCTCTAATAACAAAGCAATGAACGTGAATGAAAACTCGTCGGAAATCATGGATAGTTGCAACGCAGGCTAGAAGTTGCATGATTGCGCAAAGTTTTGGCGTAAAACGGGAGCGGATGTGTCTACGCGCGAGAGTACCCTGCCAATCACATTACGCCCCTGCATTGTGCCCCATCGTCATGGACCCACGCCTACGACGTACACAGAGTCCACGAAGCAAAGTTTTGTGTCGCACAGACACTTGAAACAGCAAATATATCTACTCTTGTTTTGTTACCTGCACGCGAACTTTAAGAGGGACCGAAGTGTAAACGTGAACTGAGTGACAAAAGTTTTTAACGCATTATATCACCGCGACTAAATTTTTTTTAAATATATACACAACCAACATATATTGCCCATATATTGCCTAGTTAAATCCCATCGTTAAGATAGCAACGTCGTTAGATGATGTAGTAAACATCAAGTTTATAGAAAGGATCTCTTAAATCTTGTTGAATGAACTCAAGTGCTTTCTTTTCTCCAAAGCAAACGAAAGGAAAAAATAACAAGTTTGTCCTAATTACACGCAACAACTATAGTTGCGATATTCTGAGCTCTTTTCTTTGATGTATGGCCATATATGAAGATTGTCTGCAACCTTGTGCATTTCTTACGATGTGACCAATTTGGGGGGCGCTTTTTTGTGTGTCGTTGGCGTTTGAACGTTGGCGTTTCATTATTAGCCAGTGACCGTTGTTTAACCTTTATTGGCCGAGTAATATTATTCTTTGCGAAAGTACTGTCATCGGTTTCTTAAGTGTTCTTGTGTTTTCAAGTTCCGGACATGGCGGCGGAGATCATTATCTCAATCGAGATGCACTTTAGAAACGAAAAGCAAAGACAGCTCACTTTGGCAACACTTTGAAAAGTACGCAAACATATTTGCAGATAAAATCACTTAGCTGAATTCTTTCTCTGGACGAGGCTCAAAACATCTGGCCGAAGCATGTACTTAAATGAAGCAGAGATTAAAACACGTACGCCGAGGCTCTTCGTTCAGGGACCCCTTACCTTATAGTGTGACACCAGCTAGGGCAGGGGGGGAAACGTTTGTACGAAATAGTTTATGTCAAAGCGTGTATGTCAAATAACAGAGCAAGGAAAATATGAAAAGGTGATCGGTTAGAATCAATCGGTAAGCTCTTCTGTAATCAATCTGGATTCTGGAGATGAATTGAGTGAACTATAGTCTACGAGCCAGCTCTTCTTATGCGCTTGGGATTTTTAGTGAAGGAGAATTTCGAGTGTAGTGTTACACGTATATACAACCAAGGACCAGTTACCGAAAGTGCAACACCATAAGGTCTTCCAGTTAGGAACCGAACCTACGTACGTATCACTATCACTGGGCTGTACCGTGGAGGTCATACTTTTTTAGTCAACGAATTCTGTAAACTGATGGAAATGCCAATTGCTTTCTTTTTTATTTCAAAGTATTAACTTACCATGCTTTTTTAAGCACTATAGCTCATGATATAGTTCACTATAGCTCAGTAAAAAAATGTAATTATATGCATTAGGGCAATCAGTACACTCATATCCAAGCTACTTTTCATTTTAAAAAGCGCTCAACGTTGCGCCGAATACTTTATACATGTATTGATTCCATTGAAGCTTCCTTTGGATATGCCATAACTGCTAGAATGTGATCTTTATAGTTTACTACGTCGAAAGCTTATCCTAGCAATAGTCTTGAATTTTAGGCTGATAAACGACAGCTAGGGGTGCGTTGTACTGTACCCAAAATTAAACATTTTCCGTTTCACTGTAACTAGGACAACATTTTGTCAGCCCCCCGATTCTCAAAAATTTGACTGTATACTTGAGAACTGTGCGGACAATACCGAAGTTTTGAAACGTATTGAGAAACTTCAAGCAAAAGCTTTGTAGCGAAAAGCTCAGTTTAAATATCTATTAACAACATTAAAAGAAACATATATATATATGTGTTTCTCTTTCAGATTTTCTGATATCTTTTATAAATAGTATACTATAGACCTTATTCAAAACTGGCCGCGAATTAAAATTCTTTTCATATACATATAAATTAGCCCTTATGAACTCGTTTTCATGTGTGAAATTCAAAAGAATTTTTACTTTAAAGCTAATTTATATGCACATAAAAGAATTCTAATTCGGCGGCCAGTTTTGAATAAGGTCTATATTTGCTAAACTGCCAGCACATTCCAACGTCCGCATGTGCTTTTCTAAACGTACCTTTCGTCATTGCATGATTGGTCACTGACGAAAAGATTACTAAGACCCCGTTTAAACTATAAAAGCAAACGTATCCGGATTCGCATTGTTTTTTATTCCATGAGGATGAAAAACAATGTGAATTCGGATACTTTTTCTCTAGTGTAAACGAGGTCTTATACACCAAATCGTAGTTTCATTTAGGCCCATATGCAAATTAGTTTCCCATTCAATTTGGGCCCCTATGCAAATTACATCGTGTCTATTAAAGCATAACGGGAAGATAACATAAGCTGGGACGGGTTTTTTCATGTTTTGAGTTCATGATTTTTGGACACTACGTTTAGGATTATTGTCAAGAATAATTGATAAGCAAATTTTATCCTTGTAGAATACCTAAACGTTAAAAAGTTTCTGAAATCAGAAATGTTATGTTTACTACGGCTGCTTCTGCCTCATGTTATAATTGAACTACGTTTTATCCCGACTCAGATTGTATGCGCATTCGAAACTCCGATTTCGTCTATCATACTCGCCGTTCCGGAATAGCAACCGCGCAGTTGCTATTTATAGCACAAAATGCGGACAAACAAACCGAAATCAACTCTCGCGCAATTCAAAAAGAACGTTTTTCTATTGTAGTGAAAATCAGACAAACATGTTGAAATTGAGAACACTGACGTCATCTGTGCGGAGCGCTATTGAGATTAGAAAAATTCCAACCACTAATTACTATCGTACAATAGCCATTTTAATCAAACTGATAATATATTTTGGAACTGGGGTATAAACACTGTTTGAATTTCCAAAGATAATTTTAAACGCCTAGCTTAATTGCTTTTATATCCTGCATCACTTTTTTTAATTTTAATTTTATATTACGTGATCAAAGTAAGATTACGTAACATAAAAGCAAGATTTCTGGTTGTTTATGTTTATACCAATATCCCTGTCCAAACTATTACACCTCGGGTCAACTTTTCGTAGTTGAAATGGAATTTTTGGATTCACAAATCGACTGATCATTATCGCGGCAGTGGTGAGATGAATATATAGGTGTTACCTTTAAGAAGGCTGTAATCGATAAATGCTTATCACGTGCGTTTCTCCATAATAATTGTCTGCGGCCCCGAGGGTTGCTGAGGGAGCGACCGCGAGTAAGCCATTATGTTGAAGTTCCGTTGTTTATAATAAACTTAACGTTCTAACATCTGTGCACGCACGTTGTAAGTCAGTAGAACGTCAATCTGTGCGCGGCGATAATATGTATCATTTCCTCACCTGCTTGCCACTGCCGCCCAAACCGCTCAGTTTACGCGCTTGTAACTCCGTGTATTCGCGGTCTTGCCCGTCTGTTAGTGTAACATTTTAAGGCAGTTTCTGGACAATTCACTTTCTCGACAATTCACTTGCGCGCAGTCGAAACTGGCGATTTGTCACGAGTCTGACTAGCCTTGACTGACAATGCTGAGCTGCCAAAGCATGATCAATTGTCATATTGCAACCTGTGAGAGCTGCATTCGCGGCATTGTTCAGCACCAATGCTCTAATGACCTTTTAGTAATTTCGATATAAAAAAGCTTGTGAGAAGAGGGTAAAGTACACATTGCGTAATACACATTGCGTAATACACATTGCGTGTAAAATACACATGCGCCGTATAAGACGAGAGTAAAGTTTATGAATTTGCCGAATACAGTAACTTACATTAACTCTCATAGGTAGTTTAGAGTATTTTATAATTCTGGCAAACACACGATGAATCACTATCAGTATTCACCTCTGGGGAAAAGGAGTGCGTGTGCATAAGTAATGTGCATAAGCGTATGTGCATAAGCGCGTGCGTGTGTTACATGCATTATTGCGTGCTCTTTTTCTACTACACTGTCTTCTAGTCGTATTTCAGGTTTGGACTGGCCATCATTGAGTTAGGGCAATATGACATAATCATTGTGTCATATTGCAGTATGACACAATCATTGTTGTGTCATATTGCAGTATGACATAATCATTGTGTCATATTGCCCTAAGTGAGTACTGTAGAACATTGATCGGCCTATTATTTCAAAGCAAAATGGCACAATGGCAATGCAGTGACCAAGCACTGTGGCATCTTAGACCCTATCCAGTGGCGTAGCCAAGGGGGGAGCGATGGGGGGGGGGGGGGACGACCGCCCACCAATGGTCTCCAAGACCCATCACGTGAAAAGTTTAAATCCGTGGAGAAACTTGCATTGGGGGGGGGGGGGGGGGGGAGGGTACAGTTGTTTTAAGTCCGAGTGAGTAGACAATGATGTCAATGATGTTATATATATATATATATATATGTATATATTGCAGGCATGCATGTGCTATAAGTTACAATAGTAAGAGTCTATACAAAATGCCTCCAACCTGTTTTTACATTTACAACTTGTTTCCAATTAAATCTAAAGATATTCTGACGTGTATCACTCCATGTTCGGTTTGATTTCAACAAGATTATGTAATTTATGACTTTCACATTACTCTTAAATACTTGCCTCAAAATGCAGGAAATAGTGTTTCCAAGACCCTAGAAACCCAAAATTTTCCGGACCCCCTTGGAGATCAAGGTTCTTGCCCCCCAAACCCAAGCCCCTCGGTTTCCTACCGTTTTCATATTGTTTCAGGTAATGAGACCATTGTTTTCTGTTCCCCTGAGGACCGAGAACAATATAAAAACGCTATGAAAACGCATACGTGTGGACATGGCCTATAGTCAAACACCAAGGTATAATCGTAGGTATAATTTAGGATATAAGGAAGGAAGCTCTTGCTTACTTAAACCATGTTTAATAGCATGATAAACAATGTTTGGGTGTTATTTGAAAATGAGTATTATCCAAATGTGCAACCGCCATCTTTTCCGCTAATGTCAATATAGGTGGCCAGCTGCCTGACCCTAGCCAGATAATTTTGATAGTTTTTAATGATAGTTTTTAACTCGATCTCTCCAAGGCAAAACGCCAGGACGTATATCCTCTTGGCAGGTGGAGTGGCCAGATTCCGTATTATAAAGTTCAGTTGCCAAATGGTGGCACTCATAAAAATAGTTGATCTAAATGGTTGGACACAGAATATACTAGGTTAGTATATATTATTAAGCATCAAAACAGCACTAAACTTGTTGGGCTGTGTTTTTACGACAAACATTTAATACAGTTAGGGGCGTTTTCTTTTGGCGAATTTCTTTAAAACTCGGTCAGATTGAGAGATTAGGATTAGTGGAACGGATAAAATAGATGCACTCTCACGCGTTGATGAACCCTGTAAATAATTCATGAGGAAAACACAAAGGAAATCAGTACCGTGTCTGTGGTTTGGATATCGGAGGAAGAAATTACATAAATTAAGCAAACTTTCATCTCCATTTTCTCTGAAAATACTGATTTGTTTGAGATGCCATATCATGCCCTCGGAGGAGTGTTTCATCAGGAAATCCAAACACCTCGAAGTTTGTTCAAAAACCTCGGCTTCGCCTCGGTTTTCAACAAACGTCTCAGTGTTTGGATATTCTGATGATACACTCCTCCTCGTGTATGATATATTACATAAAAACTAATTTGGGTTCGAAATTTCGACGTGTCAAACTTGGCACACACGCATAAATGGGATCTATACTTTAAGAAGTGTCTATTAGGTGATCGAACGTTTCAAAAAATCCTTGTAAGCTAGCTTAAGTTAATAATATATAACCGTCTACTTTGGTTGGGTAAACATTTTTAAGCTTATAAAAATATTGTTCTGTTTTGTTAGAAACAAAAACAAAACGATAGTGTTTGCAGAATTTACGTGTTCTAATGATATTAAAGGAAAATTTCAACTTTTAGAATATTTAACAATTATTCGCCGACGGCGAGGTGAATATCGGTGAATATTCGCTGATATTCACTGAGTCTGAGGCGAATAATTGTTTTAATATAAATACACATTTTTGTACTTTTAGGAACAACACTTTTTTTAAAATTGTTAATTTCCTCGTCTGCCGCATTGACAAATTGGCTGGTGGCCATTTTGAATAAACGCTGTAGATTATTATCGAGAATTAGTCCGAAGTAGCTCGCCCAATCAGCGCGCGCGATTTTCTATAATCGCCTGCGTATTTATGGGATCAATTGGGAAAATGTAACATCAAGGTCTTCAGACTGGAATTGAACCTGCAACTGTGACTCGTCCCTTTTAATTTTCACTTTTCTAGTTATCTTCAACTTATTTGCCCAGTCATGAAGAGGTCTTCTCTGGGACCTCGCATGGTATTACTATACGTATAATAGCCAGCCGGATCAGAGCGTCAGTGATAAATTATCGCTTAATAAATATAGTTTTGCGCGAGACAAAAGTGATATTTCTGTTCAGGGGAAAGGTAGCAAGGAACAATATTCTGAAAAAGTTAAAGAAACAAGTCATTCCTGGATGTCCCTCCAAAGTATATTTAGTTCAAGTTTTGAAGTGTGTGGGATTTACCATTCAAAAACTCATTAATAATTTATAAGAAAAACACAAAAGAAAATCATGACCGTATCGTGTCTTTATATGTGATAAAGATTTCTCCTGATTTACGTAAACTTTAGCTTTGATTTTCTCGGTTTAGACAAGGTTATTTTTCAAACTTACTACGCCAATGAACTTACCAAGTGGTTCGTTTTTGAAGTCGTTCAATAAACTCGCAGTTCGTGTTTTATCAGATATAAAAACACTCGACTTCCCCTCGTGTCTTTATATCTGATAAAACACTCCTGCTCGTTTATTAAACAGTACAGTCATGTTGACATGAACTTCGCCCACACATGCACTGTCGTGCCTTCAATGACTGCACAGTCACATGATGTACTATAGTGTCTCCTCATTCTATGCATGCTTATAGGAATAATAACATTTGCAAGTTCTTTGTTTCTTTCTTTCTTACTTTCACTCATTCACTAATCACTACTGACGACCCTCCACTTCACAATTAAAATCGTCTGCTTCGTTAAAAAACGAACGACGCGGTTGGCAATGAGTTAAGCTATTTTGTGTTATTCAGAGGCTGACGTATAGACTATAGTGATTTATAAGTCAGGTTCTCAATCTGTGTTAATCCTTTTGGCATGTACTAAACACCATCTGTATAATCCTTGCTTATATCTGTCACACTTAAGACCCACTGTTTGCTCTTAAGTCGCAGCTTAATCTGCGGGGAAAGGCTACAGTTTGTGCATGTCCTTCACCTCTAAGAGCCGAGTTCGATTCCTCGGCTTGGTGTATTTATCCGATTAAAATTCCACCTTGACCGCATGTGAGAAGAGTGCTTCCAGTTTATACTTTAAGTGCATGTTTACATGCAGCCTGCTAATACAGACTCCGTTCACATCGCTCCCTGGGAAAATGGACGCGAGAGAAGTATAACACCGCTAATTGCGTCCCGATTATGCTGCCAGATTTTGGTAGTTGTCTCTCATTGGCTACTGAAAAGAATCAAATTAATTATGCCAGACATTTCGGTAAAATTTACTGTGTTATCTGTTAGATACATTTCGTCAACACTTGTAGCCTTTTCAAAATCTTTCACGTAGATTCATTTACACGAGCAGTAAGAACGCTTTCAGAATACCAGTCTTCGTAAATTTCGTAAAGTTCTAAGCTATACTATGCGAAACATTAACTCTTAGGCCACACCAATTTAATTTGCTGTTTTACAAACCCGCCGAACTTGATATTTTCAAAATCGGGGGGAAAAATGCAGTATCAATACGTTTGAAATTAATACGGTTTGAGTGATTTTGAACAAGGGATGGACGAGCAACTTTATGCAGTGCGTCTGAAGAATGCATGTTTATAACTATTTAATATCTGACACAGTTTGTCATTGAGTGTTCTGTTTCCACCATATTTCACAATGTTATTTTTTGTTTTTTCCGATCTCCGCGATCTTACGTTTTTGACCAGAAAGTTCGTAAAACAACAAATTAAATTAGTGTGGCCTTAAGTAAACTTAAGTTCAGACAATCCCTGCTTGGCTGTATGAGCTTTTGTTGACAATATTTCATTTCTCTTATGCTTTAGCTTAACTGCTTATTACACTGACTTTCACGCACACTTATTTGCACCGGCAGAAAGAATATAGTCAAAACAATATTTTTTTGTAAATTTCGTGAAGTTTGAAGCTAAACTTTTTAAAATAGTAGCTTTCGAATAAGTTAAAATAGAACTAATTTGCATAAACTTCATGAGACACAATAGCAGACTCTTCTCGCGTCCATTTTCCCAGGGCGCGATATGAAGAGCTAGTCTGTATTTCTCCGGTCCTCCGGTTTCCTCCTGTATATAGTAACACTGGGCCAACAACGGGTCATACCGACTTGCTGGACTTCTAAGGGGAATAGTTCAGATAGGGTTATATCCAGTAAGTTATTTTAGTATAAGCATATATATGTATAGTTGATTGTAGGGATAACGATTTCCCAGTAAACCAAAGGAATTACTAAGACGAAATTGAAACTGAGATCAGTCATTAAAACTGACAACTATATATAGAATTAGTAACTCTGGAGAGAAATGTATTTCTAAAACTTATTAATAATTCATCAGGAAACACAAAGAAAATCCATGTTTAATGAGGGTCTATCATGCATATGTGATATAGATTCCTCTTGATTTACATAAATTTTAGCTTTGATTTTCTCGCCTTAGACAAGGTTTTTTTTTAGAAAAATTACTACGCCAACGAACTTACCAAATAGATCGTTTTAGAAGTAATTTACAGAATTCGTGTCCGTTCTGTATCGGGATACAGGCACTCGGCTTCGTGTCGGTATGCCCCGATACAGAACGGCCACTCATTCTGTAAATAGATATAGTGATTGCAGAGATTTCTCAGTAAGACGAAATTGAAAGTCCTTCAAACTGACAACTGTAGTAGAAATTAAAACCACTGACAGCTACATCCGGTTGGAATGCATCCTAGCTATACTTGGATTCGGCCTTTTTAGGCAAATCAATCCAAACCTTTAACCATGCATTTGCAAACATTGGTTTAGTCGTTTGTTGACCGTCTGAAAATTTCTAAAGGCAAAGTCCAAATTTGTATCCATGTTGAACGATACAAATTATTAAAAAATGGTATTCCGTACATATTTTGATATTTTAGTCTCGGTCTAAATTCGGCCTTTTTTCTGAACATTGATAATAGACAATTTATATTTCCATGCTCTGACACATAAGAATGGGAAATAAGTTTTTGTATTTTGTATTTAAAAGTTGATAAGGCTACGGTTGTGTTGCAGTTAAGCGTTACGACGAATAAGTCGGTCATCCACTCAGTACCGACAGCCGATTTGTGTGTGGTAAAAGCATCTTATAAGTCTAAGTCGTTCCTGGCGGTTTTTTATATCTAGTAAAAGCCTGTATAGCTCATAAGAGGATTTTGAAAGAAAAAATTAGAAATATTATAAGACGACCATTAAGACAAGAGACGAGGGGTCGGTTTGAGCAACGTAAGCCGATGTTACACACGACGCAACGATTTATGAAACTTGTGTCGCAACGCTATATTGCAACAGGTTTCAAAACAGACAGAGCCGTAGGCATGGCCAATTTCTAGGGGGGTCCAGGGGTATGCTTCCCCGAAAAAAAAATTGAAAATTGAGTCTCTGAAAATCCCATTTCCCGTGATCTGACATCATATTTGAGCAAAATTTTGAACATTTTAAAACATATTTTTTAAGACACATTCTCTCATTTTTACAAAAGATTGTGTCTAAAACTACAGTATCACATTTACAAAGACAACTACAGTCATTTGCAACTCACTTGTCACTTTTCACCAAAGTGTTCAGAAGTTCGTTACGAAGTTCGTTTGGAAGTTCAAAGTTCGTTTTGAACTAGGCAATTGATTGCCGGCTACTAGGAACCAAGAAGGCAAGTCAATCAAATGCGTAGTTTAAAACGAGCTTTGAACTTCCCAACGAACTTGCGAACTTCGGAACGAACTTCCAAACATTTTGGTGAAAGTGAATAGCAAGTGATTGTAACATTACCAGAAATTTGAGATAAGATGGTGGCGCGCGTGCGTATTAAGGACCATAATAATGGAGATTCTCAACAGTAAATAGTAAGGAGGGCACATAATAATTCAAATTTTGCTTAAACGGTGACATATTTCTTCTTTGCCCGACTCCATTTGACTTCAGCATGGACTAAGGAACAGTTATAACTAAAAAACATTTGCTTACTTCGACGACGAAGTACTTCCCTAGCTCGTCTTATTTTTGCACTGAAAGCGCCACTATCCATAGTGTTAGTCATAGTAATCTTCGCAAACAGGTTCCAGAAATTGGCCAAAATGACCGACAACGTTACGGGCGATGCGAAGTGCCCGACTCGCGTTGCATTCAGCATGAGTCAGTCTACTTCGAGAGCACATAAAGGTCCTCATTTGTCTCTAGCATAGTACTTCCAAAAGCGTTTGAACTTGCTTGATTTCAGTCCTTTACATGGACGATTTAGGCGAATTCTAAAGAACTCAATGACCTGAATAATGAGAAACACTAGAATACAGTAGAATGACACTCATTAGAAATTCTAGAATACATAATTATATTATTAGGCGAATATAGCTGCTGACCGAGAGCAGCGGCACAAATGACCCAAATTTCTGGTAATGAAATAATAGTTACTCTAACGGGATAAAGCGCGAACACAACGCGAAAATTCATTGTCAGAATTATGATATTAATTAAACGACTAGTTAGTTAGTTATTTTGTGACGCTGAGAACAAATGTGATGTGTGACATTATAAAAATCATATTTTGGATTTTCTCTGGGGGAGCAGTTGCCCCTGCTGCAATTTATATCCTTCAAATCTCTTTCAAATCACTCTCAAAATGCAGGAAATGCTATTTCAGAGACTCTAAAATTCAAAATTTTCCGGAGGAGCTCCCCTGCCTCCACGTCGTAAGTATTGCCTGTTTTAAGTATTGCCTGATAGAAAGAAAAAAAGAAGAAAGGAAGGAAGGAAGGAAGGAAGGAAGGAAGGAAGGAAGGAAGGAAGGAAGGAAGGAAGGAAGGAAGGAAGGAAGGAAGGAAGGAAGGAAGGAAGGAAGGAAGGAAGGAAGGAAGGAAGGAAAGAAAGAAAGAAAGAAAGAAAGAAAGAAAGAAAGAAAGAAAGAAAGAAAGAAAGAAAGAAAGAAAGAAAGAAAGAAAGAAAGGAAGGAAAGAAAGAAAGAAAGAAAGAAAGAAAGAAAGAAAGAAAGAAAGAAAGAAAGAAAGAAGGAAGGAAGGAAAGAAAGAAAGAAAGAAAAGAAAGAAGGAAGGAAGTTGACCCACAACAACAAAGCGCATGAAAGGTTAAGAACAAGCCTAATGTGAAACGATCTGAATATTTCGACTTTATTTCTCAGACTTCTAATTCTCAGACTTCTAATTCTCAACTTTAATACTTTAATGTCATATCGGATATATACATGAATATAATAAGTGCATGCATATAATACAAATACTCAGACAACTATATATAGCTAAATGTCATTCAAGATTCGGATATATATATACTTTAGTCTTATCTCTCACTGGAAGCACATCACTCATCAGTTTAGCCGTTAACACTTTGAAGCCTGGAGACGAGTCTTTAGTATTTTATTCTGGCTAACGCCAGACGATTTTATTCAGCACAGGGAGAGGTCCAGGCCTCAAAGTGTTAAAAAAAATTATAATCTTAAGAAAGCTTCCAACAGTTTTTGTCAGCTGCAAATCTCTTAGGTAAACCAGCCCTCCCTTTTTAAAACTGCGTCGTGTCCAAAAGGGTCTTTAGTCTGACTTCATTCTAGCTAATAAACACCAGGCAATTCTATTCATATCTGGGGAAGACTGGGAAGCCGTTGGAAAGGAGTGACTTACAAACTATTTACTTAAAGAGCTTTGTTGCCAATAGAAAATATTTCTTGGTTTTACAATAATCGTCAAATAGTTTAGCACATGTTTCACATACTTTAATCCTTCTCGTTGTTACTTTAGCAAAATGCTTGTGCGTGATAAAACCGCCAAGCCCTTACCACCAGAGTGACCAGGCATTGAACAGAAAGGGTGGCTAAAACGTCTTGGGGTTACTTTCCTCCCTGGAACTGGGATCTTCATATTGACAATTTGTTGCATAAAGCGAGCAGTCGTTTGTATATTATTAGAGTATGCAAATTCTATAGAGCGTTTTCATCTTACGTCACGGCGGCCATATTGGTGTACCAAAACAATGAAATGGCGGCCATCTTGGTGTACGGTATGGGAATTAGCTCTTTCTTATTCAAATATTTCGTATTGTTTCACCACCCCAATGGGCCACCGATCACGTGAGTGAAAACGCTCTATGGGATGCATGAGATCAACAGATTATTTGACTAACTGATAATGTCACTCTTTCTTTATGGATTAGAAGTATGGGGCTCTGTGTTCCAAAGCAAATACCTAGACCGTATTGATCGATTTATTAAGCGAACCTTCCGATATCAGATGTAATTGAGGAAAGCTAAGAGATAGAAACCTGTTTAGGAGAATAACTAGTGATAGCGGACATGTGTTGCATGACTTACTCCCCCAGAAAAGAGGGAGAGCTCTTCGAGAGCGAGGACATGAGTATATGTTCTACCAAAAGTGAACACGGAAAGATTCAAACGATCTTTCATTAATAGATGTCTCTTTAAATTTACTAAATAGTACAATTGTATTTAAGATTTCAATTTAGTAACCATTGATTGATTGTAAAGATACACGTTTGATGAAGACTATTATTATTATTATTATTATTATTATTATTATTATTATTATTATTATTATTATTATTATTATTATATTATTATTATTATTATTATTATTATTATTATTATTATTATTATTATTATTATTATATTTCATTAATAGATGTCTCTTTAAATTTACTAAATAGTACAATTGTATTTAAGATTTCAATTTAGTAACCATTGATTGATTGTAAAGATACACGTTTGATGAAGACTATTATTACTATTACTATTACTATTATTATTATTATTACTATTATTATTATTACTATTATTACTATTACTATTATTATTACCATTACTATTACTATTACTATTACTATTATTATTACTATTACTATTACTATTACTATTACTATTACTATTACTATTACTATTACTATTACTATTACCATTACCATTACTATTACTATTACTATTACTATTACTATTACTATTACTATTATTATTACTATTACTATTACTATTACTATTACTATTATTATTACCATTACTATAACTATTACTATTACTATTACTATTACTATTACTATTACTATTACTATTACTATTACTATTATTATTACTATTACTATTACTATTACTATTACTATTACTATTACTATTACTATTACTATTACTATTACTATTAGTATTACTATTACTATTACCATTACCATTACTATTACTATTACTATTACTATTACTATTACTATTACTATTACTATTACTATTACTATTACTATTACTATTACCATTACTATTATTATTACCATTACTATTACTATTACTATTACTATTACTATTACTATTACTATTATTATTACTATTACTATTACTATTACTATTACCATTACCATTACCATTACCATTACCATTACCATTACCATTACCATTACCATTACCATTACCATTACTATTACTATTACTATTACTATTACTATTAGTAATGGTAATGGTATGGTAATGGTAATAGTAATAGTAATTACTATTACTATTACTATTACTATTACTATTACTATTACTATTACTATTACTATTACTATTACTACTATTACTATTACTATTACTATTATTATTATTATTATTATTATTATTATTATTATTATTATTATTATTATTATTATTATTATTATTATTATTATTATTATTATTATTATTATTATTATTATTATATTCTTATCCGTTTATTATCTGATTTGAAAACACCGAGAAATGTGTTGCCGATTGGAAAACGAGACGATAGCCGAGTTTTCTAACTCACTTCGAGGTGTTTTCAAATCAGATAATAAACGGCTTTCGAGTGTATGGTATAGCTTCTCAAACAAATCAGTATTTAAAGAGAAATTTGAGGTAAAGCTTGTCTAATAATGTTTCCAGCAGAGCCCATCTGTTTACTCCTTTTAACGAAGGACTCCTGGCCCCCGAAACGTCCGTGTTTCGTTACTTAAAATCTTGGAAGTTAATTTACCACCTTTTTAGCGGCACTTTGCACTAGCTTCTTAAGAGCAAGCCGAGCCGCATACACGCGTAAAAACGCACAACTTGTTCACGGTTGTCAGTCAACAGGCGTGAACAATGTTGTGCTGCTCGCCGTGAACAATGTTGTGCTGCTCGCCGTGAACAATGTTGTGCTGCTCGCCGTGAACAAGTTGTCAGCAAGTTGTTCACTTATGGTTCGAACAACTTGTTCACGGATAAATCAACAGTCATGAACAAGTTGTTCCAACAGCACATTTTTATAGACAACAACGTTGTTCACACATGATACAACATGTCGTAACAGCATGACGAAATAACAACGATGAACAACAATGTTATACAACAATGGTGAACATGGTTGATGTATCAACACATTCTTCGGTTGTTACAACATGCGTGAACGGTTGTTGTTTCGTCAAGCTGTAACAACTTGTTGAAACAATGATGAACAATGTTGTTCATTTATCAATGTTGTTCACATATGTCAACATAGGCGTACCAGGCGGGGGGGGGGGGGGGGGGGGCAGGGGAGGCAATTGCCAACCCCCCCCCAAAAAAAAACGTTTTAAAAATGAAAATTTCGGGCACTTTTTGAAAGAAATTTCGGGGAAATTGTGGTAATATTGCTGTTAAATATTCATGAAAAATCATATTTTGAACTGTTTTAACATTCAAGTAGTATGTTTTAACATTAACATAATATATCAGAGTTGTTTTGCAGTTGCCCGGTTTAAAATTATACTAAGGGCTATATTACATACGCTAGATGTATAGCTCATGAAGAAACTCGTATGTTGAATACGATCTAATAATCGACAGTCGGGTCTTAATTTTTCGGGCAAATATGTTTTGCCCCCCCAAACGTAACTGGTCAGGTACGCCTATGTATGTCAACAAGTTGTTACAGCATTGTTGCAAGTTGTTACAGCATTGTTCAGGCAACAATGCTGTAACAACTTGCGAGATTTTTACATCGTATACGACAAGCTTTTTCCTTAAAACTATCAGGGATCTTAAGTTGGTCATGTCAGCTTTATGGCCGGCAAGGAATGTGTACCTAACTATGAGTAATTACATCAATGGTCACTCAACTTCACGAAGTCCACTTTCGATTTGCAAAGAGTTTAATCTATTTTCGAATGACACTGACTTATATGGACAGACAATAAACCTGGTGGTTTTTTTGCCATCAAGAAAAACCTGTTCAGCTGTACACACGAGCAAATAAAACCAGTCAAGGAAAATTGTCGAAAGAAAATCTGTCGAACGTAAGAGAACTGAGTAAAGCCTCCAACTGGCACTTTTCAACCGAAAACTTGGCCGGTGTGTGTGGGACTTTGTCGCAGCTTATGTTATGACAACTCACTGTGTGGGGCATTAGGGTTTTGAGAGAAGCCAGAGATGGCATATTCCTTAAGTGGACTTCAAAACTAAAATAGTGCTTCAGTCGACTGACAAAGGAATGATGTCTGTGATAGAGATGACTCAGCTGAGCCATTAAAAGGATTCATTTTAGTGCACTAAAAAGACTACATGTATATACAGTGGTTATAGTATATATAGTATATACTTCTCAAACTCATTAATAATTCATGAGGAAAACATAATGGAATCAGTTTAGACAGTTTATATCGAGACGTTGTTGTGAAATGTGGTAATAAACGCCCATAAATGAAGACAAGTTTTACCTCAAATTTCTCTTTAAATACTGATTTCTTTTACCCTCGAAAGCCGTTTAAGTTATCTGATTTGAAAACACCAAGAAGTGTGATGAAAAACGAGGCGATATATAGCTGAGTTTTTTAACTCACTTCGAGGTGTTTTGAAATCAGATAATAAACGGCTTATCATTCAGAGCCTAGTCATCACAGAGTGATATTATCTCTGCACTTATATGCATTTCAAAATCTGAACAACCGCGAGATATATTTCCTTTTTAAAACTAGTTAAACCGTTTATAAAACCATTTAAATCGTCTGGCGTTAGCCCGGCAGAGTAAAATACTGAAGGCACTCTTGGTGGGCATTAAATGGTTAACCGAGATTTAATCATGTTTTCTGTGTGTTCAATCAAATTCAATTATACCAATTGTACAATTCCTGTTAAATAAACGTTTTACACTACACCAAACGATCTCAGTCAAATTCATTGTTTTCATTGCACCTCTTTTGGACATAAATTGTACTTATGTAGATAAATAATAGACATTAACCCAGAATCGATAATCGTCTCAAAGACTTCGTTTGATAACTCTGATTTGGTCCTACAGCACCGGAAGACTTAGGAACAGCGTTTGGCAAAGAAAACGAACTGAGGGAGACTCGTGCTAAGTTTGACTGTGTTCATCCCTACTTCATCCCAGTAGGAATTTGATTTAGATATGGAGGGTGTGTACCTCAATCATTGGATTCAAAAGAAACAAGCTATTTGCAAGTTGCAAGTTTTAACAATCTCAGCCTCGTTTCAATTAGTATTGGAGACAAGCTAATAAGCTATAATCGCAAATGGACTCGGAGTCTGAAGTCCACCAGTTATACCTCGTTTGAAATGGCTAAATAACGGACGACGTGGACTCGAGAGCGACTTGAAGCAAGTATATATTCTGAAACTAAGCTTAAACTGGCCATGGCTAGAACAATGGCTGAGTATATTTTAGAACTATGTGGCTACCAATGGCACAATGGCCAGTCCACATGCACCTGTCTGAAACATATAAAGCGTTCTAAATGGAATTCACGAAAGAAAATTTCAGTCTAAAGAGTATACCAAAGTAAGACGGATGATGTGGCTTAGAGTTACAGAGCTCTAAATTCAGAGCTCTAAATTCTCTCTCTATATATATATAGACTTCAAGTAATGGCATGGTCAATCAGTATAAAGGACTGACAATAGAATACGGTGAGCCCACCACCTTTTGTCTCTCGATTGATATTATTATACTATATTTAACTTATATTCGACAAACATATACTCTCTCTCTCTTACAGTAAACAAGAAAACTGATTTTTAAAACCAAAATTGAATGTAGCATAATATATATATATATATATATATATTAGGCAGGAATAACACTTTGCTACGTTACAATCATGATGATGATAATATTTCTCTCTCTCTCTCTCTCTCTCTCTCTCTCTCTCTCTCTCTCTCTCTCTCTCTCTCTCTCTCTCTCTCTCTCTCTCTCTCTCTCTCTCTCTCTTTATATAAATTGTTTGTTTGTCGCGGAAACGTGCCTGTCTGGACTGAATTATGGCTATAAATAAGCGGTGTTTAGCCAAACAGCTGGATTCGCAATCGGTATAACACCGTGCACAGCTAGCCCATATAAATAATGTTTTCAAGTTTCTATATTTAATTATCTATGTATTTTCGTACTGCCACTAGTCTATACTCTATATAAACTGGTCAAAATACTCCAACTTTTACTGAATAGCAGTTTTTCACCAACACGTACAGTTAACATATACGATGTTGCATGTACTACTGACGCCGGCATAAATAAATATGCTACGAGGCCTGCTTCTTGAAGAAACAACAGACGGTGAGCATTAACTGTCCCAGCGTGTGGTATATAATGAAGCACTAAAAATAACTACAGTTTACGTCTGTGTAGTTCGCGATTAAATTTATCCGTCTCTGGTTAGATCTGAGATCTAGATATACCAGTTGGTGACCAAAATTAATGAGTCAGCTATATTTCTGAAAGATTTTCAACTTGTTCGTTATTTCTGAATTGTTTGCGAAGTGCAGACATGTGACGAAACACCAACTAAACTAATGACGTAATTAACCAATGTTATATAATATATAGTAGACCTTGTAATCTGTTAGTTGCCTGAAGATCGCGTAAGCGTGAAATCGTCTGAGTAGCGACTCAGCATTAAAAGTTAATAAATTATACTTCGCTCTGCCTATTAATGGTATTGAGCGCCCTTATACCTTACGCCAATCTAGTGATCTTTATGCTACACACTATTTTTGGTATATATATATGTAATGTTTACAACACGAGCGGCCGTGTTGTATTGAATTATACAATCACGAGCCGAAGGCGAGTGATTGTATATTCAATACAACAAGGACGCGAGTGTTGTGAACAACTTGTGAAATGAATAAATAGTAAAAATTCCTTTGGGATATTGAGATGCTAATTAGTTACAAGCACTAGTGGTTGTATCAGAAGAGTATACATCCACTAGTGGTTGTAACTAATAGCATCATTGGTTTTAGTTTGTATGGGGTTTACAGGGGTATACATGTGACGTAATTTCTGAAATTGGATTGGCTGCAAAACTCATGAATTAGTAATGAATTTCACAAATATATATACAACCTGCAGACGTTACGTTTCGCTGTACCACAGCTCATCAGTGCGGCTTGGAACGAACATAGATATGTTATTATAGGAACAGAGTGCTCAAACCACTGCTAGAGTGGTGGGCTATGCGTAATGCTATTTGTTACCTATTTATATCCATAGAGTGCTCAACCACATCGGAATGTGGGAGCATATATATATATTTAATTAATTAATTCTTTGAAAGTTTTCATGGCGATAATGTAATATAAATAAGTTTTTTTGAAACACCACGTAAAACATTTCTTTGCTAAGCTTTCGGCCTGTTGACTCAGGCCTTCATCAGAGCAATGACAGCAAGTTGTAGTCAACACAAATTGTTCAAGGTACTTGTCACACATAAAGATGAGGTGGATAGCTTATCTAAGCCTGGAGTGATCGCATTCCGTGTGAGTGTGGCTTGGTTTAGTAGTATCAGTATCTGTCAGCTGAACTTGTTGTCATTGTTCTGATGAAGGCCTGAGTCAACAGGCCGAAAGCTTAGCAAAGAAATATTTTACGTGGTGTTTCCACAAAACTTATTTATATTATATATATATATATATATATATATTTATATATATATATATATATATATATATATATATATATATATATAGTATTAGGCAGGAAATTTTTATGCCACAAATTGTCAATATGAAGATCCCAGTTACAGGGATCTTTCTGGAAAGTAACCCCAAGAAGTTTTAGCCACCCTTTCCGTTCAATACCTGGTAACTCTGGTGGTAAGGGCTTGGTAGTTTTACCATGCACAAACATTTTTACTAAAGTAACAACGAGAAGGATTAAAGTATGTGAAACATGTACTAAAATATTTGGAGATTATTGTAAAACCAAGAGGTATTTTCTATTGGCAACAAAGCTCTTTAGGTAAATAGTTTGTAAGCGGTCACTCCTTTTTCAACGACTTCCCAGTCTTCCCCAGATATGAATAGAATTGCCTGGTGTTTATTAGCTAGAATGAAATCAGACTAAAGACCCTTTTGGACACGACGCAGTTTTAAAAAGGGAGGGCTGGTTTACCTAAGAGATTTGCAGCTAACAAAAACTGTTGGAAGCTTTCTTAAGATTATAATTTTTTTTAACACTTTGAGGCCTGGACCTCTCCCTGTGCTGAATAAAATCGTCTGGCGTTAGCCAAAATAAAATACTAAAGACTCGTCTCCAGGCTTCAAAGTTTTAAAGAAATAGGTTTTTTGAGGCCTGGACATCTCCCTGTCCTGAATAAAATCGTCTGGCGTGAGCCAGAATAAAATACTAAAGACTCGTCATCAGGCTTCAAAGTTTTAAAGAGCCTTTTTGAGGCCTGGACCTCTCCCTGTGCTGAATAAAATGGTCTGTCTTCAGGCTTCAAGTTGTTAACGGCTAAACTGATGAGTGATCTGCTTCCAGTGAGAGATAAGACTAAAGTATATTATATATAGCCTTATAGCCTTATGAGATATAGCTATATATAGTTTTCTGAGTATTTTTGTTATATGCATGCACTAATTATATTCATGTATATATCCGATATGACATTAAAGTATTAAAGTTGAGAATTAGAATTATGAGATTAGAAGTCTGAGAATTAGAAGTCTGAGAAATAAAGTCGAAATATTCAGATCGTTTCACATTAGGCTTGTTCTTAACCTTTTATGCGCTTTGTTGTTGTGGGACAACTTCCTTCCTTCCTTCTTTCTTTTCTTTTTTTTCTTTCTTTCTTTCTTTCTTTCTTTCTTTCTTTCTTTCTTTCTTTCTTTCTTTCTTTCTTTCTTTCTTTCTTTCTTTCTTTCTTTCTTTCTTTCTTTCTTTCTTTCTTTCTTTCTTTCTTTCTTTCTTTCTTTCTTTCTTTCTTTCTTTCTTTCTTTCTTTCTTTCTTTCTTTCTTTCTTTCTTTCTTTCTTTCTTTCTTTCTTTCTTTCTTTCCCTTTCCTCCCTCCCTCCCTCCCTCCCTCCCTCCCTCCCTCCCTCCCGATCCCTCCCTCCCTCCCTTCCTTCCTTCCTTCCTTCCTTCCTTCCTTCCTTCCTTCCTTCCTTCCTTCCTTCCTTCCTTCCTTCCTTCCTTCCTTCCTCCCTCCCTCCCTTCCTTCCTTCCTTGCTTCCTTCCTCCCTTCCTCCCTTCCTTCCTTCTTTCCTTCCTTCCTATGCTGTATTCAATTTTGTTTATATATACATATATATATATATATATATATATATATATATATATAGTTTTTAAAAATCAGTTTTCTTGTTTACTGTACATAACTCTTTCTTTAGTTCTTATATATATATATATATATATATATATATATATATATATATATATATATATATATATATATATAAGAACTAAAGAAAGAGCTAGTTATGTACAGTAAACAAGAAAACTGATTTTTAAAACCAAAATTGAATGTAGCATAATATATATATATATATATATATATTAGGCAGGAATAACATTTTGCTACGTTACAATCATGATGATGATAATATTTCTCTCTCTCTCTCTCTCTCTCTCTCTCTCTCTCTCTCTCTCTCTCTCTCTCTCTCTCTCTCTCTCTCTCTCTCTCTCTCTCTCTCTCTCTCTCTCTCTCTCTCTCTCTCCTCGTGTCTTTAGTCTTGAGTTTTTAAAACAGTACATAAAATATTTCAGGAATTTAATAATCCGTTTGTCCCAAAAAGAGATTTAAAAAAGCCACATTAAAATAAGCTCTAACAAATCAAATGTCCGGCGCAATTTCGAAAACAAAATTGATGCTTTCGCGTTTTTTATTTCTATAGCTTTATAGCTACTCTGTAGGAACATTAGAGTTCTCATGTGAGGAGACGTTATTGAAAAAAATGTCTTCTGAAAACACAGTGGCATAACAATTCGTTTATTGCAATACCTTGTCGCCTTTGGATTGTTTACTCTGACAACAAACGGTGACTCACGCTTGGGCGAAATTATTACTTCACTTGACCTATACCCTAACGGCTCGCTTTTTAGTCTCATATTTTTACTCAGGATCCTGTTCTGTCAGAAAAGTCGATTCAAAAAACGATTTGAATGTTAAGGGAACAAACGCGCTGTTAGCCACACTGAACTGATCTAATCCGTGCATGTAAATCCGAAGCGGAATTTAAGTAATACAAAAAACAGGCTGAAAAGCTATATATGTCAATTTAAGCCATCTCCCTGGGTCTTTTTGAGCTGTTTATCCATAATCTATATTCTATTCGTTCTTAAGTCTTTTTTTGTTCCTTCTCATGCCAAAGGACACGGAGTGGGGATAGCGTCGAAAAGGCACCACACAACTTTTTTCAGTTGTTTACTCTACAAACGTGAGTTGAAAAAGACTGGCAGGAATGCATCCTGGTCGTGTTGTGAGGGCTTCTATAACAGACAGACCTCCCTGACCGGCACAACGTGAATCTGTGGTTCTGTGATAAAACACACACCAGGACGGCGAAATTGCTATCAACAAACTAGCATGATATATACTGATCCCTTTTTTCCTGTCTTATTTTTGACCAAAGTTTTTTTTTCATTAAGCATTAAGGTTTTCCTAAACGAATGATTCCATTCAGTATAGAAGCTAGAACCACTTGCAGGTAACACTATGTACGTTTATTGTTCTGAGTTATTGCTGAGCTTTCGACATTGTTCACTCGGGTCTTTATCAGATCAGAGTAAAAAGAAGCCTGAGCCAACAGGTCGACTAGCTCAGCAATAAATTACAATTTGTCACCACAGATGTAAACATTGAAAGAATTGATCAATGACTCTCTTTGTTATGGTATATTTTGGTTTTCTGTTGCCTTTAATAGCGGTTGATGTTCTGTTTTTCTACGATGCGCTAATGCTCTGTTTTAATCCGTGTATTTCCTATTCAAGTCCATCACGTTTAGCGTCATGGCGGTTTTCCGATTTATATTAATATGAACCATGAGTTTAACATCAGATTATCGGAACAAGAAAAAAAATTCCAATGAAGATACTAGAATCCCAGTATTAAATATAGACAAAAAGGGGTATATATATACTACTAATATAGCATGCACTGAATTTTGAAAAAAGTTTGTTTTTTTCTGAAGTGCGAAACTAAATACGACCAGACCACACCAGACCAGACCACACCCCGGACTGAAAATCTCTCTCGGAGGTGATAAAACATAGCGTATATATAAGTTCTCCGTTTGACTGTGAACAATATGTGTGTGTTCGTTCGTATCACACGAAGAAATTCTTTGCGTGTTTATTGTTAGAACAGTTTGACTTCGTAAATTTTGCAACCGAAGCTCTTGAGTCTCCAGGAAAGACACTCGGTTTACCTATTCAAAAGCCGGTTTACATCTGCATGATCTATATACCATTCGCCGACATTTGCCGGTCCAATCAGTATGAGGATCGATATTATTATATATACTACAACTACAAGGTGAAGTTATGTTGTGCATGCAGACTGCTGAGTCATGCACGCGTATTTTAGCAGCTGCAAAAACGGGAGCTATCATGGCCTTTGAATGAACTTAATTATAATGGCCACGCGTTAAAACAATTGGAGATAATTGGATATATTATATATCGCTAAACATCAAGCAAAATTAAATCAAAAAAGTTTAAAAAACTTTTGGACTATGCGCAAAGTTTGACGACCGAAATTTTAAAACAGATCACAGTATTGTAGACATGCACCTAAATCATTGAATGACGCTGCACGCCCTCCTATATATGAAGCAATGCCGGGTGGATTCTGTGCGATGCTTATGTTAAGTTATAAAGGAAATTTTCTTTGTCTGGAAATGCCAATTTTTAGAAAGAACTATAGCAGTATAGTATAAAGCCTTTATCGTTATCTACTATACATTGCTAATATAAGAAGCTATTCGGATTATAAGATCGATCTAACTTGGATCGTCAATCCAGGTTTGTTTTGCCAGAAAAAGCGTTCAAACCCGTACAGATTGATTTAACACATGCATGCTTAGATGGATTTAACACTCATTTAGACCGATCTCAGTTCGCACTCGAGAGTTTACATTCAGATCGCTTTTGCCACTGGTTAGATTGATTTGGATCGATCTAATCACCCATGCATGCATGTGGCTGGAATACATGCATATAGGACTTTATACATTATATATATGTATATAGTTTATATATGATGATTATTATTATCACGCTCTTTTAATTTCTCTCCCATTAGTCCCATATGTGTCATATGGAGATACTGTGATATGAGAGATATTATACCCTGTTATATATACAGAGTGTAGTGCAGTGTATCTGGAGAGAGAGTTTAATATTCTCCAATATATAGTCGCCAGCTACTGTATACTGCACAAAAATTATACTACAGTATAATGCACAAGAATTTAAGCATTCGTTCTGGGGTACTTATATAGCATGCAATGTTTCCCGTCTGGCGCCTCTAGTATATCTTCTTACCTTATAAATATAATATCCACACTGACTGACAGTACACTGCACGTACAAAATTATTGTGTCTCCTTCATTAAAGTACACTTTTCAATTCATGATGGATCATATAGATATGGTTTGTTCGGTACCATTCACAAATTACTGTAGTCGTTTAATCTTTAATTGTACACTGACAATCATGCAACACTGCTGCTTTAGTTAACCACGTCTTGGTCGTTTAGCCGTGTATCAACAACTAAGGAAAACCAAAATGAACCAAACAATTTATCTTCCCGTCTATTTTGAAATAACATGTCGCGCTCTAACGTCACTTGTGTTACCATAGGCAGCAGTTTTGTCAATACACTTCGTTTATGTATGAATAAAATAACATCTTAAGAAAATTTCAGGTAAATGATTCGTCTGCGTCTTGTATTTTTATAGTAAACCGACATCAGACGTTAACGCTAATTATGTCTACATCTTCACACTGCGGAGTTAGATCGGATCTGAGTCCGGCTGCAGAGATCATCATTGCCGTTCCTGTCTGGCCGTGGCAGGTCTTGAGCAAGTGTGCCGGGAACAAACATTTCAGCTTGCTTCTCATGGGCCATGGCTTGCTTTTTTGCTCTGACATTAAAAGTAGACCAGACTAAATAGATTCGGGATCAGTTATAGAGATTAGAGAAAATGTTGAATGTTGTAATATATATGTATATACTACTACATTTCAGGACCAAACCAGGACCAATTACGTCGGCATTGCCATACCGCCATTACGACATTATATGTACGCAACAGTTATCATGCATGTACACATATTTAAGTATCGTAACTCATTGTATCTTATTGGCCCAGACAAAGCAGTGCACTAACATCGCAGAGTCAAGGATTTTATCAGATTCCAGTTTGAAAACCTTATTCATATATTGCATGTTTTTAAATCATGTAAATAGTTAGTCGATCATGGATGCAAT
Source organism: Corallium rubrum (assembly GCA_964035015.1). Taxonomy (NCBI): domain Eukaryota; kingdom Metazoa; phylum Cnidaria; class Anthozoa; order Scleralcyonacea; family Coralliidae; genus Corallium; species Corallium rubrum. Next base: position 4,189,642 of record OZ035999.1, on the reverse strand, counting down.
TAAGTTGAATATCGTTGTTGTACGTATTACCACCACCCACCTTAAACATTGTCACGCAACAATGATTTTGTTGCAAGTTGAATCAGCATGTTGCAGCAAGTAGAACTGGAGTCTACTTTTTTCAACAAAAGTTTTCAACTTGCAACAAAACCATTGTTACGTGACGGTGGGTGATGTACCTGCAACAACGCACAAAGTTGCGTTGCATGTTGAAGAAAAATGTTACCCTATTACTAACCTCATCTTAAAACTCAGATCTGCTATATGCATTTGACCGGGAAACCATCGATCATCGATGTATATGGTTCTCGGTCAAATGCATATAGCAGATCTTATATACATTCAGTTCACTGTCCACACCAATCCAAAACAATTACCGCCCATCACTATAGACGAAATCGGAGTTTCACTGCGCATACAATCTGATTCGGGATAAAACGTAGTTCATTGATAACATGAGACTGAAGCAGCCGTAGCTAGTAAATATAACATTTCTGACTTCAGAAACTTTTTAATGTTTAGGTATTCGATAAGGATAAAATTTGCTTATCGATTATCCTTGACGATAATCCTAAACGTAGTGTCTAAAAATAATGAACTCAAAGCATGAAAAAACAATCCTAGCCTATGTTATCTTCTCGTTATGCTTTAATAGACAGATGTAATTTGCATAGGGGCCCAAATTGAATGGGAAACTAATTTGCATGTGGGCCTAAATGAAACTACGATTCGGTGTATATCTGTATGCTTACATATACATGTACAAGTGGAACGAATTATATTGAGGATATTACACGGTGGCTTGAAAATATTTTACCATATCCTCACTGTAATGAAGATATATATATATATCAATGGCGCGTCATTTACTGATTTACAGCTTTTTGCATTGAATCTATAATAGTACTTCTTAAATTCATTAAAAATTCGTGAAGAAAATTTAAAAGAAATGAATATTTATTTTCAAAGGCATTAATAATTCATGAACCGAAAACAAAGGAAAACAGTACCGAGACGGAGGTTTTGATATCGGAGGAAGAAATTACATAAATTAAGCCAACTTTCATCTCGATTTTCTCTTAAAATACTGATTTGTTTGAGAAGCTATATCATACACTCGGAAGAGTATTTCATCAGGATTCCAAACACCTCGAAATTTGTTCAAAAACCTCGGCTTCGCCTCGGTTTTCAACAAACGTCTCGGTGTTTGGATATCCTGATGAAACACTCCTCGTGTATGATATATAACATCAGCATCTGTATTCGTCCTGATTTACATAAACGTTTTCCTCAATTTACTTAGCTAAAATCACTCCAACTTGAAAAATAGTTTGAAAACATGGCTATTTAGATGCGTCCATTTGATACTAGTACGATAAAGCATTCGCAGCCGATCTGTATCTGATTTACAACGGCTCTCTAATTGCAGCTCGCCTTGTAAATCACATACAGATCGCTGCTCATGCTTTATCACTATAATTACAAAAAGATACGCTCATTCGTAAAATATTGTTTTCACCACAAGAAGATAAAATTCATATGTCACCAGATATTTTCTATAGTAAAACACTCACATTTATATAATAAAATCACTATAATTTTTTGGTTTAATTTAGCGTTTTCTCTAGATTGTCAGAGATTCAAATGTCAAAGAATATGGCGGTCGTATAATACTGTTCCTAACAAAATTAGAGGCTTTTAAAGTCGGTATTGTTGAGGAACACCAATGTAGGCAACATGCCATGGCGTCCGTGAGGTCAAGAGAAAACGCTCTTTACTTCAGTGCTCACCAATTCACTCTTATCTTCAACATGGTCAATTTGAAAGCACAACATTATATAATCTGTCTCCAGATGTGAAAAATCATAATCTAAAGTTTCAAAGATTTATCTTTGATATGTCCTATTTAATTATTCAAAATGACTGACATGACAACATGTACAATAATACTTTAACTTTAAAATCAACTTTTAATAATTTTTAAAATGGAAAGTCACTCAGTACCTACCGCCTCGTCTACGTGACATCCTAAACACTTTCCATTTAACGTTAAGCCACGAAAATAGGATTCTGTTTGTTTTTAAGAGGATTATGATTTTCCGTCATTTTCGGCTTATCAGCACTAATTGTCCACGCGAACAGAACATCGATTAAGTGTTCTTTAGTCCATATTGTGATTGAGTCTAATTTACGAAGCTAGTATTTTGTATAGCTGCATAGCAAATGGAATCGTTTAAAATGCTATATTCAACTTTTATTGTCTTGCTTTCCCGAATAGATGATCTTTTACTATGAACAAGCATAACGACGGAAACGTTAATAAGCCGCTTATTTTTAAATGTAAAATTTGATGGAAACCATAGTGTTTGTTCAAACACTTGGAAGCTTTTAAACGTATTGCAGGTTTATTTTTGCGCACCCATTAACGTTGTTCGAATTCAACACCATGCTATATTGATGCGAGTTCTTATAACAGACTATAATTATAAATGATGGCGAACCATTTGAAGATCGCACGTACCGCAAATAAAGAAATTATGCAAGCATTCAACTATAAAAAATGTAAATGAATTCTGGAAATGACAATAATATGATACACTAGCTTAGTAAAAGCTAATAAGCTAAAAGCTATAACCGCAATGCGTCTTTCAAGCCAGCATTCCGCCAAAATTTTGCTTAGGTAGAGTTCGTCTTCAACTATAATTTCTCCAGGTTTTCTCCTGCAGGTACATGAATATATAAGATCACTTGGCTTTATAGCCAAAACTAAAAAAAGTTAGACGGCTACAACTATAAGTATATAGAACTCATCTCTCTCCGCGCTGAGGTTTCCTCAGAGGTGAATACAATGGTCTTGAGTTAACCAGAATCAAATACCAAAGATGCAAGAAAAAGTAAGATTCCTCTTCTACGCATTAGTCTGAACCGACGGAATTGCGCGTGGAGAGAATTAATTCGAGAACTCAGAGGTTTTCGACCGCACTTATAATAATTCGTAATGTTTATTTGTTTTTGGTCCGGAGGAAATATTCTAATCTCTCGTCACCATAAAATTCAACCCCGTTTTCTGTTATACGAAAAGCTTAAAGTAAAATATATGTCGATAAAAAACAGCGCTTTTTGAAACAGTGTTTGGTGCATTATATGAATGTATTGTTGTATACAATGTATAAATATTAATATACGTATTCAGATATTGTGTACATATACAGATGTTATAGCCTTCAGGCTGCATTGTATTAATATGGACAGCAGCAGCATACAATATTTCTGCTTAAATTTAGGGTCCTTTCACGAAAACCTTAAAGTATAAAATAAACCTTTTTTACGAATCCATTTATGTAGAAGTCTCCTAGGCTTAATGTCTCTCTAATTCTATTTCGACTCCCTTTAGTAACAAAAATTGAAAAATATAATCTTTAGTTTCTTTAGAAGTGTACTTATTAGATATTTAAAATTGACAAAAGTGTACTTCAATACATTCATGCTCGCGATTTGTTGTGACACTTCATGGATCAGTCGGAAGAAAATATTATAAGGATTATCTAAGACCAGGAGTAGTTTCCGTAAGGCGTACGAGTAAACATATTCGTCCCGGGCTGATCTGTCCTAGTTGTTTGGGGAAAACCAGGCCATTGGTTTTCATTTGGGGAACATGTTTTAGCATTTGATTTCGGACTGTCTCTTGTGTTCGCCACGAAGCATCTCGGGTTTGAAGCGTCCTCGAACGGTGAAATGGAAGAAACTGTATCCGTGGCGGGCGAAGGGAAGTGGGTTGATGGCGGTACTGCTAAACTACTGCCGTGGTTTCGTGTCATTCTATCGTATTTAATGTTCTCCGCAAACTGTCGTGGCTGTCTTGTCAGCTCGTCTTCGTAAAAAGGAATAGTTCTAGTAGCAGGATGAGGAAGACGAGGACTGTCCAACTGCGGATTAAAACTAGCGTTTGGAAACGCTTCTTCGCTCAGAGATGCTGGGTATCCGTAAGGTGTATACAATCTCGACGAAGGTTTCTCGGCTCTGGGGTAAAGTGCAGTCGGGTTGAAAGCGAAAGGTGACGGGTTGTGAATATGGGAGCTGTAGAAAGGCTGGTTTTGTTGCGGGCCGAGCCTCCATTGCTCCGACCCCGGGTCCGCATTCGTTGTCAGAACTGAAGGAGCAGGAGAATTGAAATTAGCCAGGTCCGTTGCTCTACACAGAGGTTGCGCTAAGCGAGAGTGATTATCTGCACCAAACGCATCGCTTCCCGTTTTCTCGCCCGAAAAATCGTCCGGTCTCCTTACTCCAAAGGGAAAATCACCAGAATGTGTCTGTTGTTCGCCGTTTGCTGGAAAAAAGCCACAAGAAAGATTTGTATTAATGCCTGCACGTTCTCGAGACACGCTCGTGTGTGACCAAGATTGGTATTCCTCGCCATCGGTCGATTGCCGAGTTATTGGACTCGTCGGATCACCGTCTTGCGAAGAACTTTCCTTTCTCGGCGAAGTCTCCTCGAGTTGTTCCTTAGTAGACTTATCTTGGAGATTTTCGCGTTCACCCGCCTTCTCTTTAAATCTTTTTCGCCTCCTGAGAAAACTGCCATTCTCGAACATGTTGTAGCTATCGGGATGCAGTGTCCAGTAGCTTCCTTTACCGGATTTCTTGTCGTCCCTGGCAACTTTCACGAAACAGTCATTGAGGGAAAGATTGTGTCGAATTGAGTTCTGCCAGCCGTGTCTGTTCTTCCTGTAGTAAGGAAACCTGTCCACAATAAATTGGTAAATGCCATTCAGGGTGATTTTCTTGTCCGCCTGGTTTTCCACGGCCATTGCGATGAGTGCAATGTAGCTATACGGAGGTTTCACTTTGTCTTCGTTGCCGGATAAAAACTGGTTAGTGCGAGGACAGCCACATCGTGATTGCGTAGCGTAAGGGACGGGTGCAGGATAGGCCATCGAAAAATGAAGGGCAGGACATGCAGGATGACCAGTCCTGTAGCAATCGTACGGTTGGTTCACCATACTTGGAGGATAGAGACTCTGTGGATTCATGTCACCTTGTCCTGGTCCAAATTGGTAGTTGGCCATGGTTTTTCTCACCACGGTCGATCTGATCGATGCGTTCCAGAGAGGACGGCTAACTGTCACAATTAACAGCTATTTAAGAACACATTCGAAGATACACCGAATGTTTCAGTCATCGAAGAAATTCATGCCAAGTCTGTCTCCCGACTCCCCGTGGCTTAATTAACTTCGTGTGAAGGCTAGCGCGAGTGTGAAAAAGGTCAATGGCTCATTGCTCAACCGGATGCCAACCGAAGTGCTACTTCTGGGACTATAGCCTAGCTAAGCAATACATACCAAAAAAACTCTTGGTTTGCTCTCTGCTAGAAGATATCCGGTAACTACACACGTACCGGAAAAATCTTTTGCAAGTGTCACAGTCGATACTGAATTTCCTTCCTCCGATCTTTGTATTCCTTTTTTCGCAAGTAACTCTTCCGCCCTTCTTCTTTCGCTTATTAATATAACGAGGTTAACTTTGAAACAAATAGCAATAAACGTTATCGATGATACCCTATCTGAAGAGCACAAATACAGAACATAACCGCATTCAGTATTGAGGCTACCACAATAACTTCCTTTTTACTAAGGGTAGCCCTTTTCACAAGACCCCTGCATGCGAATCTACGCCCCATAGCGCGGACTGTCTCCCAGACAGTTTTCTCGAAAAGTGTCGTAGGGTGTCGCAGCCTGAGTTTTAAAGCCAGGGAGCTTCTCTAAACTTTGCTCGCTGTTCTCGTTGCTTAAAAAATAAACAAGCGAAAAAGTCGAACAGCAGCGAGTCTTTGTTGTTCGACAGAATTAGGTTCTTGGGTCACGGAGACCGCCACCTGGTTGTTTGGATAGTGTAAAGGTAAACACAGCAATGAAAGGTTGTTAGGGACAGATTGAAAGGTAAATGAACGCGGTAGTTTGCGGAAAATTTGGTATGGTAGCGTGTAGTGTTGAAATAACTTATCAAAGAAGATGAGAGGAACTGAGAAATGGAGAAAACTAGAAGAAAACTGAAAGACTAGAAGGAGGGAGAGATATAGAGAGTAGAAAAAAACTAGATGATTTCACGTAGAAATGGGAGAAGAGAAAACTAGGTCATTTAACGTAGAGATAGGAGGGACTAGAGGAATGAGAAAACTAGGGAATGAGAAAAATGTAACGTATAGAAATGGGGGAGATGGAGATTAAATTAAGAGAAATGGGAGAGGCTAGAAAAATGGAGCGATATATAGAGAAGATAAGATTAGAAGATGAGAAAAACTAAGTAGAAATGGGGGCCAGAGACTAGAAGGAGAAAGAGACGAAGAAATTAGCGAGTCGACTAGAGAGAGAAAGAGATATGAAAGAAATTTAACGTAGATATGGGAAGACTAGAGGGATGAAGAGACGAAGAAATGGGAGAAACTAGAGAGGGGAATCTAGAGACGAAGAAATGGGAGAGACTAAAGAGGCAAAGCTAGAGACGAAGAAATGGGAGAGACTAGAGAGGAGCACCCAGAGACGAAGAAATGGGAGAAACAAGAGAGGGGAAGCTAGACGGACGGAAAAATTGGAAGAGACTAGAGAGGAGGAGCTAGAGACGAAGAAATGGGAGAGACTAGAGAGGAGAAGCTAGCTAGAGACGAAGAAATGGGAGAGATTAGAGAGGGGTAGCTAGAGATGAAGAAATGGGAGAGACTAGAGAGGAGAAGCTAGACATGAAGAAATGGGAGAGACTAGAGAGGGGAAGATAGAGATGAAGAAATGGGAGAGACTAGAGAGGGGAAGCTAGAGACGGAGAAATGGGAGAGACTAGAGAGGGGAAGATATATAGAGACGGAGAAATGGGAGAGACTAGAGAGGGGAAGCTAGAGACGGAGAAATGGGAGAGACTAGAGAGGGGAAGATATATAGAGACGGAGAAATGGGAGAGACTAGAGAGGGGAAGCTAGAGACGGAGAAATGGGCGAGACTAGAGAGGGGAAGCTAGAGACGAAGAATGGGAGAGACTAGAGAGGGGAAGCTAGAGACAGAGAAATGGGAGAGACTAGAGAGGGGAAGATAGAGATGAAGAAATGGGAGAGACTAGAGAGGGGAAGATAGAGATGAAGAATTGGGAGAGACTAGACAGGGGAAGCTAGAGACGGAGAAATGGGAGAGACTAGAGAGGGGAAGATAGAGATGAAGAAATGGGAGAGACTAGACAGGGGAAGCTAGAGACAGAGAAATGGGAGAGACTAGAGAGGGGAAGATAGAGACGAAGAAATGGGAGAGACTAGAGAGGGGGAAGATAGAGACGAAGAAATGGGAGAGACTAGAGAGGGGAAGCTGGAGACAGAGAAATTGGAGAGACTAGAGAGGGGAAGCTAGTGACGAAGAAATGAGAGAGACAAGAGAGGGGAAGATAGAGATGAAGAAATGGGAGAGACTAGAGAGGGGAAGATAGAAACGAAGAAATGGGAGAGACTAGAGAGGGGAAGCTAGAAACGAAGAAATGGGACAGACTAGAGAGGGGAAGATAGAGATGAAGAAATGGGAGAGACTAGAGAGGGGAAGCTAGAGACGAAGAAATGAGAGAGACAAGAGAGGGGAAGATAGAGATGAAGAAATGGGAGAGACTAGAGAGGGGAAGCTGGAGACAGAGAAATGGGAGAGACTAGAGAGGGGAAGCTGGAGACAGAGAAATGGGAGAGACTAGAGAGGGGAAGATAGAGATGAAGAAATGGGAGAGACTAGAGAGGGGAAGCTAGAAACGAAGAAATGGGAGAGACTAGAGAGGGGAAGATAGAGATGAAGAAATGGGAGAGACTAGACAGGGGAAGCTAGAGACAGAGAAATGGGAGAGACTAGAGAGGGGAAGATAGAGACGAAGAAATGGGAGAGACTAGAGAGGGGGAAGATAGAGACGAAGAAATGGGAGAGACTAGAGAGGGGAAGCTGGAGACAGAGAAATTGGAGAGACTAGAGAGGGGAAGCTAGAGACGAAGAAATGAGAGAGACAAGAGAGGGGAAGATAGAGATGAAGAAATGGGAGAGACTAGAGAGGGGAAGCTGGAGACAGAGAAATCTGAGAGACTAGAGAGGGGAAGATAGAGATGAAGAAATGGGAGAGACTAGAGAGGGGAAGCTAGAAACGAAGAAATGGGAGAGACTAGAGAGGGGAAGTTAGAGACAGAGAAATGGAAGAGACAAGAGAGGGGAAGCTGGAGACGAAGAAATGGGAGAGACTAGAGAGGGGAAGCTGGAGACAGAGAAATGGGAGAGACTAGAGAGGGGAAGCTAGAGACAGAGAAATGGGAGAGACTAGAGAGGGGAAGCTAGAGACGGAGAAATGGGAGAGACTAGAGGGAAGGAAGAAGACAAAGAGACAGGACGACTACAGAAAGTGTAAGTTGGAGAAATTGGGGACTACAGAATAAAAGTAAAAAGGCGAAATGAGGAAGACTAGAGGAAAAGAGAAAAACGAAGAGACGAGAAGAATAAAGAAAACGTATATACAGATAAAGAATTCAAGGGGAGCAATAGAAAGATGGAGATTAGAGGGAGAGAGAAAGATGGGGGGGGGGGGGGGGGTGGACAGGCTGGACAATTCTGATGAACTGAGTAAATTTAACCTGAGGAACATCCAACTAAAACACGGTAAGACATTAAATGTATATTAAAATATTAACCTCGTCCCCAGGGCATTTTGCCTCCACGTTGGGAGGTCGGCGAAATTAAAATGGCCCCTGGCATCGGCTGGTCACGTGACACCCAGAATTTTGGGGTGTTTTGGCAAGAAAATTTATGCGGACTTTGTGTTTCGTGTTTGTATAATACGTATACATGAATAATAAATAATAAATATTTAACGCTCTGCCGAATCACTCATGTGAACCTTTATCATAAATGCAACTGGCTAGCATTATTCGTCATGATACTCCCCACGAGTATCCAGGATACAGTTTAAATGTCGGGAAGAAACATATATCTAATGTTGTTCTTGACTTTAACTAAAGCTATCGTTACAATTCTTTGGATGAACTTCGCAGAGTGGATTTATTGCAATTCATATTTTGATGAATAAATTACACTGTATCTGAATTAATCAAGTTTTTAAACCGGCCAATCCGATTATAGAATCGACCAGCCGATGCCAGGGCCATTTTCGCCGACCTCCCAACGGAGGCAAAATGCCCTGGGGACGAGGTTGTTTTTTTGGAGGTTTCCACTTGACACCCCTCCCAACGTTGACCATAGTGCCCCCCCTAATTCCACTGTTACTCTCCCCATTCTCCCTGTCTTGTCGCATCTTTTCCAGCGCTAATATTGTAGGGCAAGTCTGTACACAATTCTTTTGCGTAATCCTTGATTTATCATTTCCATCCTTTGACGAAAATAAAGTGGTGAGTAACTACCAAACAAATTTCTCTTTCCTCGTTCATTATTTGCGGATATTTTTCATAAAGACACCGTCTTCAAATGAAAATTCAAAGATATATTGAAGGCAATCCAAGATGGCGGAAGTCGATTCTGATTTTAATACTTCGACTTGGTTGTTTGTTTTCATTTGTTTGTAGCTTTATCAACAATAGGTAGATGTTTCAGTTAATGATTTAAAACTCCAAACATCATAATATACAGCGCTTCGTTTATTTTTGTTGATTTTTTGCACTTTTTAAACCTGTATTTACAGTAGGTATACAACTAGCACATATACTGCATCTTTGTCCTCACTGGCACGTACCTACATTTTTTCTACAGGTAAATCAATCATCATCATGACGGACTCCAAGTATTTTACCACCACTAAGAAAGGTCTGTTCTCTTCAATGGCTTGCAAATAATATTATAAATCTTAGTAAACAGTTTTTGTGGTCAACTAGTCATTTCCATTTTTCTATAATTCTAATTTCGGGGAGTTATCTACTTTGTGTGATGTGATGACCCCATATTTCAAAAGATATACAGTGGTGTGTGGTATAACATTAGTTTAATATATGAAACTATTTTAAATTCCTATTTTAAACTAATGCATCAGTCAAATCCAAGCGTGCCCATCCCCCCCCCCGGGCCAACCCCCGGGCATTTGACAAATTTTTCAAATATACTGCTAATTCCCCGCCGTGGGGATGAGAAGCAGGTGAAAATGCCCCACGGTGGGGCCAAAAATCTTTGGCAAATTCCCCACCCCGGGGAATTTCTTGCTGAAATATTTTATAATACAATACAAGAAGTGCTCTGCTGGAGCACATATACATGTGCATGTTTTCGGCGACTTTGTCGTTTCCGGTGTAGACAACTAAGGAGGTGTTTTAAACGTTTGTTGCTTGTTATGATTCGCTGGCCCTCACTCAGTACATTATTAGTATTAAATTCCCGAAATAATACTTTCTTTCAAACACCTCTACCAAACTACCAAGGCCTTTCTTTTCCAACCACGATACAACAAACTCCATACCTTTACCTTTAAACTCCTCCATGATCGAATTCTGAATGCACAGGACCAACGTTTTGTATTTAATGCTAGAGGGAGGGGGCGCAATTGGATTGCCCCTACAGCCCCCCACCCCCAATTGCTTTTTATTTATATAAGATTAAATATCTAATGCCCCACCCCCGGGCAAAGATTTTCTTTCAAATGCCCCACCCCTGGGATTTGCCAAAGAATCAAATGCCCCGCGGTGTCCCGGGGGGGGGATGGGCACGCTTGGATTTGACTGATGCATAAGGTGTAACCACACCTGAGATGGGAAAGTTTCTTTCACGAGAATTTCCCACAGTTGCACAATATTCATAAAACTAGAAGTTACTATCGCAAGAACGTGGAATTTTAATGCAAATTTGGTGAAAAATGCATGAAAAATTATTGTAACTGTCATTTTGTTTGCGGCTGCCCTGGAAAACACGTACAAGCTTGTGCAATTTTTGCAAGATGCTTGAGGAAAATTGTGGTGAAAATCTGATTCCCATTGCATATTTTACAAACTTTCCAGTCTGGTATTCAGCATTCACAACATTTTTTGTATGTTGTGACAAACCAGACTGGAAAGCTTGCTTTATGCAACAGATATATCCATTGTGAAGTGCTCATGGATGCAATTTTGGTAAAAATTGCTTTTGATGATGGAATTTTTAAGAAGCTTTCTTTTTATTTATGGCCACCCTGGAAACCAGTCACTTTCTTCTGCAAGCCCACACAATTTTTATGAGATATTTGTGCAAAATGGCAGGGGTTTCATTAGAAGCCAGCAACCGGCGAACTCCGGCGGTTACTTTCCAAATCATCGCCGGCTACTTTCATAATCATTGTTTTAGATTTTAATTGCAAATACCGTATACGTGTTCACTTTGAGCCATTCCATTTTCTCTTGAAAGCGTAAATGAACTTGAATGTGAAGAAAGCTGGTTTCTGTGGAAATTTGTAATTTCTTGCTTGGTAATTTTCTGTATTAAATCTGTATTAGGGACCTTAAGATCTAGGACGGCAACCTCAACGACGACGACATTTAAACAAAAGAATTATATTTGCAAAACAACGAGAATGAATAATTTTTACTCCCTAGAGTAATCCCAACACCGTCCCCGTTCTTTATACAACGCCACTTAGAGCATTTTCACGTCTTCAGGACGACGTCAACGGCTAAAAGATGAGAACTGTTGCTTAAGATTGACTTCAAATCTTCAATACAGACACTACAATAATTTTAGCAAAGTGCTGGAAATGGTGTTTCCGAGGTTCTAAACTTCAAAAATTTCCCGGGTGCACCACTCCAACAAATGCGGTCCTAAATTGCTACCTCCATGTTCAGCCGCCTACTTTCTAAAATGAGCCTGCTACTTTCAAAATTAATGAAACCCCTGAAATGGTGACCAAAATTTGATCCCTTTCACACATTTCACAAACTTTCCAATCTAGATTAGAATTATAGAATCTAAGGTAATGATATTCATTTATTGTGGGTGTTTGGAATTATTAACTTACATGTAATGCCTGGTTTCCATATAGCCGCAAGAGCCACTGGTATGCCGGTGTTCTGCCAACCGCAGTCATTACCAGCAAAGTTGAGAATGTGACTGCAGTCCCTGCATCAGGTTTGCGAGTACCTTGGTGGCGTTGCCAGCACATGGCTTGAAAAAATAATGACATTATTCATGGTACCTCCTCATACTTCAATTGGCTAACACTGATCACATGATGTTATCAGACGTTTCCATAAGAAATTTGTAGGTTGGTGTCACCGCAGGAATGTTCAAAGTTGAACCAAATTCAACTTTTCTAGTGCCACCGTCGATGTGATGCGGCACCACCAACATGCCGGTGCAATCTGTTTACATTAAATATTCCTTGCCAGTATTAGGTTGCAGGCTAAGTCGCTGGCAAGATGCTGACAAACCGGCGGCTCTTGCAGCTATATGGAAACCAGGCTTAACAAAGTTTAAATGATTGATTAAAACAATACAGTGAAACCTGAGTTTTGCAACCCCCATGTTTTACGACCACCTGTCATATGCGACCACTTTTTCTGGCACGGATGATTTGTAGTTGAAATATACCTGCAATGAGCGACCACCTGCCTTACGCGACCAGCGACCGGGTTTTTGTGTCCCAAACAAGATATTTACCTGTTATGAGCGACCAACTCAATGTAAAACTGCTGAAATACGTTAAAGAAATATCCGTTTTTTCGTAGTAAACAAACGCGAATGCGATCACATGTGAAAACAAAAAACTGGAAGTGTTGCCCAATTGCTGTGTTACCGCATTTTAGTCTTGTTTTGCTTCTCTTTTGAGCATTATTTGATGAAAATCTGTGTGAATTTCTCCTGCCAAAGCCAAATACTTTTTAGTTGATGTTGGAGAGTTAATACAATGACTGAACAATCCAAAACCATGAGTAATATTTGTTAACTTCAGACAAGTTGATCCTGACGATTGTTTACCGCGACAAGTTTGTATATTTTACAACGGCTTTTTAACTTGGAAAGGAAAGTGAGTGACAAAACCGAGTGTTCACATCTAATAAATACTACTAGTCTGGAAGATCGTAAATAAAGCCAAGAGCTTTTAACAAGCGCAAAAATTGAATCAAACGTAACAAAAACAGCGCAAAAACTGAAGTGAACGACGACAGTATGAGACCATTTTGATGCTCGCGGGCTATGGAGAACATCGCTCTAAGGCCATGATATTAAACACACAAATGTCAAATTTCTTTTATTTTAATATCCATTTAACATTAATAAATCAAGACTGCACTTCTTTGAAGTGTTCTTGCTTTTTCCATTTCCCTTATAAATCTTTATAAATCGCCATTTTCCTAACCTTGAAACAATGTTTATATAAATAACCGCTGTGGGTCGCGGCGCTGCTAAAATGGCTGCTATGATGTCACATCACTACCTGTCAGAACGACCACCTGTCCTTAACAACCACTTTTACGTGGCACCAGGGGTGGTCGCAAAACTCAGGTTTCACTGTACTGTCTTGTATTACCTGCAGGTGAAATCTTTGAGCTGAAGGCTGAATTGAACAGTGAAAAGAAAGATCGTAAAAAGGAAGCAGTTAAAAAGGTCATAGCTAGCATGACAGTTGGAAAGGATGTCAGGTATTAATTTATATTGTTAGGAGATTCTTTTAGCCAGAGGAGAATTGTAATTTGTTTGTGTACACTACAGTAGATTTTAAATGTGGCTAAATGTAATTTAGGCAAGGTAAAAAAGGAGACAATGCTAGTCAGCAGACACTCACTGTAATACATGGGGATTATCTCAGCGCTCATCAAAGTCTTGTCAGCGTGATCTGAGCTTGACTGGTTTGCTGTGCTTATAATACGTGGTATTATCTCAGCGCTCATCAGAGTCTTGTCAGTGTGGTTTGAGCTTGACTGGTTTGCGCACGCTTATAATATGTGGTATTATCTCAGCACTCATCAAAGTCTTGTCAGCGTGGTCTGAGCTTGACTGGTTTGCACGCACTTATAATATGTTGGTATTATCTCAGTGCTCATCAAAGTCTTGTCAGCGTGGTTTGAGCTTGACTGGTTTGCGCATGCTTATAATATGTGGTATTATCTCAGCACTCATCAAAGTCTTGTCAGTGTGGTCTGAGCTTGACTGGTTTGCGCGTGCTATCTATGTAATAGATACTTGGTCAGCGGTCACTCGTATATAATATGTGGTGATTATCTCAACACTCATCAGAGTCTTATCAGCGTGGTCTGAGCTTGACTGGTTTTGCGCGTGCTGTTCATTGAGTTAATATGTATATTTTTACACTACAATAGATTTTAAACAGATTTTCAGCTAATCTAGCTAGCCCTACTACAATAAGAGGGGCTGGATGTGACCTCCAATTTACATGAGAATTTTGTAGCCTTTTGAAAAGGCCTATAGTATTTCTTCATGTTCAAGGGAGCCAGCCTTCTTGAATACAATTTATATATCTTGGGTGGTGTGAATGATCATAGGAGGGCTGGACTGGTGACCTTCCTCTTGTATAATCCAAAGTAAATATTAGAACAGGTATGACTAATAGGCGGGATCTTAGTAACAAGTGTGAGACCTAGTTACAGTATACTGTATTTACATGTATTACTTATTTTACTTTATAGTTCTTTGTTTCCTGATGTGGTTAACTGTATGCAAACTGATAATCTGGAGTTGAAAAAACTTGTCTACTTGTACCTGATGAATTATGCAAAATCTCAACCAGACATGGCTATTATGGCTGTTAACACTTTTGTCAAGGTGTGTACAGTGTGTTTGTAAAAATTGTCTTGAAACAAAATATGTTCAAAACAAATTTCTTGTAAACAAATAAATACATTTCTGGTAGTAGTGTTGCTAGATATTTTCCAGTACTGCTAGATGTTTTCCAGTACTGCTTCGGTAATGTCTGTATTTTGAATTCTAACCATTGAGAAGAAGAAGAATTGCAAGAGAAAAGAGAAAAGTTTTCTGACTGCCCCAATATGACTGACCGAATATTTAATAACTTACATTGGCTTGGGTCAAGCCGACTTCGTCCTGGAGAAAGATACCGAACTCTTCGTTCAGGTGGATTAGATATCCCCCAATGAGCCACGGTAATGTGTGCGATATATAATACTGTATATGGATATTTCTGACTGCCTCAACTGGGAGTCCCAATAGCTCAATGGTAGAGCACTGGTACGTGAAACCAGAGACCTTGGGTTCGATTCCTGGTTGGGGCAGTCAGAAAAGTTTTCTCTACAGCAGTGATTTGACTTCATTTGAAATTCTTCTTCTTCTCGTATTCACACTGCTGAAGGACTACCAAATATTTAATATCTAACCATTGATTTACAGGATTGTGATGACCCTAACCCTCTGATCCGTGCTTTGGCTGTCAGGACAATGGGTTGCATCAGGGTAGATAAAATCACTGAATATCTCTGTGAACCATTGAGGAAGTGTTTGAAAGATGAAGATCCATATGTGAGAAAGACTGCTGCTGTCTGTGTTGCCAAACTGCATGATATCAACTCTCAGTTAGTGGAAGACCAAGGATTTCTTGATCAGTTGAAAGATCTACTGTCTGACTCTAACCCAATGGTAATTGCATGTACATTACTTGTTACTGTAACTAAAGTTACTTGTTATCAAAGGCATAAATGTCTTTTAATCCGTGTGAGCTTGCTATATTGACAGTGACATGACAATTTTGACTTGCAAAGTCAAGAGTATACATGTACAAAATAGTTCCTCAACAGGTTGATTAAATATCCTATTTTAAATGTCGAATTTTACTGTACATATTGTGATGTGAAGTTTTACTTAAGTTAGAACAATTGACTGGGTAGAACTTCACATTAGAAATGGGACTTTTAAGCAAACTGTCAAAGAATTATCAATAAATCAAAATAATTACAGTAGAGCCTTGCTATAACACTGTAGGTGGGGTCCATAGCTATAGTGGGGACCAGGGGTGGATCCAGGAATTTTGCAGAGTACGTCAAACCCGGAAATATTATTTCTAGGGGGGTCCGGGGGCATGCCCCCCCGGAAATTTTTTAAAATTTGGTTCCCTGAAATGGCATTTCCTGCATTCTGACAAGACTATTTAGAAAAATCTTACAGTTTTAACTTGTGTTTTTTATACAACGTTTTATGATTTTTTAAGGACTTGGCTTTTGTATTTTTTTTATCATTATTGGAGACAACTTTTTAGGACTGTTTTGCTCCATATCAGAGCTCATCATCAGCATGCCTACGAATCACTGTTGTACAGTGAATTTGACATGGACAGCCAAGGCTCCAAAATATTTTGTAAGGTCAATCGCAGCCACTTCCTGCAATCCCTTAGCTGCCAAGCTGTCTGGTTTTGAGGCACCAGATACTCGCCTTAACACATACCTCTATCCAGCCAGCCACTGTCTGATTAGAAGAAGCAATATGAATAGACCATATGCGACATTTCATGGGCATCCTAGTCATCTTAATTCTTAACTACCTAATATTTACCCCTTATTTACTTTGAGTTGTCTGGTTTTGAGGCACCAGATACTCGCCTTAATACCTCTATCCAGCCAAACACTGTCTGATTAGAAGAAGTTTTAGTATCAATAGACCACATGGGACATTTCATGGACATAGAGAAGCCCATCTCTCTACATCATCCCAAGTCATACTCATACTAACTAGTAACTACCAAGTATTTTTTCTCTCCCCCCCCCACCCCCCCACCCCCTACCAGAAATATATATATACTGTATATATATACTTTATTTCATCACAAGATAATATAGATAGTACAAATAGATATGAAAGAAGAAAATAATAATTTACAGCGATGGGGAATCTACAAGAAAGCAAAATTTGCTTGTTTGGTGTAGATCCTTTTTATTGAAAATAGAACTAGTATATACATTAATAATTAACAAACTATGGACAATATATACCCCCTCAAGCCCACTACACAACATCTAAGTTATCGATGTTGCATAATCAGCCCAAGAAGGTATTTACTGTCATATTAAGTAACTTAATAATATAACATTGTTGGTATAGCCTAGAAAATTGCTACTTCACATATATTGTATATATAATAATAATGATGATGAAATAGTATATAAGCCTAATTTCTGCGTTTTTTTAATAAATTAATGTTTACCTTTTTTTAAATTTACATTCTGTTGCTATTGATCTAAAATTGTTCCAAACTTTCGGCTACAGTAGCTAAGATTATTTAATTATAATATTCAGTGATGGATTACTTATATTTGTAACACATCTCATTATCTTAATAATTATATGATGAATTATTCATAAATATACTTGAGAGCTCTACATATCCCATCTAATTTAAATAATTTACGCTTTTTATGGTTGCACAAGTCTGAGGAACTAAAGATAAGATAGTATCCACTCACCTTAAAGCAATACAACGTTTCTTAACTTTCTTTCAAGAAACAGCTTTAGCATACTGAGCGTCGATATCCCGATCACCCGATGTATAAATGGCTTGCCAATCTGCGCCGACAACTCTTGACCCACGAGGAATCCACACGATTGGAGTTTCTTTGTCAAATCGCAACAGATCGTCTTCGACAATTCATCGTTTTCATTCTGTGTCTCTTAGAACGCCATAATCGAACTCAAGCAGAAGATTGACTGCTGGCTCAGGGAGCTTCGAAATATCCTTTGCTAGCCAATCAAAAGCCAAGAACGTCAAAATATTTTACTTCCGACGTAGTCCCACTACTTCCGCCGTATCTCTATTGTCTTTGTCCAATCAGGGCTCGTTATCTTGACGTAGTCGGCCATTTTGACGTAGTTTAATTATCCACATTTGTAAATGGCATCCCTCTCTATCCCTACCGTATGAACAGTTTCGTTCAGGCTACATGAAGTAGACTAAGTGTCCTCCAGCCGAGGACTGGGACTGGGTCAGAGAATTATTAATTTTTTCCTCGATATAGCAGCGCTAAATACGTACAAAAATGAAATTTTTGAATATTTCAAAAATTCATAAATTCATATAAAATTTTTAAAAATTTGAACATTTTTAAAATTTGAAATTTTCAAATTTCAAATGTTTCCAACTAATTAATTCATGAATAAATTAGTCTGGGATTTTTGTCTACGTCGCGTGACGTGTTTGACGTACCCTAAATCCGCCCCTGGTGGGGACTACATTATAAATGACGCGTGGTATTGTGAGGCAGTCAAGGTTCGAATTAAGGGAGTAGCGAGTCGCTATTCACTTTCAGCATTTCACTATTCAACAGGCCAAAAAATCGCTATTCAAGGGCAAAACAGTATTACACAAGTCTTGCAATTACGTTGATTCGTTGAATAATACAAAAGTTGCCAGGTGGTTGTGCAGCCTTAGATTAAAGCTTTAAGCTGCGTTGAAAGATGCTACGCTATCTTTTGAGACATTACGCTATGTTCTGGGACGTTACGCTGTGTTCTAATGTCTTAGAACATATCGTGAGATCTTAGAACACAGCGTAATGTACTAGAACATAGCGTAACACCTTAGAACACAGCGTAATGTATTAGAACATAACGTGACATCTTAGAACACAGCGTAATGTATTAGAACATAACGTAATATCTTAGAACATAGCGTAATGTATTAGAACATATCGTGACATCTTAGAACACAGCGTAATGTATTAGAACATAACGTAATGTCTTAGAACACAGCGTAATGTATTAGAACATAGCGTAATGTCTTAGAACATAGCGTAATGTCTTAGAACATAGCGTAATGTATTAGAACATAGCGTAATGTCTTAGAACATAGCGTAATGTCTTAGAACATAGCGTAATGTCTTAGAACATAGCGTAACGTCTTAGAACATAGCGTAATGTCTTAGAACATAGCGTAACATCTAAGAACATAGCCTAATGTCTTAGAACATAGCGTAACATCTAAGAACATAGCCTAATGTCTTAGAACGTGACGTAACGTCTTTCACTGACATAAAATAATTTGGAAGCCCATCCTGACCAACATGTCTCAATTTTACGCTCATTTAAAACCGTCTATACCCCAAAGACAACTCGGGGAAAAATTTGCTATTCACTTTTGAATATTTAATTCGAACTCTGTGATGTACTGTCGAATCTCATTCCCAGTACTCTTCCCAGTCAGTTCTGGCTCAATATTGCGTAAAGAGTATTATGATTAAGACTTTAATTTTTGGATGGTCGCATCACCACATTGTCATTTTATTTTGTAATGGTGAAGATCGTATTTTAAGAATACGTCATCATTAGGAATTGTCTCCAGCTACAATAAGAGGAACTTCAGTTCCTATGCCAAAGAGTTGTATTATATTATGGTACCTACAGTACTATAGGGTAAACCAAATATAGCTGTGTGTTTTTGATTGCAAAATTTTTTGATTGTTCTGTTGATTTATACCCTGCGAGTCAGAGCCCCTTTCCGACTTACGCAGGCTTCGGGGGAAAGTGGGCTCTGCCAACAAACTCGATATTTCTTTCTGATCATGCGTGAAGGGTTGCCAATATACTATTTTGGGCCCAGGCTCTAACGCGTTACTTGCTATTTTCCTGCTTACGAGTGCTCATAAACTAGAACTTGTTTGACCAGTTGAAAACCTGACTGACTCACCCCAAACTTGGGGTGAAGATCAAGTTTGTTGGCAGAGCCCACACTCTCCCCCGAAGCCTGCGTAGGTCCGAAAGGGGCTCGGCTGACTAGCAGGGTAATTGTTGATGAGAACGAAATGAAAACTGGGTTTTGAAGATGATTCTGGATACTAGTTTATACTTTAATATGATATCTCATGTGTTTTTAGGTGGTAGCTAATGCTGTTGCTGCTCTTAGTGAAATCAGTGATGTCTCTTCAACTGCTGCTGAAGCTCTGGAACTTAATTCCCAAACAGTGAACAAACTGTGTACTGCATTGAATGAGTGTACTGAGTACGTACATTAGATTATTTTCTTTTTTAAACAAATTCCATTCTTTTCAAAATAGTTCCATGTACAAAGAATAGAAACAAAATTTAATTTGGTTCCAGACAGGCTTCGAAATAAGTGTCGGTCACTGACCAGTAAAATTTTACAGTTTGACCGGCAAATACCATCGCTTGGCGGACATGCATGACCAGTGAATTTTTGAATCCAAGTGAGAGCGAATGTGTCAAATTGTAATACGATATGCTGGCGTTGTGCCTAAAGCGTGCTTAAACAATGTTCATATACAAATATAGTTCATAATCTATATTATAATACCTTTATCTGTCTGTGTGTGCGTGTTTGTTTGTCTCACCGTCGTTACCTAAAAACTCGAAAACGGTTACGCCGTTGGCCCGTTGTATAATATTGTTTCTAAACTCACGAGTCACGCGAACGACGAGCGCAAATAAGTATAACTAAAAATGACCGGTAAAAATTCCGCTGTGACCGGCAAATTTATTGAGCCGCCAGTCATAGTGACCGGTATACGTTTGAAATTTATTTCGAAGCCTGGTTCCAGAAAACAATGTCTGCCAAGGACTATATTATTTTTATTTGCATAATTTCCCCCCTAAGTTTGTGTACTCTTTATTCTAGATGGGGTCAGATTTTTATTCTTGATTGCTTAGCAACATATAATCCTCGAGATGATAAAGAAGCCCAAAGGTACATACAGTACAGTATGTTGTTTCTGGTCTTAAATTGTTGTATATAAGGCCAGAGGCCAAACTTCAGATTTTGATTGCAGTTTAGGACTACGTCAATTATGTAATTGAATGGTGTGCTGGGTCAAACGTTGAAGTTTATTGTGGATGATTTCTATTTTCTAGTGTTTGTGAACGAGTAACACCAAGACTTTCCCATGCCAATGCTGCTGTTGTTCTTTCTGCAGTCAAGGTAGGAATTTTTACTTAACAAATAAAACATAAAGCTCCGTGCATATGTACTCTTATATAAAGACACGTTTGATGTTATTTGAACACGAAAGAAGTTGAGTAGAAGCACGAGATGATAGCCGAGTGCCTTTACACTTCTTTCGTGTTCAAATGACGTCAAATGTACCTTTATAAGAGTACATATACACAGGAACGATATGTTTTATTTGTTTTATAAAATAAGAAAAAAAAAAACAAGCTAAAAGTTGGATAGTTTTGAAAGCTGGTTAGCTTTCTTTTACATCATTCATGATTTTCATACTCTTTTAAATGCACGGGGCCTGGCCAATCGGAGCGTAGAGGACACTTTATTTTATAAATAACACTTCGTATATATACAGTGTTGTGTACAGTATTGTAATTATAATGTGATGAATATTGAATGAGTTTGAATAAATGAGGAAAATACTTCCTTGTCCTGGCCCCTTTTATCCCTATCCAAACCATTATTTTATTTTGAAATTAACAGTCTAGTTAATTTTACTGTACAGTGCTGTGGTGCTGTAATACAATATACTGTAGGTCAGTGGTTGAGACCCAACTCAGGTCTGTTTAAAAAATACATGTACATCTCCAAGGCTTTTGGAGATGAATATGCGCTACTGCATGAGTTTATAATTTGAAGGTTATTACTGTTTTGAGCTTGAGTTGGTAAAGTTTACAGCAAAAACATACGAAAAAAACACTTTACCAACTCAAGCTCAAAACATTGATAACGTACAAAAAACATTTACTGAAAATAAACTGACACAATGCGACTTGTAGCCCAACAAGTACTTGTGACACACGTACGAATTGACTAGTTCCCAGTGGCTCAATGGTGAGAGCGTCTGGCTGGATACGAAAAAAAGTTTATAATTTGCTTTATAAATTTACAAGTTTCTATTACAAGTACAAATCCTTGAATTTCATTGACTATCGCAGGAGTTACTATCCGCTGATAGAAACCTCTGGCGATAAGCCAATGCCAAGCCTTCTTTTAACTAAGTTGACCAATCACACATTGACTAAGATCGTTAAATTGTTTATCTGTGTTCGTTTAAAACGAGATATCTGCAAACAAAACCCATTTCAAAATTACGTTTGCTATTGATACGATTTCGTGATGTAAACTTCATTTTAAAATGAATGTTTCTTTCAACTTTTTGTCATTTTTACATATCAAATGAGTGAAAATATATTGTTTTAATATTGTACGTGAAAACCCATGCTAAATTATGCAAGAAAACTTTACTTTTCGGTCAGTTATCGTATGGGACAAGGAAATGTCCGAAATGATAATGCTGAACATTTGTCGGCAATTAAAAAATGTATTAACTCGGCTTCGCCTCGTTGACTATTCGATCATAGAAAAGTCGGACTCGTTGTCTAATTGTTATAATTATTAGGTTCTGATGAAGTACATGGAAATCTTAGAAGGTTCACCATTCACCCAAAGTCTAATAAAAAAATTGGCTCCACCTCTTGGTAAGCATTTTGCTTTTTATAAATAAGTTGGGTTTTATTATAAAAATAGGTACGCATTACGTACATACGTACCCCATGAATGCATTTGTTTTGTTTTATTGTAGTTACGTTGTTGTCCAGTGAGCCTGAAGTGCAGTATGTTGCTTTGAGAAATATTAATTTGATTGTTCAGAAGAGGTTTGTAAAATATACCGGACATGTAATATTGGTTATGGAAACAGTTTTATTCATAACACATTACGTGTACTTCAGGTCTGCGCTAAACATCGCACAATAGACGAATTTAATTCAAATTTAAGTGCCTATGAAGTGAAATTTTTTATTGCTTCATTTGAAAGAGCATCAAAAAGTAGGACAATATGCAGTTTACTGTTCCTTGATATCTTTTATAGTTCCAGAGTTATAAAGATTTAAAGATGTCAAAATGAAGAAAAAATATGGCACAAACAAATTGCTGATTCAGCACAAATTGTGACGTCATGTGGTTTGCATGTTAATTTGGTGAATATTGAAATGAACTATAACTCAGTTACTATGTGTCAGAATCAAATGAACCTTTGCACACATATAGTGCAAGATGAAACACAGTTGATAATATCACCAATTTTGTTGTCAAGGTAACACTGTTGTATCCAGGCCCCTTGCACGGATTTTATAAAACACCATGTATTTATCTCTGTGGGCATAATTTTCAAATTATTGTAGTATAAACGTATTTTTGGCATGCATAGGTATGACAAGCACATGTCTGATATTAATTTATCCTTATCAGGACAGAGAAGGTGGTTTATATATAAAATCCGTGCAAGGGGCCTGGGTGATATTATCAACTGTGTTTCATCTTGCACTATATGTGTGCAAAGGTTCATTTGATTCTGACACATAGTAACTGAGCTATAGTTCATTTAAACATTCACCAAATTAACATGCAAACCACATGACGTCACAATTTGCGCAGAATCAGCAATTTGTTTGTTGCATATTTTTTCTTCATTTTGGCATCTTTAAATCTTTATAACTTTGGAACTATAAGTCTATAAAAGATATCAAGGAACGGTAAACTGCATATTGTCCTACTTTTTGATGCTCTTTCAAATGTAGCCATAAAAATTTAATTTCATAGGCACTTTAACTTCGTTGGTTATGCGACGTAAATGCGACGTCAAGTTAAAGTCGAATTTCAGTCGAATTTAATTGTTTTTACTTGGACTCGTGGAGCCTGAAAACGACTTATGAAAACACAACGCCGATTTGTCGCAGACTGAAGAGAAAGATTGAATTCGACGCTACGATAATTCGTCGTGTAACTCGAACACGCATTATCGTCGCATTATCCGTCTGACTCGGACGAATTTAATTGCCCAGACGAATTTAATCGAGTTATACGTCGCAGTTTCGTCGAATAAAATTCAAGCAATTAAATTCGTCTGAATTAAGTTCGTCTATTGTGCGACGTTAGCGCATGCAGACCTTAGTCCCAACTTTGTCCGAGAGTGTTGGACCAACATCCATGTCTTATATTCTATTTATTTCATGAGCATCAGTGTTCTATAAGGATTATCTTCAAATATTATGGAGTTCATTCAGGATTTTATTTTCTGTATTATAGACCAGATATTTTGAGAAATGAGATGAAGGTGTTCTTTGTAAAATACAATGACCCGATTTATGTGAAACTGGAAAAATTGGACATCATGATTCGATTGGCAAACCAGCAAAATATTGCTCAGGTTTTAGCAGAATTAAAAGAGTAAGTATATGGGCTACAATAGTACCAATATGTAGTTGGTGCTGGACTGCTGGTGAATCACTTTACTGTATGTGAAATATAAAAAAAAAAAAACAGTTCTCACACACCGCTGGGAGCTGCTGCGCTAACCGCCGCAATGCTTGACCTTTATTAAAAACTATTAATAGCTATTACAGCTCAACTAAACAACTTGGTAAGTAACATCACAACCCAATGAATGCTATATACAGTTCGATGACAACCAATTATAACCGACCCACAACTTCCATAGCTGCTATTACAGTTCGATGACAACCAGTTATAACCGACCCACAACTTCCATAGCTGCTATTACAGTTCGATGACAACCAGTTATAACCGACCCACAACTTCCATAGCTACTATTACAGTTCGATGACAACCAGTTATAACCGACCCACAACTTCCATAGCTGCTATTAAAGTTCGATGACAACCAGTTATAACCGACCCACAACTTCCATAGCTATCATTTCAACCTAATACAACGGTTGAGAATGTTAATCTAACATATAGAGACTTACTAGGCTATGCTATGATTGCAATTTGAATATTTATACTCGTAGTGTACTTCCTTAAATATACAGGGAGGCCTGGGAGGGTACAACAAAATCTGACTTACCCACTTTTTCACCCACACTTTTTATTTGTTATAAGTAATGGTATTAGATTAGATGGGTGTGCATTGCAAATTTGAAGGAGAGGTAGATATTAGAAGAGCTGAGAAGTCGTTTGGGACAGGTCAACGGCAGGGATGTTATACAGTGTGTATGCAGGAGGTTAGGTTGATTTGGATACAGTGCGTGCAGAGATAGATCACGGTACAGTAATTGGGTGAGAAAGGTGACAGAGTTAGTTGTACCAGGAGGAAAGGGGAAAGGGAGACCAAGGAAGACAGGGTAGCAGGTTGTGACAGTCGATTTATAGAAGAAGAACTTACTTAGGGAACTGGCATTAGACTGTGCAGAATGGAAGGCTGCAATCATGTTATGAGACTCGGCTAACCCGTGTAAGCATGAAAAAATGGCCATTGAAATTGCTAACTAACTAACTAACTAACTAACTAACTAACTAACTAACTAACTAACTAACTAACTAACTAACTAACTAACTAACTAACTAACTAACTAACTAACTAACTAACTAACTAACTAACTAACTAACTAACTAACTAACTAACTAACTAACTAACTAACTAACTAACTAACTAACTAACTAACTAACTACAACAACAACTACAACTACAACTACACGCAGCTAACTAACTATTGGTCTATTGGTCAAGTTTTGTTAGTTCAGCCGTGCGCGTGCGGGCTCGGTCTACCATTTCAGTTCTGGTGGCTCAATGGTTTGAGTGTCAGAATAGCATTCAGAAGGTTGATGGTCTCATTAGCAACAGCTTACACAGCAAACCAACAAAACTTTAGATTTTATTTATACATTTTATTTATACACAATATTTTATACTGTAAACTGCTCACTGCTTACATGCCATATTTTAGGTATGCTACTGAAGTCGATGTGGATTTTGTGAGAAAAGCTGTGAGAGCTATTGGACGTTGTGCAATCAAAGTTGAGGTACAGTTGAGGTTTGTGCAATCAAACCTGGTGTCCACCTTAGAGAGGTGTCCACCTTAGAAAGAGTTTTGTTATAGTATATAATGTATGAGCGGCCAAGATTAGCTGTCCGCCTTAGAGAGGTGTTCGCCTTAGAGAGGTGTTCGCCTTAGGGAGGTGTCCGCCTTAGAGGGGTGTCCGCCTTAGGGAGGTGTCCGCCTTAGAGGGGTGTCCGCCTTAGAGGGGTGTCCACCTTAGAGAGGTGTCCACCTTAGAGAGGTGTCCGCCTTAGAGGGGTGTCCACCTTAGAGAGGTGTCCACCTTAGAGGGGTGTCCACCTTAGAGAGGTGTCCACCTTAGAGAGGTGTCCACCTTAGAGGGGTGTCCACCTTAGAGAGGTGTCCACCTTAGAGGGGTGTCCACCTTAGAGGGGTGTCCACCTTAGAGAGGTGTCCACCTTAGAGAGGTGTCCACCTTAGAGGGGTGTCCACCTTAGAGAGGTGTCCACCTTAGAGGGGTGTCCACTTTAGAGGGGTGTCCGCCTTAGAGAGGTGTCCACCTTAGAGAGGTGTCCACCTTAGAGAGGTGTCCACCTTAGAGAGGTGTCCACCTTAGAGAGGTGTCCGCCTTAGAGAGGTGTCCACCTTAGAGAGGTGTCCACCTTAGAGGGGTGTCTGCCTTAGAAGGGTGTCCGCCTTAGAAGGGTGTCCGCCTTAGAGGGGTGTCCGCCTTAGAGGGGTGTCCGCCTTAGAGGGGCATCCGCCTTAGAGGGGTGTCCGCCTTAGAGAGGTTTCCACCTTAGAGAGGTGTCCGCCTTAGAGGGGCGTCCACCTTAGAGGGGTGTCCGCCTTAGAGGGGTGTCCGCCTTAGAGAGGTGTCCACCTTAGAGAGGTGTCCGCCTTAGAGAGGTGTCCGCCTTGAGAGAGTTGGCTGTTCATTATATTTTTATTTCTATAGCAATCAGCTGAAAAATGCGTGAGTACACTACTGGACCTTATTCAAACCAAAGTCAACTATGTTGTGCAAGAGGCCATTGTTGTAATCAAGGTATGTCCCTGTGTGTCACTATTACATATGCAGTGTATTAAAAACAATAACAGTTACAGTATAATTTTCCTTTGTGTGTTTCTATGTGAACTATTACTGAGTTCCTCAATGCTATATTTAACAATTATCCGCCGAAGGCGAGGCGAATAATTAATTTAGTATAAATACACATTTTCATACTTTTAGGAACAACGTTTTCTTTAAAATTGTTAATTTCCTCGTCTGTCGCGTTGACAAATTGGCTGGCGGCCATTTTGAATAAACGCTGTAGGTGATTATCGAAAATTAGCCCGAAGTAACTCGCCAATTAACGTGCGTGATTTTCTATAATCACCTGTGTATTTATACTAAAAAAAATTAGTGTCTGTTTTCATGTCATAATAATGTGTTTGTTTAGGATATCTTCCGTAAATATCCCAACAAGTATGAAAGTATTATTTCCACTCTGTGTGAAAACTTGGATTCGCTTGATGAGTCAGAAGCAAGGTGAAAAACTTTGTATATTTAGTTACTTTTAACCCATTGCTACCTGCCTCTCCAACTGTAGGCGACAGTAAAATAATAAAGGGGCTGCAATGCTGCATGTTTATAAAAACTAACTACATGTAAGACTATGAAGGTTGTGAACTGTGAATTGCTGCATGAAAACGTCAGTATGTCATTTTTGTTCTAACTACAATCATTGACAAAATTGTTGTAACAAAGGCAACATTAACATCTTTTGACCTCTCAGTCAGCATACGTTTACCCCCGTCCCCCTTGACAATGTTGTACCACTACAAAACGTTAGTAATTTGTTCTCGATGGCTGTTAAAGCCTGGTTTCCATATAGTTGTAATTCAGTCGGCGACTGTCGCCGATCAAGTCTTACAACAATTACAACTTAATGGAAACGCTTGTTGTAATCCAATCAGCGACAGTCGGCGACTGTTGTAGAAGTTGAATCAGGTTAAACTTCTACAACAATTACAACATGCAGTCGCCGATGCGACAACAGTTAATGGAAACATCAATCGCCGACAGTCGGCGACTTTTTGCTAGATGTTTGCAACGTAAAACACAAAATTATTTACAAAAGCCGGCCAAATCCTTTCAAAAAACCCTCGATTTTGTTAAAGAAGTCTACTAAATGACTAGTTCGACGACTTGAATGCCGTACGCCAGCTCAAATGTTTGCAACTGTCGTCAAACGTTCACGAAACATGAGATTTAAGCGGCGAAGTTACTGAACTTGTAAGTAATGCTTGTTATATTGTTATATAAACTGTGAAAATGATCACAAACAAAGTTTCAGTCATTCAATTTGTTTCTGAATATCAAACTTAGCTCATCTGAACTTTGTCAAACCGAGAAGTCCTCAGTCCAAGCGAATCGGCGATTTGAATTACAACAATTACAACTATATGGAAACACGACTGTTGTAAAATATCGCAAACAATCGCCGATCAATCGCCGACTGAATTACAACAATTACAACTATATGGAAACACGACTGTTGTAAAATATCGCAAACAATCGCCGATCAATCGCCGACTGAATTACAACAATTACAACTATATGGAAGCCAGGCTTTAAGGGGAGGGAGGGGGGAACATAACGATATTGGGAAATTGCATGTTTTGTTGACGCTGTTACAACAATTACTACAATTTTGTCGATGGTTGTAGTATACTATATGTGGTCAAAAAGCAGAGTGTTGCATAGGGAGTTTTTATAGATAGAGCAAAATGAAGTTTACAACCTTTTCACTTTGTTATATGTGTGGTCAGCTTAGTGTAATTTTAACGTATGAGCAATATTACTGGAAACTGAAAGAAACATGTTTGGTAAATTGTGTCAAATGTGTTAACAATGTTTCCTAGACAAAAACTGTCTACCAGACAAGTGTCTAGCCCATCTTGTGCTTGGCATTTCACCGTAGATTTACATTTTAGTTTCATAAAATAAATTGTATAACGTACATGGATTTAATACAACAAAATTTCCGATGGATTGTCAATGTTGTGCGTGCTCCATTTTTCGACAGAGCAGGGGAGAAAAGCGCGGGAAAAAATTTCCGGAAAGAAAGTGACAATCCGATTATCTTTTCGGTTGTTTTTTTGTTATATACGCTATACTTTAAATGTTGGTTTTTAATTTTGTAATCGATTTTCAGGGCCTCTATGATCTGGATCATTGGGGAATATGCAGAGAGAATAGACAATGCTTCAGAACTCCTCGAGTCTTTTCTTGAAGGATTCCAGGATGAGAATACGCAGGTAAAACATACGTGCATAAAGCCCGCGCGACATACGCTGAAACAAGTTTCCGACACACATTTTCGAAAAAGTTTCCCAAACTTGTTTCAAAAAATAGAACAGTGTTCTAATCAGGGAAACTTGGTTTCTGAAACAAAGTTTCGGGAACTTTTCAACATACGCTGGAAACTTTTGTTTCTGAAACTGTGTTTCGGTAACTTGTTTCGGAAATTTTCTCTAGTGTATGCCGCCGGGCTTAATGAGTTATCGGAGGTTATATATTTTTGCTACCATCAAATGTAATTTGAAAAAGAAAATAAGTGCCCAGCAAATAACTTTTAGACAACACATAACTTCAAAGATAAAATTTTAATTAGCTAACGTTTCGTTGCTTAAAGCGCAACATCATCAGAGCAGTTTGAAATCTTAAGGATAATTAAGTATTTATATATCTCAAATCATTAATAATTCATGACGAAAACACAAAGGAAATCAGTACCGTGTCTGTGGTTTGGATATCGGAGGAAGAAATTACATAAATTAAGCAAACTTTTACTTTGATTTTCTCTTAAAATACTGATTTGTTTGAGATGCTATATCATACACTCGGAGGAGTATTTCATCAGAATATCCAAACACTTCGAAGTTTGTTCAAAAACCTCGGTTTCACCTCGGTTTTCAACAAACGTCTCAGTGTTTGGATATCCTGATGAAACACTCCTCCTCGTGTATGATATATTACATACATGGTTCAAATATTATATTACAAACGGTCAAAATAGTACAATAACAAATTCAAACATTTAAAGAAACAAATGAACGTAAAGATTTAAGATTATAATAACAAAAAGTAAAGAAAATATCATGTTTCAGATAGTCAGTTAAAGAGTATGATTATAACAATTAGATTAGTCATAAGTTAGCTAATTAAAATTTTATCTTTGAAGTTATGTCTTGTTTAAAAGTTATTCGCTGGGCACTTATTTTCATTTTCAAATTACGTTTCCCGCCTGGTGTATCTATTGCAACAATATCATCAAATGTAGTTTATCTAGTCTATTATCAAATGAAACACACCCACACGCTTCCTTTGAATTAATTGTTTGATAGTAGCAACGATATATAACCTTCTCCGATAACTCATTATACACGTATGGCATCAAGATGTTTAATTTGCATATCAAAATCTTCGTTTCATAGGCACTCTGAATAAAGGTATCTCCTTGTTTTGACAAAGTTTTCCATGTTTCAATCTTCAGGTTCAACTCCAACTTCTCACTGGTATTGTGAAGCTATTCTTGAAACGTCCTTCTGAAACTCAAGAACTCGTGCAACAAGTGCTCAGCCTGGCCACTCAAGACAGTGATAACCCTGATCTCAGAGATAGGGGATATATTTACTGGCGATTGCTGTCCACAGACCCAGCCGCTGCCAAGGTATAAACTATATACAGTTTTAACTAACTCTTTTAAACGTAGCATAAGAGCTTTGTCAGATTAATAGTGGCGAATCTACAGAGTTTCCAACAGTTTGATAGAACCCCCTTTTCCGACTATGTTTCTTACACTCGGAAAAGTAGAATTCATTAATACGATCATTTTAGCGTATACGGTATGGTTCGATCGGTAAAACGTCCTTCATTGTCACGTGTTGTGGTGCTTCATTGTCACGCCTTCATAGAATTTACTTCCATAGAAAGGACTTCATTGTCTTTCAACATGGCATTATTTCATACTTCATGTTGAAAGCCAATTAAGCTTCCAATGTTGCGAGCTAATAATATATAAGCTGTAAAAATTGATTGAAAAGAAATTTAATTATGTCAAAAAGATTATAAAATTATGGTTTGTCACTTTATTTGATCTCAATTGAATATGTTTCTGTTAAATCTGCCCTCGATATACAGGAAATATAACGTTTCAGGGTCTTGGAAAATCAAATGCATGAAGTTCTGATTCCAGAACCGGAACCTATAACATTCTATAACTGCAGTATAGGCTTTCGCGGATAACGACCTTAGAATTGTATGCCTTCGGATTCTCTGTAACCTACGCTCTGCCATCTGAGTCCGAGTAGCTTAATGGACTGTAAGCGTCTCACTGACAATCAGAGAGTAACTACCGCTTTTATTCCTGTCTCACTGAATGGTGAGCGTCTCACTGACAGTCTGATGGTAACTACCGATTTTATTCCTGTCTCACTGAATGGTGAGCGTCTCACTGACAGTCAGAGAGTAACTACCGATTTTATTCCTATCTCACTGAATGGCGAGCGTCTCACTGACAGTCAGAGAGTAACTACCGATTTTATTCCTGTCTCACTGAATGGCGAGCGTCTCACTGACAATCAGAGAGTAACTACCGATTTTATTCCTGTCTCACTGAATGGTGAGCGTCTCACTGACAATCTGAGGGTAACTACCGATTTTATTCCTATCTCACTGAATGGCGAGCGTCTCATTGACAATCAGAGAGTAACTACCGATTTTATTCCTATCTCACTGAATGGCGAGCGTCTCATTGACAATCAGAGAGTAACTACCGATTTTATTCCTGTCTCACTAAACGGCGAGCTTCTCAGTAGCAGTCTGAGGGTAACTACCGGTTTTATTCCTGTCTCACTGAATGGCGAGCGTCTCACTGACAGTCAGAGAGTAACTACCGATTTTATTCCTATCTCACTGAATGGCGAGCGTCTCACTGACAATCAGAGAGTAACTACCGATTTTATTCCTGTCTCACTGAATGGTGAGCGTCTCACTGACAATCAGAGAGTAACTACCGATTTTATTCCTGTCTCACTGAATGGTGAGCGTCTCACTGACAGTCTGAGGGTAACTACCGATTTTATTCCTGTCTCACTGAATGGCGAGCGTCTCACTGACAATCAGAGAGTATCTACCGCTTTTATTCCTGTCTCATTGAATGGTGAGCGTCTCACTGACAGTCTGAGGGTAACTACCGATTTTATTCCTGTCTCACTGAATGGTGAGCGTCTCACTGACAATCAGAGAGTAACTACCGATTTTATTCCTGTCTCACTGAATGGTGAGCGTCTCACTGACAATCAGAGAGTAACTACCGATTTTATTCCTGTCTCACTGAATGGTGAGCGTCTCACTGACAATCTGAGGGTAACTACCGATTTTATTCCTGTCTCACTGAATGGTGAGCGTCTCACTGACAGTCTGATGGTAACTACCGATTTTATTCCTGTCTCACTGAATGGTGAGCGTCTCACTGACAGTCTGAGGGTAACTACCGATTTTATTCCTGTCTCACTGAATGGTGAGCGTCTCACTGACAGTCTGATGGTAACTACCGATTTTATTCCTGTCTCACTGAATGGTGAGCGTCTCACTGACAGTCTGAGGGTAACTACCGATTTTATTCCTGTCTCACTGAATGGTGAGCGTCTCACTGACAATCAAAGAGTATTTACCGCTTTTATTCCTGTCTCACTGAATGGTGAGCGTCTCACTGACAATCAAAGAGTAACTACCGATTTTATTCCTGTCTCATTAAACGGCGATCTTCTCACTGGCTGTCTGAGGGTATAACTACCGGTTTTATTCCTGTCTCACTGAATGGCAAGCGTCTCACTGGTAATTAGAATGTAACAACCTGTTTTGGTTTGTTTCATTTACAGGAAGTGGTTCTTGCCGAGAAACCTTTAATTTCGGAGGACACTGATCTTCTTGAACCAACTCTTCTGGATGAACTCATTTGTCACATCTCGTCTCTGGCCTCAGTCTATCATAAGCCACCAAGCGCATTCGTCGAAGGACGAACCAGTGCTCGACGATTCACGTTGCCAGCGCGGGCTGAGCCCACCCCACCTACTAGTGCTCAAACTAACGAACCTGCAAGCCCGCCAGTTAGTCAGCAAGCGACCGTTATTCCTTCACATCCACCAGCTGGCGAGTCTCTAATTGGGGATTTAATTGGGATGGACTTTGGTGGCGGACCTGCAGTCCAACCTGCTGCGCCAATGCCAGTCATGGGTGAGCACCGTTAAGGTTTTATTCTCCTGTTACATCAAGTATTATGTAGAAGAATATCGAATAATAATGACACATTAGATTACATTGCATTGCATTGCATTGCATTGCATTGCATTGCATTGCATTGCATTGCATTGCATTGCATTGCATTGCATTGCATTGCATTGCATTACATCACATCACATCACATCACATTACATTACATTACATTACATTACATTACATTACATTACATTACATTACATTACATTACAAAAGTACCCTGAAGGTCTAATTTTTCTTTTATTTTAAAATAGGAAATAGCCATAGCGGTGTTGATCTCTTGGGAGGTGATTTAGGTGCTCTTCAGGTGAGATTAGTTATCTTAAATGATCCTTCATTACTCCACGATTTTTTTTAATTGTAAAAACTGCGAAAAATCAATCTCGTCAAAATAAGTTGCGATTGTATAATCTTGTGTCAAGGTGTTATATTCCTTATATTTTTTGTAGCTTGGCGGACCTGTTGGCGGACCTGTTGGTGGTGGTGGAATGGCTCCTCCGGTTCAAGCTGGCGGTGCTGTGCCGGCAACTAACCTTGGAGATTTGTTCAGTTTATCTGGTGGTGCTGGCTTGACTGGAGGTTATGTGGGACCAAAGTCGGTATGTGGACAGAACATCGAAAGGACTTGTCTTGAAGTTATTTTTACAATTCCAATTACAATATGTTTGCTATTTTAACGATAATTATAATTTTTTTTAAAGCTTTGGCTGCCAGCTGCAAAAGGCAAAGGTCTTGAAATCTTGGGTATGGTTTTCATTTTCTACTTTCATTCTATTTTATTATTCTATTCAACGACATCGAGCGTCAAACACTGATCTAAAATAATGTACTCATTATACTGGATAGAGCATCCGGTGCTCGCTGTGAAGTCGGAATAAATTAGCGGCGGCCATTTCAGGTGGGACCCACTTGGTTTTCATACAGCCACTTTTAAGTTCTCCCATAGCGACAGATACATGTCACAAAAATTTAGCTGGTTTTCGTTAAAAATCCGATCATTTAAAGCGAAAACCAGAGGCGAAAACTATGATTCAGCAATATTGTGGGTCCCACCGGATATGGCCGTCGCGAGATTTTTAGGCTCACTTCCGACTTCAGTTTTTGCCACGTGCGAAGCAATAGATGCTCTATCCAGTATAATGAGTCTATTATTTGAGATCGTTGGCGTCAAACCACTTGGCGCCGCTTACACATCAAGGGGCTGGGAACGAGTGATGTCCTGAGTCCCCTCTTACTTTGTACTTTCCCAGGGCTTGTTGGATAAGCGATTGGTGCATTTACTTATATATATATATATATATATATATATATATATATATATAATTTTTTTCTTGACAGGTACATTCTCTCGCCGTCAAGGTCAGATATATATGGATTGTTCGATCTGCAATCGGGCAATGCAGAATATGGGTAGTTTTGCCATACAGTTCAATAAAAATAGGTACAGTTTTATAGCTCCGTTGATCTGTCTGTCTGTCTGTCTGTCTGTCTGTCTGTCTGTCTGTCTGTCTGTCTGTCTGTCTGTCTGTCTGTCTGTCTGTCTGTCTGTCTGTCTGTCTGTCTGTCTGTCTGTCTGTCTGTCTGTCTGTCCGTCCGTCTCCGTCCGTCTGTCTCCGTCCGTCTGTCTCCGTCCGTCCGTCTCCGTCCGTCTGTCTCCGTCCGTCTGTCTCCGTCCGTCTGTCTCCGTCCGTCTGTCTCCGTCCGTCTGTCTTCGTCCGTCTGTCTCCGTCCGTCTGTCTCCGTCCGTCTGTCTCCGTCCGTCTGTCTCCGTCCGTCTGTCTCCGTCCGTCTGTCTCCGTCCGTCTGTCTCCGTCCGTCTGTCTCCGTCCGTCTGTCTCCGTCCGTCTGTCTCCGTCCGTCCGTCCGTCCGTCCGTCCGTCCGTCCGTCCGTCCGTCCGTCCGTCCGTCCGTCCGTCCGTCCGTCCGTCCGTCCGTCCGTCCGTCTGTCTGTCTGTCTGTCTGTCTGTCTGTCTGTCTGTCTGTCTGTCTGTCTGTCTGTCTGTCTGTCTGCCTGCCTGCCTGCCTGCCTGTAAAAAAAGTAGAGGGTTGCGCAGGGAGTGTTTTGGATATAGCAAAGCGCGGTGAACTGCTGATATTTTTAGGAACGAAATACTGATGTTTCGACTGAAGCCTTTTTAAGTGACCAACTACCTTACATGTATTGTGAAATTTCGGCACGTTAAAATTTTTTTCTTGTTTTTTTTTCAGCTTCGCCCTTAATCCTGGAGCTCAATTACACGTGACCAGTCCTCTCCCGCCAAACCAAACATCAGATACTTCCCTCTTACTAAACACAAGTAAGTATACCTTTTGGGTATGTTGTGGTGTCAATAAGTATTGGACCGACCTGAGGGGGTCTGGAGCACAAAGAGGTGGGTCATGCTATTTGGAGCCTGGGGTATTGGGTAGGATATCGCATTTCAAGTCCTGGATATTATCAGTACTGCAAACGTCTGAGGCTTTCTGTAAGTAAGCTTTTGTGTTGTACCGCCATAAATTTTCTTTGATTTTCAATGGCAACGCAAGATTTAATTCGGTGGGATTCTACCCTTATTTTTTTGTGATTCGAAACATTTTTTTGTGGTTCATTAAAGGGTATTGGCAATAAAAATTAAGTTTGTTTAATTCGAAAGAACTCGTGAAGTTGTAATAGAAGATCTTTTACAACTTTGTCGTGTCTTTCTTCGTTTGCAAGATATTTCAATTTGTTTAATATGTAAATGAGATGGGTTCTGACGTCAGGAGCAGGGTACAGTATTTTTACACAAAGCAAAATCAGTTATGAAATGTTCAGTGTCACAAGGCGTTTTTACGTGCACAGTTTCAAATGATTTCGTTGAACAAATGTAGAGATATAACTGATTTTGCTACGTGTGAAAATACTGCACCCTGCTCCTGACGTCAGAGACCATCTCATTTACATATTAAACAGATTGAAATATCTTGAAAGCGAAGAAAGATGCGAAAAAGTTGTAAAAGATCTTCTATTACAATTTTATGAGTTCTTTCAAATTAGACAATCTTTTGAAGATCTTCGTTCCCGTGCCTCATTGTTGAGATATTTCAATTTTTTTGATATGCAAATTAAACACTTTGACGTCACACGTGTATAATGAGTTATCAGAGAAGGTTCGGTATCTTTGCTATTATTAAACGAAATCAATTAAAGATCTGTATGTCTAATGCTGTATGCGAAATAGACGCACAGGATCGGCTTCGAAGTGATTTTGTTTGATAACAGCAAAGATATAGAACTTTCTCCGATAACTCATTATACACATGTGATGTCAAAGTGTTTAATTTGCATATCAAAGAAACTGAAATATCTCAACAACGAAGCACGGAAACGAAGATCTGCAAAAGATGTTACGTTGTAGTTTTAAGAGTTCTTTCATTTAAGACAATAATAATTTTCGCTTCATAGGCACTTTAAACAAACCATTTAAGGCCGTTTTCCACTTTAACCGTACCGTACGAAACGTAGAGTTTTTCTTTGTCTTGTGAGCTGTCGAGCACAACTAATTAAGACCAAAATAGTAGCAACTGATGATCCAGGCGGGTATCCTAATCTTAATATAAATATCAATGCACACGAAGCAAAGCCATAAGTTTAAAAGTAATTTAATGAATCTAACGTTTCGTTGCTTCTCGCAACATCTTCAGAGAATGAATGAGGGAATAAATAATTACAAATATATAAATAGGAAACTAATAATAACTATTACAGATATATGATTTCATTCTCTGAAGATCTTGCGAGAAGCAACGAAACGTTAGATTCACTAAATTACTTTTAAACTTATGGCTTTGCTTCGTGTATTATGCTGGGCATTGATATTTATATTAAGATAATAATTAAGACCAAAAAAACGTACGCTACGTTCCGGACTCTCTGTACGTCATGGTGAAGTGTAAAACGGGTCTTATTATCGCCAAAGTGCTGTCATAATACAAGAAATGCTAGTCATGGAGAGATCCAAAATTTAAAAAACCACTATGAACCCGCAAGAAATTTAACGAATTTTTATAATTTTGTTATATTTTTAGGCGGCCCGATCCAACGCATGGATCCTTTATCAAACATCCAAGTTGCAGTGAAGAACAATATAGACGTGTTCTACTTCAGTTGTGTAGTCCCAATGCACGTCTTGTTCGTTGAAGATGGTCAAATGGGTAAGTCTTTTGTTCCTCGCTTTACAAGTAACGGTATGGATTGGAGGCAGTCAGATTCTCTTCAAACGATTGTTAAACTAGACTACACTCGAACCCCTATTAACGAACACCCCTTTTAACAGTTTTAACCGGGCTTACCAGGAGGTCTCCACTTGACGAATAAAATCGTCTGGCGTTAGCCAGAGTAAAAGATCAATTCTTCCTGTAACCATCCCCCCGAGCAAAACCCCGGGGATTTGTAATTTTTGAATCTACGAAGTAGATTATATGCTATCGACGTGTTAACTGTTAACTGTTAACTGTTAACTGTTAACTGTTAGCTGTTAGCTGTTCACTTGTAGCCAATCGGCGACTAGTATTATGCGTACGTCACTTTATTCCTGTTTGCTGGCAAAATTCCCGAGCGCCCGCGACTGATTTGTGATCTCGTACTTCGTAAGCTTTCTCGTCTCTTCATATCAGGACGTATCCTAATCTTATCTGGTAAGTACACTAAACATGAATTCTGTCAGTTTTACTAGTGTGAATTACAGCAGCTTTTTAGGGTTGCATGATGAACTTTATATTTAACTTTAATATGGTGTGGCATGTTGACGATGTTGTGAAGTCGGTTTGTAGAGCGTTGTTGGTTCGTGTCTGTTATATTCTCAGCTCAGTAACAAATTCTGTATACTGGAGATCGTAGACTGTCTTCGCATTTTGATTTGCCGTTCAATAAGCAACTGTACGAAGAACCCTGGCCATATAGTAAACATGAATGTTTAGTTCTACATGTATCTCTACCTGCGTGAACTTAGCGCGTGATTGGGCAGACGATTCGCAAGGCTACATAACGTGAAGCTAGCAACATAATCATCAGGCGTAATAATTTGTGAAAGACAAAAAAACCTTACTTATCTTGACATCCACTTTACAAATTTTAGTCAATTTTGATCTGGATTGACTGGACGTCACCAAATACGTATTAGTATCGGAATTCTTGTGATGCGCCAAGCTTTTTATGCAAAAATTTCGAGGAGTTTAAAAATATCTTGATGTTATTAAACAGACCGGAAAACAATAGTGAAGGGCACAAAAGACGTCAGTATTCATGTTTGTTGGAGTTTATAATTTTTTTTGCGTTCTTGAAGAGAAAATGACTCTTTAAGAATCCCTCGAGATTCTATTTTGGGTTGGTTGTCTGAGTCTTCACTTGTATTAAATTAACTTGGGCTTTGCTCAAGAAAATGGGCTGGCAGGTTGCGGGGCTGGCAGCTCTGTCCGTACACGTGGCAAAAATTATTACTAGAAACTTTGCACTATCCCTGGGATCTAGTTGTATTGTAGCTTGACAATTTTGCAACTTTGTCTACAGTTTGTCGCCATTTTATACTACATTGTTTCATGTTTCGCTCTTCGTAGATTCATGTACGCCTAGCGTACCTATTTTTTATAAAGCCCATCGCAAATTCCCCACCCCTGGAACTTTGAAATTTAACAATTCCCCACCCCTGGACAAGGTTGAGAAACTAAAACACGTCAAACAAATGTATAATTAAACACATTTTAACATCAAATGTAAATTAACTTATGGCTCATTTTTGTTGCTGCTACCTTTGAGCTCTAGTTTTTTTCGCTTTTTCAGCGCCCCTGCGTCGATTTTCGTCGATTTTCGGCAACCTGAGAAATCTTTCAATGAATTCGGTGCCATTTTGAATACGGAATGCTTTAGTTACCAGACTCCCACGCCTCCTTGCATCCCGGACAAAATTAATAAAACATTTCCCCACCCCCGGGATTTGATTTTCTGCATTGTCCCCAGAGTTGCCCGGGAGTGGTGGTTAC
Organism: Corallium rubrum; assembly: GCA_964035015.1. Classification (NCBI taxonomy): domain Eukaryota; kingdom Metazoa; phylum Cnidaria; class Anthozoa; order Scleralcyonacea; family Coralliidae; genus Corallium; species Corallium rubrum. The sequence goes on along the minus strand of OZ035999.1, from coordinate 4,150,637 downwards.
AGAAAAAATTGATTCATGCCTAAGTGGACACCCCTCTTGAGAGGAAACGGACACCTGTTTGGGTTCCAGTGAGCAAATTAACCTCTCAAGCGGACAAATTCCATATCAAAACTAACGTTTTCTTTAACAACAGTAATAATCAACACTTGAGATTAACGGAGAGACCAACACTTTGAATTGTGAACCTGTTTAGGTCAGTCAGCGCTGTATCAGACTTTAGGCCTTGCGTTTACACGATACCGGCACAAAAATGACATGAAAACGGCACAAAATGAAGACGGGTTCCTTGACGGCATGAAATGAAAACGGAACACTAACCGATACCGTGTAAACGCCCGTACCGTAACAGTTTGATGACGGTAATCACGATGTATACGACCACAGTATTCGGGTCAGCAGTATTCACCAAGTCTTCTCAATTCTTATTGGAAGAGAATAGTCACATGCTAATCCGTTATTATATTATACCGGCACCGTGTAAACACAAGACTTTTTGGCCTGTATTTACACACCGGCATGATTTTGTTCCGTTTTCAAATTGTACCGGCATCGTGTAAACGGGTCTTAGACTCTTAGTCATCTAAATTGTTCTCCCTAGAGGTGCGCAAAGGGCTATCCCTCGTTGGTCCCGTGTTACTACAGGAGGAAACCGGAGTAAAAACTCTTCTTATATACGGAGAGTCAAGAAACTTGCCAGAGCTCAATTATACTAGTAATGTGTTACAGTTGTATTGTTCGTTAATTTACAGATCGTAAAGTATTCTTAGCGATGTGGAAAGATATCCCTAGTACCAATGAAGTGCAGAAGCAACTACACAGCAATGCCAATGCCGGTAAAAAAACAATACTAATTTATATGTGTATATATAAAGCTTGAGCAGCGATCTGTATCTGATTTACAAGGTGAGCTGCAAGCGAGCCGTAGTAAGTAAATCAGATACAGAGCAGCTGCGAATGCTTTATCGTACTTATCAAATGGACAGTCACATCTAAATAGCCATGTTTTCAAACTATTTTTCAAGTTGGAGTGACTTTAGAAAAAGTTTATGTAAATCAAATTTTGTTTTGTGTTTCTTGTTTTAGACATGGCGCAACAAAAACTTGCCGCAAACAATGTTTTCACGGTCGCTAAACGAACTGTTGATGGACAGGTTTTTAAACTTCTCTTTTAGTTTCAACTCAAAGTATTTACCTATAAACTAGGTGCCTTGGCCATTTTTATCATTACTGAAGTGTGATTTTGTTTGTTTCTTTTTTTCTTTTTAATCCTAAGGATATGTTGTATCAATCACTGAAATTTACTAACAATATTTGGGTTCTCGCCGAGTTGAAAATGGAGCCACAAAATCCAAACGTCCAGGTAACTCGATGTAAACATAATATCAAGTCATCACTGGAAAAACGTAGCCTTAAGCCGCGTTCACACTACCGACCTAGACCCGGCCTGACTCTCTGGGCCTAGATTTTTGATGGTGTGAACGACTTTTACCTGGCCTAGGCCTGACCTGGGCCTGGCAAACCAGGCCAACGAAAGTAGTTGGCCTGGGCCTGACCTGACCTAGGCCTAGTGTGAACGGGATTTACCTGGGCCTGACCTGAGATTGGCCTCATTGCCATGGTAATGGGAGCCCGCAATGAACGTTGGTAGCTTTTAACTCGCCAAATTATAATAATACGCGCCAGAAGAGCTTCTCGATCGGTTCTCGGCTTCGATTAGTTTAAATTTTTGTATTTCTCATGGCAAATCATTGGACGGATGACGAGACAGAGTATCTAATCGCGATATATATAATCCAGGAACAGCTGGATAACTTCAGCGTTAGAAATAATAAGGGTTATAGCCCTAATAATACACGAGGATCCGCCGTTACGGTAACACTTGTGAAGCTACTTCGTGTAAGCTAGCCATAACGAGGCTACATAGCGCCTAATTTCGCCTGGGCCAAAGCCAGTGTGAACGCGGCAGGTTTTACACAGGCCCGGCCTGACCCTGACCTAGGCCAGGCCTAGCCTAGGTCGGTAGTGTGAACGCGGCTTTAGTGCGTAAGGCCCCAAATGTTTGCTATAGTACTTTCGGTTAATATTTGCTCATTTCTCAACATCTGTTATTTTTATGTGTAGTTGGCTCTCAAGACTCAAGCACTGGATGTGATCCCTGGAGTTCAGCAAGCTTACGAAGCTATTCTGTCAAGCTAAAAATCTTTAAACATAACATCCCCCAGCAATTTTTGAAGTAGGCTAGAAAATTAAGACGAATAATACAATTCCTTGTTCATTAAATAGACACGATTACTCAATCTTCTAACTGGAATCTTTAGCAGAGTTGTGGTCGTAGAGGATATTGCTATTCCTAGCCTCGAATGTCAGCCGTCCCAACTCGAGGGGAACATTACAAAAGTCTTTTCTTTTTAAAGTGGTTATGAAACGAAAATTAATAAGTTTGTCTTATTTGAAAGTACTTTTGAAATGACAAAGTAGCATCTTTTGCTGTTTTTTGTTTTCTTGCTTCGTTGTTGAGATATTTCAGTTTGTTTGATACGTGAAACTACCTCGGTTTTCATTGTTCTCAAAGGGAATGTAAATCCCGTACTTTCCTCATTACCCATGCATACGCCTTTGTCTTCTAAATTTCCCCGGGAAATTTAGTAGAAATCAAAAGATTTCTTTCTCTACTAATTTTCCCTCATCAAGCATGCAGGAGAAAATTAGTAGACAAAGAAATCCTTTGTCCAAAGAAATCCTTTGTCGTTTACTAAATTCCCGCTTGCATATCTATTATGCAAACAGGCGGTCCTAGAACACTCACAACATTTTTATTAACAGACAATCTATTCTACAAACAAAAAGCATGTCCCAAAGGTATAATTACTTCAATCAATAGTAAAACTCGTAAACAACTTCACTGAACCATACAAAAACAAACACCTAAACTTATCTCAGCATACTTCTCTGAGTTTTCCTCGGCGATCATAATATTACAAACTGATAACATGACTTGTCGGGAAATTAGTGATTAAATTGCCCTTCGCCTCGGGAAGATTTGTAAAAGTCCGAGGGCGAAACCTTCCCTCGGCGGCGGGCAATTTAATCGCTAATTTCCCTCAAGTCATGTTATTACTTATAATTATATATCTTTGCTATTATCAAACGGAATAACTTCGAAGCAATTATATATATTTACAACAACAAAAATATTCATTTTCAACTGATTCCGTTTAATAATAGCAAAGATATATAACCTTTCCTAGTAAGTCATTATGTAATATATCATACACGAGGAGGAGTGTTTCATCAGGATATCCAAACACCGAGACGTTTGTTGAAAAGCGAGGCGAAGCCGAAGTTTTTGAACAAACTTCGAAGTGTTTGGATATCCTGATGAAACACTCCTCCAAGTGTATGGTATAGCATCTCAAACAAATCAGTATTTTAAGAGAAAATCGGGGTAAAAGTTTGCTTAATTTATGTAATTTCTTCCTTCGATATCCAAACCACCGACACGGTACTGATTTCCTTTGTGTTTTCCTCATGAATTATTAATGAGTTTGATATGCACGTTGTGATTCGCTGGTTAGTTTCACATATAAAACAAACTAAAATATCTCAAAAATAAAGCAAGGAAACAAAAAACAGCAAAATAGGTTACGTTGTCATTTCAAAAGAACTGTCAAATAAGACAAACTTAACTTTCGTTTCCTAAGCACTTTAACTACAGAGAAAAGATCAGAGGGAATTTCGTGTGGAGGAATGAATGGTTAATAGCGGCGGGAAATGGCGATCATTTTGAATCTGTTTTTCTTTTATCTACGGACGAAGTCCGTCGCTGTATTGCTATCCGATGTTTTTTGTGATGTTTGTGTCAATCACGTGTTTTACTCACGCGGTCGAAGTTTGATTTGTCAAAAAGGGTGTCATTTGGTGCAGTTTGGATTCAATATATAGCATTCAATAACCAACATTTTGGTTAGTTTCTATTTAGGTGTGGATATCATCTATACGACTACGCATATTTATATCTACATGTGGGTTTGTCTATTACCAAGGCCTCCAATTTCAAATAAATTGAAGAGGCCCTGGGGACGAAGATGAATGGGTTATAGGCACTGACCTGTCCATGTCCATAACAACAGGTCCGTGTCCTATTAAAACCCACGAGTTTCTGGATTCGGATTGGCGTTTGCATTGCTGGTCAGCCTTACATGCAGTATCCGTGTTATACGGACATAAACTTACAACCGATGAATGCATGAACTGTTGCCTTCTGTAGTGCTGTGGTGTAGTACTGTTTGTTTCAATTAATTATTGCGGTGCCATGACTAGTAGCCGCTGAGCGGCTCGCGTTAGATAGCTTTATATTCTGAGTGTCACTTCTTTGTGGCAACTGTACGTAAGCCCGCGGACAGGCCCTCGGAAACAATACGCCACGGATACAGGAACGTGGGCTCTGGGAACGAAGCGCCCTTTTACGCCAAACAGGACACCGCTCTTTAATAGCACTGTCTGGTTGTTCGATCAACCGTTATACATGTGTATCTCTTGTTTTACACTATTTGAATCATTACGCTGATTTTCGTAGGCGTATCCACGCAAATTCTGCGCACTCCTATATTTGATTAATAAAGTTCCATCGCGCGTGTTCAACAGCGGCTCAAGTTTTTCTCAAGAGCTTGCGAGTTCAATGGCTTGCGCTCATTGGCTTGAGCGTGCGCCCAACCCTTTTCTTACGTCATAATTCGCTGCTGCGCTACATCATTACGTCACAATGTGTTGTCGTTAGTTGGTTGTGGTCGCAAGCAAATGCCAGGATGAGCAACGTTTTTATTCGTGTTTTTTTACTTTTGGCCATCGCCGCAGTAGAAACGTCTTGCCGATTGGTATGTCAAGAAGTTGAAGGTTAGTAATGAAAATGAACTTTTATCAAGATTTTGACGCTTGGCTGCATGGCGATGTTTGTTAATGTAATAAAACAAAATGTATAAAAATTCGCTGAGCTTTCGTCCCTTAAACTCGGGACTTTGTCAGAGCGTGACTGAAGTTGGTCAGTTATTTACAAACAATTATTCGTTAGCACACCACACGTCAACTAAATTACAACGAATTCGCGCGAGCGTATGCGTTGCAAGTTGAATAGTGTTGTTGCATGGCGTATTACCACCTAACGCAACAATGATTTTGTTGCAAGTTGAAACATGTAGAACTGAAGTCTACTTTAAGATTATTGAGTTCAAAAAATTTTGGCGTCAAATGCCATTTCAGAGAACCGAAAATGTAATGAGATGAACGCGCATACGTGTTTAATATATCGCGAATCTCAAATTACTACATTGACAATTTCTGCAAATGACTTATCGGTTGCAGGGACGGGTGACCTTTGGCCAAAACCAGTAGACCCTCTTCACACATTTCTTTTGGCATTGGTGTTGAATTAAATACATGTAGAACTGAAGTCTACTTTAAGATTATTGAGTTCAAAAAATTTTGGCGTCAAATGCCATTTCAGAGAACCGAAAATGTAATGAGATGAACGCGCATACGTGTTTAATATATCGCGAATCTCAAATTACTACATTTGACAATTTCTGCAAATGACTTATCGGTTGCAGGGACGGGTGACCTTTGGCCAAAACCAGTAGACCCTCTTCACACATTTCTTTTGGCATTGGTGTTGAATTAAATACTTAATTAACATTCTTTTCAAATAACCTATTGCATATTGACAGCCCTGGACACCTCTGAAGTCATGGATGCGTAAAAAACAAATGGTCGTATACACCTGGGAAATTACGATAACTTCTAAACGTATGAAGGAGCATAACTGAAATAAAAATGTTAATTATATTCATACGTCACGGCGGCCATATTGGTGTACCAAAACAATGAAATGGCGGCCATATTGGTGTACGGTATGGGCATTAGCTCTTTCTTATTCAAATATTTCGTATTGTTTCACCACCCCAATGGGCCACCGATCACGTGAGTGAAAACGCTCTATAGGCAATGCTTTGTCTGATTGCATCTCACTTTTCAACGGAATCTCAGGTGCCCGCCAATGCGCCAAAGCTGAAAATGTCAGGGGCGCAAAACGGGGCTCCCATAGGCATTGGCATTTAGAATGTAATAGCGAAGCGCACAGTTCCTATTTATAGCCCAAAACTCGGACAAACCATAGATAATGGAAGGGGAACTGGATAGGAAACTTACGAAACCGGAAACGATGTTTGCACAACTTGCTATGGTAATTATAAGCGGGCAATGCACCCAACGGGTGGTCCCACATGGCTAAAATCGGACACTGCTGAACTTAAGTGATATTACACTTTTGTCTAATTTCAGCAATAGGTGCATTGGCTGCTTTTAAGTGTGTAATTACCATAGCAAGTTGTGCAAACAACGTTTCCGGTTCTTTAACCTCGTTTGAAGTTTCCTATCCAGTTCCCCTTCCATTATCTATGGACAAACAAACAAACAAACCGAAATTGAACTTCGAGCGATTTCTAATGAGCCATCTTCTTTTGTTGGAAATGCAAGAATAAATTATAAACTCAGACAAACATGAATTCTACGTCATCTGTGGCTTCGCTATTCACTATTTAGCCTGCGTAGCTGGCGGTATTAGGGAGTTCGGGCGCGGGCGGTAGGCGGGCAACGCGAAATACCCGCCCGCGCCCGAACTCCCTAATACCGCCAGCTACGCAGGCTATTCACCATTTCAAAACTTTTTCGGGGACGCGATGACCTATGCTAACTCGGGTGCCATTTGTTCTCTGCAGCATGCGCCGGCGCCGATCGAAGTAACACATTGCCCAACTCGACCTGCTCTTTGTTTTGAATTTTAAAAACTAATTCCCAACCCCCACACCCCAACCCTAACCTCTAAACCTAACCCTAACCCACAACCCCCCGGTGGCCCTAGACCTAACCACAACCCTCCGGAAAAAAGTCCCAACTCTCAGACCCGGACCACAGTACCCCTACTGGTTTTTTAGTTATATGCAATTTAGTTTAACATCCCGCATGTGGGACAGAGAATTACCCACAATTACCAATTATTGGTAATTCAAGGCAGTTTCACGTACACTTGCTGATTATTGGTAATTCTGGTAGGAGGACATGTTGCCTATTCAGGTTTAGTAGACAATTGTAGAATAGTCCATAAATTAAATCGATATTCGTGGAGGTGTTTCCTGAAATGATGTTGAACACATGCCTCATTCCCAAACCATTTTGCCTCATTCCAAAATTTCTCTTTTCAGATCATTGGGAAGATAGCTGGATAAAGGTTACTTTACTTACCGTTGCGACTGTACTAGTGTCCAACATACTTTTTAGACTACATGTTCTGTTGCTGTGGCAGGTGTTTGTATGAACACAGAGCCGGAAAACATCAACCCAGCAGAGTGCAAATAATTAGCACAACAACTAGTAGAATTTTAGGATGTGCAACTCTTAACAAATGATCACTCCGTATTATTTACACGTACTATTTATAAAATTCCTTGGAGGAATAAAACTAACATTTCATTTCAAATTTCTTAAAAATAAATATTTATATCTCTGTTATGATTTGTTATAAAATCATTAATGGTAATGAAAAATACGTCTTTGCGTTAGTTCTGATTTAACATAACTTGAACATTAACACGTTTATGTGCATCTAAATAAGCCCTTCCTAGCCTCGTTATGAAGCAAAGATTCTTTTGAATTGCAGATACACAAACGAGGCTAGAAATGCTTATTAAGATGCACATAAAATAATTACTATTATGAAAGTGGTCTATAAATAAATGGCCATGGAATTAATATCCTTTTATGTACATATCAATCTCGTTCCCAGAGCCCACGTTCCCCTTACCCAGCGGGCGGGAAACGAGAGGTTCTGGGATAATCCGTTCACGCCATCACAGGATTCTTGTTATCCGGAAGAAGAGTTATATAGAGTTCACTGTGTTCATCAGCCAATGAAGCAACCTCGTACCCAGGGTCTTATCTCCGCTCCCCATAAGACCCTGGGTACGAGGTTGCCAATGAAGTATCGATGTGAAACAAACGGATTATCCCAGAGTCTCTCGTTTCCCGGATGGGGAACGCGCGCTCTGGGAACGAGATTGTGTACATATAAAATAGGCCCCTCTGAACTCGTTTTCATGTGCGAAATTCAAAAGAATCTTTACTTTAAAACGAGGTCAGAGGGGCTAATTTATATATGCACGTAAAAGGATTTTAAATCGTCGGTCTTTTATCAATAAGATCTATTAGTATAAATACACCGGTGATTATAGAAAATCACGCGCGCTGATTGGTCGAGCTACTTCGGATTAATTCTCGATAATCACCTACAGCGTTTATTCAAAATGGTCGCCAGCCAAGTTGTCAATGCGACAGACGACGAAATTAACAATTTTAAAGAAAATGTTGTTCCTAAAAGTACGAAAATGTGTATTTATACTAAAACAATTATTCGCCTCAGGCTCGGTGAATATCGGTGAATAATAACCTCGACTTCGTCTCGGTTATTATACACCGATATTCACCTCACCTTCGGCGAATCAATAAGGTATTAACCACCGCTTATTTAACCAGGAGGTTTTTTCCTCTCATTTTATCCTCTAAAAACTTCTGAAACCAGGCGAACTTTGTTTTTTCTTTTTTAAAGCTGTTTTCTATTACGTCCGCTTTGAAAGTTGGAAATTTTTAGTGATCATCAACTTCAAAGCGAATTGAACAAGCATGCATGAACGCTCCGTCCGCACGGGCAAATCGAACGTAATGGAAAACAGCATTTACTGACCAACTTGGTTGAATTATATATATTCAACCTTAATATTCGCTCTTTCATTTAACTTACAATACTCGGGACAGCTCTTCCCCATGAACGAATTAGAAAAATGCTGGGCATGCAGTTATTGAAGATTTCGTGTTTGGCACACTATCATTACCAGAAATTGATGACCTTTAATTGATTGAATGACCTTTAATGAATTTTAATTGATTAACAATAAATATATAGAGGGGAAATATTAAAATGAAAATTCTGCTAATTGAGTATTTCGCCTACTATTTGCCGACCTCGCTATTTAAGCAACAGCGATTTCAAATTATTTACTTCCTTAGTTATTTGTTTAAATCAGGTAGAGCTATACGATATGCCAAATGACTATATATCTTTCGAGCTATCGTTTGTCAATGTTTGAGCCTCCATCAATCATGGTGAGTTCAAAATGCCCATTGTCTTGTTGTCATTACAAGTCGGGTAGTTGTTAAATTAGAGGTCTACAACTTCAACCAATTTGGTCAATATGTAATCTTTACATGCAAATTAAAATAAAGGTTCCTCTATCAACTCTCGAACATTTGACCAAAGACGATTTCGAAAGTATCAAACAAAATCCTACCGCAATCCAGTGGTGCATGACTTGCTTATTTGTTTACTATTTTCAACACAATTTGGCAGATATAGATATCCGATGAAAATAAATAGGTGAATGAATGATTGGATAATGGTTGTTGTTTAGATCAAGAGGTCGGCAAATAGTTGGCAAGCTACTCAATAAGCAGAATTCTCGTTCCGGAAAGTGGGACGCCAAAAAAAAGCGGTTGCCATTTTGTCATTAATTTCTGGTAATGTTGAGAGAGTCCACAATTATAGCTATCCCTATCGGGACGCGGGTTAACGATTATTTTGATAACGAAAAACGGGGCATACAAGAGGAAAATGGACGAGATTCGATCGGGATTTCAAAAAAATTATGGGAAACGAAAGTCTAGAAATTTTCGCTGTCGTGATTCTTGAAATAAGGATATTTAACAACGGGATTTGGGATTACTAAAGAACGAAGTCATTGGTCGGATTTGAATTAGCTAACTGGATTTGAGAAGCCTATTGTGGACCCACTTTCGAAGCATCTGGCCAAATATATAAACATCAACAAGTTTAAGAATAGCCTGCGAATACAGCCACCTCACATCGGGCGATCGCGGCAAAACGGACCGCTCGAGAGAGACGTCTGCGAGTCGAGAGTAAAAATTCCGTAGTGATGACGTAGGTTCGTCCTGAATCAGGACGAAGCTGCTGATTGGCTTAGAAACTTAGAAAGGCTCAGACGCTCACACCAAATTCTAAAGCGAAAGCCAGTAATTATTGCCAAACAAAGGAAAAAGCTATCCGCCAATCTGCAGCTTCGTCAGAATCAACTCTACGTCATCTGTATGGAAATTTTACTCTCGACTCGCAGATGTCTCTCTTGGTTTTGCCGCGATCGCCCGATGTGAGGCGGCAGTATTCGCAGGTTAGTTTAAGAATGACTTTAGCTAATTTTCTTCTTTGCTAATTTGTCTCCAGTTAACCAAACCAAATGTGATCCCCGTTTTTTATGACATGATTAAATTTCCTGAAAACATTGCATCCAACTGAATTATATTCGTCTGGCATTACCTAAAGAAATGTATACATTAAGTTTCTGAATGAATTGTATAAGATTTTATCAATGTAATTTAGATTTTAGTAGTGTAATGTAATGTAATGTAATGTAATGTAATGTAATGTAATGTAATGTAATGTAATGTAATGTAATGTAATGTAATGTAATGTAATGTAATGTAATGAATGTAATGAATGTAATGTAATGTAATGTAATGTAATGTAATGTAATGTAATGTAATGTAATGTAATGTAATGTAATGTAATGTAATGTAATGTAATGTAATGTAATGTAATGTAATGTAATGTAATGTAATGTAATGTAATGTAATGTAATGTAATGTAATGTAATGTAATGAATGTAATGTAATGTAATGTAATGTAATGTAATGTAATGTAATGTAATGTAATGTAATGTAATGTAATGTAATGTAATGTAATGTAATGTAATGTAATGTAATGTAATGTAATGTAATGTAATGTAATGTAATGTAATGTAATGTAATGTAATGTAATGTAATGTAATGTAATGTAATGTAATGTAATGTAATGTAATGTAATGTAATGTAATGTAATGTAATGTAATGTAATGTAATGTAATGTAATGTAATGTAATGTAATGTAATGTAATGTAATGTAATGTAATGTAATGTAATGTAATGTAATCTAATAAATAAATGGTTTACATTGCATTGTATGTTTGCATTACAGTACATATACTGTATTGCATTGGATTGGATTGGGTTGCATTGCATTGCATTACATTAGTATTGCATTGCATTGCATTGTATTGTATTGTATTGTAATATTTGCATTACATTGCATTGCATTGCATTGCATTGTATTGTATTGTAATATTTGCATTACATTACATTACATTACATTGCATTGCATTGCATTGCATTGCATTGTATTGTATTGTATTGTATTGTATTGTATTGTATTGTATTGTATTGTATTGTATTGTATTGTAATATTTGCATTACATTGCATTGCATTGCATTGCATTGCATTGCATTGCATTGCATTGCATTGCATTGCATTGCATTGCATTGTATTGCATTGCAATGCATTGCAATGCATTACATTAGCATTGCACTGCACTGCACAGCACTGCACTGCACTGCACTGCTTGCATTGCATTGCATTGCATTGCATTGCATTGCATTGCATTGCATTGCATTGCATTGCATTGCATTGCATTGCATTGCATTGCATTGCATTGCATTGCATTGCATTGCATTGCATTGCATTGCATTGCATTGCATTGCATTGTATTGCATTGCAATGCATTACATTAGCATTGCATTGCACTGCACTGCACTGCACTGCACTGCACTGCACTGCACTGCACTGCATTGCTTGCATTGCATTGCATTGCATTGCATTGCATTGCATTGCATTGCATTGCATTGCATTGCATTGCATTGCATTGCATTTTTTTGTATTGTATTGTAGTGGAATATGAGTAAATCATTAAGTTAGAGCTAGTACATATAAAATAGTGTAATGAATACAGAACACTTTGGCTAAACTTAAGAATATTGCACCTGACTAATTAGGTAAAATAGTAGTAACAATTTAATTAAAGCTATTGAACTATGATTGAACTTGTTGTAAAACTTGAAAATAGTTGGGGATACTGTAAGAGCTAATTGTTATTTGTACAGAGATGGGAGTTAGAGTTGTTGTAGAAGCTTAGAGTTAGGCTAAGATTAGAGATTCTAGAGTTGAAGAAATAATATAAAATTAAAGTGAGAATTAGAGTGGCAATGTGAAGTTTGAAGAAGAGTTAGGGCTATAAATGTTTAGACTATATAATTAATTAAAATGTAGGAATAATTATAATTAAAGTTAAGTATAAGTTACAGTGAAAAGTTAGAGTTGGAGTTCAAGGAGTTGGAGTTGGTGTTGGAGTTAGAGTTGGGTTGGAGTTAAAATTAGAGTTACAATTAGAGATACAATTAGAGTTAGAATTAGAATTAGGATTAGAATTAGAAATTAGAAATAGGGAAATTAGAAATAGGGAAACTAGAAATTAGAAATTAGAAATAGGGAAATTAGAAATGTAGAAATTAGAAATTAAAAATTAAAAATTAAAAATTAGAAATTAGAAATTAGAAATTAGAAATTAGAAATTAGAAATTAGAAATTAGAAATTAGAAATTAGAAATTAGAAATTAGAAATTAGAAATTAGAAAATTAGAATTAGAAATTACAAAATTAGAAATTAGAATTAGAATTAGAATTAGAATTAGAATTAGAATTAGAATTAAAATTAGAATTAGAATTAGAATTAGAATTAGAATTAGAATTAGAATTAGAATTAGAATTAGAATTAGAATTAGAATTAGAATTAGAATTAGAATTAGAATTAGAATTAGAATTAGAATTAGAATTAGAATTAGAATTAGAATTAGAATTAAAATTAAAATTAGAATTAGAATTAGAATTAGAATTAGAATTAGAATTAGAATTAGAATTAGAATTAGAATTAGAATTAGAATTAGAATTAGAATTAGAATTAGAATTAGAATTAGAATTAGAATTAGAATAGAAATTAGAAATTAGAATTAGAGTTACAATTAGGGTTAGAATTAGAATTAGAATTAGAATTAGAATGACAAACTTGAAGGTAGAATTAGAATTAAAAGTAGAATTAATCAGGGTTAAAGTTAGATGGAGTTATATAGTATTAGAGTGTTAGAGTCAAAATAGAGTTAGAGTAGAGTACTCAAGTTATAGTCTTTAATTAGCTGCCTTTAAACTAAAATCCAATGATTTTGCCAGAATTAGAATTAAAGTTATACAATTTTGATATTATTAGTAAAGCTATAAGCATGGAGTTTTTGAATTATAGTTGGATTAATTTGAAAATAGTAATTAGAATGGGTTGGTGTCAGTGTTAAAGATAGATGGCAGAAATTTTATATTATACACATTTAAAAATTGAACTATAATGAGAATACAGGACTGCAAGCTGGTGTATTTTGTAAATGATGTATGCATGGTATAGTTATATAGCTAGCTAACTAACTAGCTCAACAAATGGAGTCAGCAGTAAATCAGTAAAGTTTCACTGACAAGTTGTTTGATAATAATATACACAGCCAGATTGATAGCACAAGTTATTGCTACCATGTGACAATCATGGCTGATTGACTGAACAACATTAGTTATGAATTAACAATTATTCATTAGTTGTACTTTGGTCATTATTGTTCCAACAATATTGTATTTGTTCAACATAGTAAAGCCAGAAGGCTGTTCTTAGACTATAGTTGTTGGAAAAGAAGGGGATTTTTAGAAAAAGATTAATTGATCGTCCATAAGCATCATGCCTGACAACTGCAATAATATTGTCACCATTTATACTGCAGTACACAAACTTTGTTGACAATTATGCAATTTTAGGAAGCATCAGAGCAAGTGCTGACGTTTTATAATGTAACCAAAGCAACTTACCTCTACTTCAACTTCCTTTCCCCCCAAGATTAAAACCCCACGATATAAAGATTTGTCTACCATGGCATGAATGCCCTTGCTGCCAATCGTTTTTAAGAATTCTAAATTCAAATGTTCTATGAGGTCTTCCTTGCAAGTGACGACCTCACTGCCAGTATCCACCATGCACTCCAAATCGACCGAATCGTGTCCTGGCTTATTTGATTTCAATTGACAGTTTACCCACAAAAGATCGTTTTGAATTGTTGGAATCGAATCACTCTTTGCCCAGTACCCAAACGCCAGGGCATCTCCCATGGCTTGGGGTTCGCTTGACGGTGAAAGAGGCACTTCTTTAAAGCTCAATTGGTTAGCTGTAAAATTTAAATAAGAAACGGCTCGGTCATTATGCATGTGAATACACAAACCATGCTCAAACCTACAGTAGATACAGCTAGAGAGACATTAAAATAACTACAAATGAGTGTCAATCTTAGAAACCTTTTAGAAAGACGTACTGCGAATCGAAGAAAGCTGCCAAATTTTTTGAAATGCATGGTACAATATTCAAAAAAGGAATGAAGGAGTTCTACTACGGTAAAACCATCTACTTCAGTATAAATGCACTCATTATACAGGTATTTTTATTAACGACAGGTCGAATAGAAAATGAAAGGAATGAGGCTTTCTGATTTATAAAATATATGGTGTGGTGATCAGTGATTTGCATCAGTTTCCATCTGACCTAATTAAGGGCGCAATGAGTCAAATCGCGTCAGTTCTCAATATAGAAATTTGTAAAGCATTCAATGTTATTTCTTCAATATATTACTTCCACAGCAAGAAACTCTTGCTATTTCTTGATACTCTTCTGATTTTTTAACTGTCTCCTTTTGTCAGTTAGATAATTAATCTCGGCTTTGCACGAATCAAGATATAGCTATGCATGGAAGTGGTTTACAGATGGGCTGGCCTGAAAATCCTTTCTTACTCTGAGTCATTATAAATATAATACTGAAATTTACAGAAATAAGATCTTAGTGAATCTATGTACGTATATGCTATAAAGATTGAATGCTGTGCTCCTTTAAAAATAGCTAGAATTGAAGCTGTGCACTGATGTACAAGTTGCAGCTCCTTACATTGCGGTCAAACCTCTGTATATATATACTGTATATTATAATTGCATAGTCTATTGTCTATTCTTATGCCTTGTGTCATATGTATATCTAAGTCTTTAAATTTACGCAACGAACAATATAGTTTGATATTACTGTAGAAACGGCTAGAAAATATATAGTCATTGAACCTACCTGCAATACTCAGTCTTTTCCTGTGCCCAGGTACCATCACCTCGAGTTCATCGAGGGCATCGTCGGTGATCTGAACTTTCTTCAGAGTACCGACTGATTTTATGTTTTTTTCTTTGAACTGTCGTTCGTACATTGACAGTCCGTAGTAGGTTAACCACGAACTAATGTCAATGTTATCGACTAAAAGATATTTAAAGAAAAAACAAAATTAGGAAAGCCCTCAACTGCTCAGTTTCGAGTGCGAGTTACTCTATGTTGCTTTTCGTCGAATGAAATAAGCAAACACGTTTGTTGTCCAAGAAGACAGTTGTATAAGGCTTTTTAATTCGAGAGATGGTTGCTTACGAGTGGTATACTGATAAGAAAACGGTAGTCTTTGCATTGACTAAGCCTCAGAGGAACGTTTAAAGTTTGCAAAGCGCGCGAGGTAGAGACAAGAGAAGGCGTTGGGTTTGCGCCAAAAGAAATAATCTGTCGCCAGTCAAGCAAGTAAAGCCAGAATCAGCTTTTCCTAGTTTCGGAAACAAAAGTTGTGAAATTACTGTTCATTGTCAGTGTGTATTTTCTAAAGCAGTAAAGCACCGATATTTAGTACATAGTTCACTGTTACGATTCTTGATATCAACTGCGCGAATACAGTGCCGCGGAAAACCTGGCCCAAACAGCTTCGTTATGTCCTGAGATGATCACAGGCATTTTAACGTTGACAACCTTATTATTTTAAAGCTTTCAAAGTTGCTAGAGCGATGTGTACATGCATATAAATACATGGACTAAACAAAGCTGACTTCATGCAAAAGGACAACCGATATTGACCTGGCCGCGTGTTTGTTTGTTTGATTGACTGAAATGTATACTGATATATTTGTACTCTTTTTAGTTTCATTTAAATGCAATAGCCAACAAGCACGATACTCAACTGGTCATTCTGGCCAATCAGTTCACTACGACTGAATCGTATATAGTTCATACATGATATATACATACAATACATGCACATATATAGTGGTGGATCTCGTGTATATAACATATCTAATACTTTACTTAACGACACGCCAACACCTTATACTTGTGATATATTAAATTTAAACTGCTTAATTCTGCAACTGAAACCGACTCTATCTTGTTCGAAACAGATTAGCTATATTCCTCGAGCCCTTTTTTTGGAAGTGAATTCCCGTAACTTATATTCGCATTCATTGACATCGAGTTCTAACTCTGGTGACTTTTGTTCAGTGGCGGGAACGCTAAACAATATTAATATGTTAATTACCAAAATATTTATGTCTTTATTATGAGCAACTGTTGCTTGAAATTTCTATATAAATATTATGTCAGTAACCAGGGTTTAATTTGACTAGTGATTCCTCCAGTAACATATCAATGCGATGAATAACTTGTAAGTTATCAAGTAATTGGTATATATACCCGTATACCGCTTCATATACACTGAATCTTACCAGCTGAAAGAATCGACGTTGTTTCATTTTTATTCTTTATTGAAACGAAGTCTAAGTCCTGCTGAGACAAAAGGAACAGATCTCCAAGGCTTTCATAACCTTGATCTCGTAGCCGCCCAGCGTACTGAGGAAGGCCTACATATTGCAGAAAGCCATCCACCGTAGCTGGTCTAAACCCCTCCATTGCTGTAACCGTAGTGCGGTTTCAATAACAAACACTGAATACTTTTTGTGAGTTTGGAGAATATATGACGTATTTTGTTGCGGATAACGGGTTCTGATTGGTCGAATTTGGAAAGTGGGTGTGTGAAGGGTTATTCCCGGTCAAATTATGCAAGGCAAGTCCGGACAAGTTTGGAACGCGTCTCGAACCACTTCCTTATATGGGGGGAAGTGGGAGGGACTTCGCTGCTCCTGGCCTAATTCAACATGGCTTCCTCTTTTCGAGTCGTGATGGTTTCTTAGCTTTTCCACTGCAAAATTCTTGCTTTCGGTCGCTTAAATATGGGGACACTGCTGTTACTGAAGCGAGGAAAGGCTATTGGAATTGAAGTCGTCGTTTCGTCGTAAAGAAAATGATAGGTATGTCATTAAAAATGTGTGTTTCGTTTCGTAGCGTTCTCCCTGGCGACAAATTATTGACCTTTGGTCTGTTGTGGCTGAGTCCTTTCGTAGAACACAATATTTATTATAGAAAAGAAGTATATTAGCAATGAACGACTTATAAATTATGTAGATACACTGTATATACTTGATAATGTGTGCGTGGGTCAATGAGTTTATATGTAAACGATATTTTTAAAGACGTGCTACTCTAAGTTATTATTAACGTACAGTCAAGTTTTCTTATAAACTGAGCTTACCACATCTTTTGTGGATATCTCTTAAATAAGATAAAAAAATATAAAAAGGAAACTATATGGAGTCACCACATATAGAATGGGTATCTCCCCGAAATTATAATTTAACATAGAAAAATACCCACATATTTGAGTGGTGACCCCACTCCTTTGTGATTATAATTTCGGGGAGATACCCACTCTATGTGGTGACCCCATACAGTTTCCTTTTTATCTAAATTTTTTTAATCTTATTTCTAAGAGATATCCCCAAAAGTTGTGGTAATTATCTCAGTTTATGACAGAAAACTTGACTTGTTTTTACCTTAAACCAGAGTAGCACTACTAAACAGCATGTCTTATCCATTACCTAGTTGCTCACAAAAACTGTTTACAATACTAATATTATTAAACTCGAAAGTGAAAATAGGTCAAATGCATGGCTTTCACTTTCACCATATCAGTTGGTCTACTCCTAGTGTAGCGTATAACAACAGGTACAATAACAACAGATATGTTTACCAGTAATAATTATCGTCCAACACAAGTCAAAAATGACTCTATTAACAGTGGATATTCCTAAGCTTGACTAGTCGTAACTTACACTTTAGGATCTCTCTAAAAGTCCATTGCTGATGTTTTTTACAACTGTCTAAATATTTACAAACGTCATGTTTGTTTACATACGCCATATCTAAAGGCTACCGAATCAAAAGTGAAAGCAACGTAACATTGGCATAGGTGAAATGCAGTTTATCAGACACTAGCGTCAAACACTAAGCCTGTAGGCTCAACCTCAATATAAATAATAACAGTACATTTAATTCAGGCTTTTGGTGGACAAATGGTATCAATGCTAAACATGCACTCTATTTTGGTCTTGGGAATCTCCCTGGATCAATCAATTCAAGTCAATACACTCCCAATACAAGAGGGGTCATATAGGTATGTCATATACTTGAGTGGGGATTCAATTATATGCATTCCTTACAGTTTTATTACTTGGAATTGGGGAAATTGCAAAGTTAGTTGGGAAATTGTAAAGTTTAATACTGTAGTTGGGAAATTGCAAAGTTAGTTGGGAAATTGCAAAGTTAGTTGGGAAATTGCAAAGTTAGTTGGGAAATTGCAAAGTTAGTTGGGAAGTTGCAAAGTTAGTTGGGAAATTGCAATGTCAGTTGGGAAATTGCAAAGTTAGTTGGGAAATTGCAAAGTTAGTTGGGAAATTGCAAAGTCAGTTGGGAAGTCGCAAAGTTAGTTGGGAAGTTGCAAAGTTAGTTGGGAAATTGCAGAGTTAGTTGGGAAATTGCAAAGTTAGTTGGGAAATTGCAAAGTTAGTTGGGAAGTTGCAAAGTTAGTTGGGAAATTGCAAAGTTAGTTCGGAAATTGCAACGTTAGTTGCGAAGTTGCAAAGTTAGTTGGGAAATTGCAAAGTTAGTTGGGAAGTTGCAAAGTCAGTTGGGAAATTGCAAAGTTAGTTGGGAAATTGCAAAGTTAGTTGGGAAATTGCAAAGTTAGTTGGGAAATTGCAACGTTAGTTGGGAAATTGCAAAGTTAGTTGGAAATTGCAAAGTTAGTTGGAAATTGCAAAGTTAGTTGGAAATTGCAAAGTTAGTTGGAAATTGCAAAGTTAGTTGGGAAATTGCAAAGTTAGTTGGGAAATTGCAAAGTTAGTTGGAAATTGCAAAGTTAGTTGGAAATTGCAAAGTTAGTTGGAAATTGCAAAGTTAGTTGGGAAATTGCAAAGTTAGTTGGGAAGTTGCAAAGTTAGTTGGGAAATTGCAAAGTTAGTTGGGAAATTGCAAAGTTGGTTGGGAAATTGCAAAGTTAATTGGAAAATTGCAAAGTTAGTTGGGAAATTGCAAAGTTAGTTGGGAAATTGCAAAGTTAGTTGGGAAAATTGCAAAGTTAGTTGGGAAATTGCAAAGTTAGTTGGGAAATTGCAAAGTTAGTTGGGAAATTGCAAAGTTAGTTGGAAATTGCAAAGTTAGTTGGAAATTGCAAAGTTAGTTGGAAATTGCAAAGTTAGTTGGGAAATTGCAAAGTTAGTTGGGAAATTGCAAAGTTAGTTGGGAAATTGCAAAGTTAGTTGGGAAATTGCAAAGTTGTTGGAAAGCAAAGTTAGTTGGGAAATTGCAAAGTTAGTTGGGAAATTGCAAAGTTAGTTGGGAAATTGCAAAGTTAGTTGCAAAGTTAGTTGGAATTGCAAAGTTAGTTGGAAATTGCAAAGTTAGTTGGAAATTGCAAAGTTAGTTGAAATTGCAAAGGAAATTGCAAAGTTAGTTGGAAATTGCAAAGTTAGTTGGGAAATTGCAAAGTTAGTTGGAAATTGCAAAGTTGAATTGGGAAATTGCAAAGTTAGTTGGGAAATTGCAAAGTTAGTTGGGAAATTGCAAAGTTAGTTGGGAAATTGCAAAGTTAGTTGGGAAATTGCAAAGTTAGTTGGAAATTGCAAAGTTAGTGGAAATTGCAAAGTTAGTTGGGAAATTGCAAAGTTAGTTGAAATTGCAAGTAGTTGGGAATTGCAAAGTTAGTTGGAAATTGCAAAGTTAGTTGGGAAATTGCAAAGTTAGTTGGGAAATTGCAAAGTTAGTTGGGAAATTGCAAAAGTTGGAAATTGCAAAGTTAGGGAAATTGCAAAGTTAGTTGGGAAATTGCAAAGTTAGTTGGAAATTGCAAAGTTAGTTGGGAAATTGCAAAGTTAGTTGGGAAATTGCAAAGTTAGTTGGGAAATTGCAAAGTTAGTTGGGAAATTGCAAAGTTAGTTGGGAAATTGCAAAGTTAGTTGGGAAATTGCAAAGTTAGTTGGGAAATTGCAAAGTTAGTTGGGAAATTGCAAAGTTAGTTGGGAAATTGCAAAGTTAGTTGGGAAATTGCAAAGTTAGTTGGGAAATTGCAAAGTTAGTTGGAAATTGCAAAGTTAGTTGGAAATTGCAAAGTTAGTTGGGAAATTGCAAAGTTAGTTGGGAAGTTGCAAAGTTAGTTGGGAAATTGCAAAGTTAGTTGGGAAATTGCAAAGTTAGTTGGGAAATTGCAAAGTTAGTTGGAAATTGCAAAGTTAGTTGGAAATTGCAAAGTTAGTTGGAAATTGCAAAGTTAGTTGGAAATTGCAAAGTTAGTTGGAAATTGCAAAGTTAGTTGGGAAATTGCAAAGTTAGTTGGGAAATTGCAAAGTTAGTTGGGAAATTGCAAAGTTAGTTGGGAAATTGCAAAGTTAGTTGGGAAATTGCAAAGTTATTGGGAAATTGCAAAGTTAGTTGGGAAATTGCAAAGTTAGTTGGGAAATTGCAAAGTTAGTTGGGAAATTGCAAAGTTAGTTGGGAAATTGCAAAGTTAGTTGGGAAATTGCAAAGTTAGTTGGAAATTGCAAAGTTAGTTGGAAATTGCAAAGTTAGTTGGGAAATTGCAAAGTTAGTTGGGAAATTGCAAAGTTAGTTGGGAAATTGCAAAGTTAGTTGGAAAATTGCAAAGTTAGTTGGAAATTGCAAAGTTAGTTGGGAAATTGCAAAGTTAGTTGGGAATTGCAAAGTTAGTTGGGAAATTGCAAAGTTAGTTGGGAAATTGCAAAGTTGGTTGGGAAATTGCAAAGTTAATTGGAAATTGCAAAGTTAGTTGGGAAATTGCAAAGTTAGTTGGGAAATTGCAAAGTTAGTTGTGAAGTTGCAAAGTTAGTTGGGAAATTGCAAAGTTAGTTGGAAATTGCAAAGTTAGTTGGAAATTGCAAAGTTAGTTGGGAAATTGCAAAGTTAGTTGGGAAATTGCAAAGTTAGTTGGGAAATTGCAAAGTTAGTTGGAAATTGCAAAGTTAGTTGGAAATTGCAAAGTTAGTTGGAAATTGCAAAGTTAGTTGGGAAATTGCAAAGTTAGTTGGGAAGTTGCAAAGTTAGTTGGGAAATTGCAAAGTTAGTTGGGAAATTGCAAAGTTGGTTGGGAAATTGCAAAGTTAATTGGAAAATTGCAAAGTTAGTTGGGAAATTGCAAAGTTAGTTGGGAAATTGCAAAGTTATTTGTGAAGTTGCAAAGTTAGTTGGGAAATTGCAAAGTTAGTTGGGAAATTGCAAAGTTAGTTGGAAATTGCAAAGTTAGTTGGGAAATTGCAAAGTTAGTTGGGAAATTGCAAAGTTAGTTGGGAAATTGCAAAGTTAGTTGGAAATTGCAAAGTTAGTTGGAAATTGCAAAGTTAGTTGGAAATTGCAAAGTTAGTTGGGAAATTGCAAAGTTAGTTGGGAAGTTGCAAAGTTAGTTGGGAAATTGCAAAGTTAGTTGGGAAATTGCAAAGTTGGTTGGGAAATTGCAAAGTTAATTGGAAAATTGCAAAGTTAGTTGGGAAATTGCAAAGTTAGTTGGAAATTGCAAAGTTAGTTGGGAAATTGCAAAGTTAGTTGGGAAATTGCAAAGTTAGTTGGGAAATTGCAAAGTTAGTTGGAAATTGCAAAGTTAGTTGGAAATTGCAAAGTTAGTTGGAAATTGCAAAGTTAGTTGGGAAATTGCAAAGTTAGTTGCAAAGTTAGTTGGGAAATTGCAAAGTTAGTTGGGAAATTGCAAAGTTGGTTGGGAAATTGCAAAGTTAATTGGAAAATTGCAAAGTTAGTTGGGAAATTGCAAAGTTAGTTGGGAAATTGCAAAGTTAGTTGTGAAGTTGCAAAGTTAGTTGGGAAATTGCAAAGTTAGTTGGGAAGTTGCAAAGTTAGTTGGAAAATTGCAAAGTTAGTTGGGAAATTGCAAAGTTAGTTGGGAAATTGCAAAGTTAGTTGGGAAATTGCAAAGTTAGTTGGAAATTGCAAAGTTAGTTGGAAATTGCAAAGTTAGTTGGAAATTGCAAAGTTAGTTGGGAAATTGCAAAGTTAGTTGGGAAGTTGCAAAGTTAGTTGGGAAATTGCAAAGTTAGTTGGGAAATTGCAAAGTTGGTTGGGAAATTGCAAAGTTAATTGGAAAATTGCAAAGTTAGTTGGGAAATTGCAAAGTTAGTTGGGAAATTGCAAAGTTAGTTGTGAAGTTGCAAAGTTAGTTGGGAAATTGCAAAGTTAGTTGGAAATTGCAAAGTTAGTTGGAAATTGCAAAGTTAGTTGGGAAATTGCAAAGTTAGTTGGGAAATTGCAAAGTTAAGTTGGAAATTGCAAAGTTAGTTGGAAATTGCAAAGTTAGTTGGAAATTGCAAAGTTAGTTGGGAAATTGCAAAGTTAGTTGGGAAGTTGCAAAGTTAGTTGGGAAATTGCAAAGTTAGTTGGGAAATTGCAAAGTTGGTTGGGAAATTGCAAAGTTAATTGGAAAATTGCAAAGTTAGTTGGGAAATTGCAAAGTTAGTTGGGAAATTGCAAAGTTAGTTGTGAAGTTGCAAAGTTAGTTGGGAAATTGCAAAGTTAGTTGGGAAGTTGCAAAGTTAGTTGGAAAATTGCAAAGTTAGTTGGGAAATTGCAAAGTTAGTTGGGAAATTGCAAAGTTAGTTGGGAAATTGCAAAGTTAGTTGGGAAATTGCAAAGTTAGTTGTGAAGTTGCAAAGTTAGTTGGGAAATTGCAAAGTTAGTTGGACATTGCAAAGTTAGTTGGAAATTGCAAAGTTAGTTGGGAAATTGCAAAGTTAGTTGGGAAATTGCAAAGTTAGTTGGAAATTGCAAAGTTAGTTGGAAATTGCAAAGTTAGTTGGAAATTGCAAAGTTAGTTGGGAAATTGCAAAGTTAGTTGGGAAGTTGCAAAGTTAGTTGGGAAATTGCAAAGTTAGTTGGGAAATTGCAAAGTTGGTTGGGAAATTGCAAAGTTAATTGGAAAATTGCAAAGTTAGTTGGGAAATTGCAAAGTTAGTTGGGAAATTGCAAAGTTAGTTGTGAAGTTGCAAAGTTAGTTGGGAAATTGCAAAGTTAGTTGGGAAGTTGCAAAGTTAGTTGGAAAATTGCAAAGTTAGTTGGGAAATTGCAAAGTTAGTTGGGAAATTGCAAAGTTAGTTGGGAAATTGCAAAGTTAGTTGGAAATTGCAAAGTTAGTTGGAAATTGCAAAGTTAGTTGGAAATTGCAAAGTTAGTTGGGAAATTGCAAAGTTAGTTGGGAAGTTGCAAAGTTAGTTGGGAAATTGCAAAGTTAGTTGGGAAATTGCAAAGTTGGTTGGGAAATTGCAAAGTTAATTGGAAAATTGCAAAGTTAGTTGGGAAATTGCAAAGTTAGTTGGGAAATTGCAAAGTTAGTTGTGAAGTTGCAAAGTTAGTTGGGAAATTGCAAAGTTAGTTGGAAATTGCAAAGTTAGTTGGAAATTGCAAAGTTAGTTGGGAAATTGCAAAGTTAGTTGGGAAATTGCAAAGTTAGTTGGGAAATTGCAAAGTTAGTTGGAAATTGCAAAGTTAGTTGGAAATTGCAAAGTTAGTTGGAAATTGCAAAGTTAGTTGGGAAATTGCAAAGTTAGTTGGGAAGTTGCAAAGTTAGTTGGGAAATTGCAAAGTTAGTTGGGAAATTGCAAAGTTGGTTGGGAAATTGCAAAGTTAATTGGAAAATTGCAAAGTTAGTTGGGAAATTGCAAAGTTAGTTGGGAAATTGCAAAGTTATTTGTGAAGTTGCAAAGTTAGTTGGGAAATTGCAAAGTTAGTTGGGAAGTTGCAAAGTTAGTTGGAAAATTGCAAAGTTAGTTGGGAAATTGCAAAGTTAGTTGGGAAATTGCAAAGTTAGTTGGGAAATTGCAAAGTTAGTTGGAAATTGCAAAGTTAGTTGGAAATTGCAAAGTTAGTTGGAAATTGCAAAGTTAGTTGGGAAATTGCAAAGTTAGTTGGGAAGTTGCAAAGTTAGTTGGGAAATTGCAAAGTTAGTTGGGAAATTGCAAAGTTGGTTGGGAAATTGCAAAGTTAATTGGAAAATTGCAAAGTTAGTTGGGAAATTGCAAAGTTAGTTGGAAATTGCAAAGTTAGTTGGGAAATTGCAAAGTTAGTTGGGAAATTGCAAAGTTAGTTGGGAAATTGCAAAGTTAGTTGGAAATTGCAAAGTTAGTTGGAAATTGCAAAGTTAGTTGGAAATTGCAAAGTTAGTTGGGAAATTGCAAAGTTAGTTGGGAAGTTGCAAAGTTAGTTGGGAAATTGCAAAGTTAGTTGGGAAATTGCAAAGTTGGTTGGGAAATTGCAAAGTTAATTGGAAAATTGCAAAGTTAGTTGGGAAATTGCAAAGTTAGTTGGGAAATTGCAAAGTTAGTTGTGAAGTTGCAAAGTTAGTTGGGAAATTGCAAAGTTAGTTGGGAAGTTGCAAAGTTAGTTGGAAAATTGCAAAGTTAGTTGGGAAATTGCAAAGTTAGTTGGGAAATTGCAAAGTTAGTTGGGAAATTGCAAAGTTAGTTGGAAATTGCAAAGTTAGTTGGAAATTGCAAAGTTAGTTGGAAATTGCAAAGTTAGTTGGGAAATTGCAAAGTTAGTTGGGAAGTTGCAAAGTTAGTTGGGAAATTGCAAAGTTAGTTGGGAAATTGCAAAGTTGGTTGGGAAATTGCAAAGTTAATTGGAAAATTGCAAAGTTAGTTGGGAAATTGCAAAGTTAGTTGGGAAATTGCAAAGTTAGTTGTGAAGTTGCAAAGTTAGTTGGGAAATTGCAAAGTTAGTTGGACATTGCAAAGTTAGTTGGAAATTGCAAAGTTAGTTGGGAAATTGCAAAGTTAGTTGGGAAATTGCAAAGTTAGTTGGAAATTGCAAAGTTAGTTGGAAATTGCAAAGTTAGTTGGAAATTGCAAAGTTAGTTGGGAAATTGCAAAGTTAGTTGGGAAGTTGCAAAGTTAGTTGGGAAATTGCAAAGTTAGTTGGGAAATTGCAAAGTTGGTTGGGAAATTGCAAAGTTAATTGGAAAATTGCAAAGTTAGTTGGGAAATTGCAAAGTTAGTTGGGAAATTGCAAAGTTAGTTGTGAAGTTGCAAAGTTAGTTGGGAAATTGCAAAGTTAGTTGGGAAGTTGCAAAGTTAGTTGGAAAATTGCAAAGTTAGTTGGGAAATTGCAAAGTTAGTTGGGAAATTGCAAAGTTAGTTGGGAAATTGCAAAGTTAGTTGGAAATTGCAAAGTTAGTTGGAAATTGCAAAGTTAGTTGGAAATTGCAAAGTTAGTTGGGAAATTGCAAAGTTAGTTGGGAAGTTGCAAAGTTAGTTGGGAAATTGCAAAGTTAGTTGGGAAATTGCAAAGTTGGTTGGGAAATTGCAAAGTTAATTGGAAAATTGCAAAGTTAGTTGGGAAATTGCAAAGTTAGTTGGGAAATTGCAAAGTTAGTTGTGAAGTTGCAAAGTTAGTTGGGAAATTGCAAAGTTAGTTGGGAAGTTGCAAAGTTAGTTGGAAAATTGCAAAGTTAGTTGGGAAATTGCAAAGTTAGTTGTGAAGTTGCAAAGTTAGTTGGGAAATTGCAAAGTTAGTTGGGAAGTTACAAAGTTAGTTGGGAAGTTGCAAAGTTAGTTGGGAAATTGCAAAGTTAGTTGGGAAATTGCAAAGTTAGTTGGGAAGTTGCAAGAGATTTTATGAAAAACCTGGATGTTGACAGCTCAAAGGATTCATATACTGTAGAATGAAATAAGAACCTTCAAATTTTGGTGTAAAGAGGACACCCAGGGATGTAGAACAGAAGATTTTGTTTCTAAGTATACAAACCACAAACATTTTTTAGAGGTGCTGACATTGACAGAACAAATGGAGTACTTCTTCTTCTTAAACTTTATTTAAACCTGGTACATCACTTTCATTTTTAACAAATGCTCTTCCAGCTCACCTCGCCCCTCCCTCCCACTACCAAAATGCCGGCACTGCAGGCTAAGTGAGCCATGGTTCACACTACATGTAAGCTACAAAAACTATTAAGTTATTACATATTTACAAAGATTACAATTATAAGAAATATTATATACAAAATTAATATATACTACCTATTAAAATTATTATATAAAAGTGTTTTAAAATTACTTAAATTTGGTTGCTCTCTTACCTCAACAGGATTTTATTCCAAAGTACTGACCCTCTATAATGAAAGCTATTTTTTGCAGCCTCAATTTTAGGCCTAGGATTGTACAAGTTAATACTTCTCTAACTGTTTTTCCCTGGGGAGGGGGAGGGGTGAGGATACTTTCGTATATAAGGGATATGGGTATGTGCTGCCCTATAGGGTATGGTTTTCAAGCTCTGAGGTCTGGATAGGTTATGCAAATCGTCCATTTTGCTCTGGAATAGGGTGCACATTTTGGTCTGAGATACTGATAGGATGCCAATATGACACCAGTGCTGGGATAGGGTTTGATTTTTATTGAAAAATTGCCTTCTTAGGTCTGGGATAGGGTCAGGATTTTGAGGTCACAGTGGCACACCCCTACCCAAAAATTGCCAGAGTGCCCCCCTCTGGGTGTTTTCCATGTTGTTTTATTACTCGGGTTACCTGTGGTAGGCCAAGTCTAAGGTTTCAGCTTATTTGTTTATTATTTTTGGGGGGGTGTCAAATTTTGCATTTTTGCATTTTTTACTTCCTCTACTATTCATACTTCCTGTGAGTTGTTGACTGTGTGATGGAGTGATATGTTGTAAGTTCTTTGCTCCTTTTGCTTTTGGAGTTGGACAAAAAGTTGAACAGCTTTGCCTTTTGATCAAGGTGTTCTTGCACATTGTTGGTAGATTTCAAAAGAGATGGACTGACTTTGTAGTTTAATATAGCAATCAGAAGTGGCTGACAACTGTTTTGATCGGACTAGACTGGGTTTTCAAGTACGAGGAATTCGTTCCAGTCCGAGGCGAAGCCAAGGACTGGAATGAATTTCCGAGTACTTGAAAACCCGGTCTAGTCCGAATTGGAGGCCTTTACATGACTTCTCAAAATCACTTAGTGTATTGCCAAAATGAATTAGTGCATTAGTAATTAGTGTATGGATGAATAACCGATTGTGTGAGGTAATATTTCAAGTCCAAGGACTTGAAGTATTATTTCCAGTCCTTGGACTGGAAATAATATTTCAAGTCCTCTGCCCAGTACTTCCCTGGTATTTCAAGTCCTTTCACGTGTGGTGCAATTCAGCGCTTCTGATTGATTGATTATTCATGAATTATTAATGAGTTTGAGAAATATATATATATATATATATACCGTGTGTAAAAATAATTGTTCTTTCATTCGTTTTTCGTCGTTTTTCAAATATCTTGTACTGAAGATGGCATAAGTTTGCTGAAACATGTTTACATTAAAAACATTTGTCGTTTACTTGAAGTTTATAGTAATTTTAATAATGTTGAAAAAGAATGTCCCAGTGAAGCAAAACTGAGGGACAAACAATAGGTGCTCCTTCAAGCTGTAATCAGCTTTGAAGTTGAAGCCAGTTTTAAACCCAGTGGCCAGGTTTAAAGCTGAGACGTAAGCTTTTCTATAGGGGAAAAAGTGCCCACTTCTGTGAATCTGTGTACAGTTTATTTTATATTAAAAATGGCATTAAATAGCGAAGCCTGTGGGCCAAAACTCAGACAAACAAGCCAACATTAAAGTTCAAAGGATTCCGGAAGAGTCACTTTCAATTGTCAGGAATGTAAAAATAAATTATAAACTTATAGACATGTATACATGAGTACTGATATGATAACTGTACATCAGTGCTATTTAATTCAGTCACATGAAATTCTGTACATGAAATTCTGACTCAATTAAATTGGTCCAATCTAGAAGAAAGACGGTCTCAGCAATTCAAAACGTTCATGTATAAAATGGTACCAGAATATCTTCCTAATAAATTTACTTCCGTTAATTCGGTTCATAGTCATAATTTACGAGCTTCAGATTCTAAACTATTTGTTCCGAGACCTTTAACTGAGGCACTCAAGAAAAGCTTTACATATCGAGGAACCACTGTTCTGTGGAATAGCTTACCTGTGGAGGCAATTAATGCTAAATCAATTGCTGAATATAAATCACTTATTTAATATTACTAACCTTAACGTGAATGTATATAATATTATTAATTAATTATGTATTATTTTATTAGTTATCTTGTATTAGTTAGTTTATACACGGCTCCAGAGAAGAGCACATTATGTGAATTGGACTCCGTGTTCTAAGTAAAGTCTTAATAATAATAATAATAATAATAATAATAATAATAATAATAATAATAATAATAATAATAATAATAATAATAATAAATATACAAATTTCCAAATTTCTCGACGAGGGTTGTAAGTCCATGCCTTAGATACACGAATTGTGTGATTAAGGTAATTCCTTAGTAATTCTTCCTGAAATGAACATTTTCTGAAACTCCCCAGTCTTTGAGTTTTTGATATACTAATATTAAATAATTAATATTAAATAATTAATATTAAATTATTAAAATTGTTAAATATTAAATTTTATTAGGCTGGCTCTGGCCGGTATGGAAAACGACGCATGCTGATTGGTTCCCGAGCGGTCGGGATTTCACGTTGGTTCATTTTCCGAAAGAAAGAATTTCTATACATATCTTCAAAGAAGGTCTGAAAAACACCTGGAGAAATTTAAAACTGTTCTTAGAAGTTCTTGAAATCTTTGGGTCCGTAAAACTCAATGTTTCCCTCGGCGCCTCAACAAGTGTATAATACTGACCGACCGGTAATACGCTTTTCTTGAACCGGTAAGTTTTGGCGGGAAAATTTCATAGTTGATTTGAATACAAGTAAATAAGAACTAGGTATCTTTATTGAAATATTCTGAACAATAAAATGTGCTGGAACATTACTGCTGGTTTTCTTTAAAGCTGTCTATCTAAAAACACGACAAATAAAAGCCAAGCTTAAAAGTCAACAGGTAAGGTAAAAAGCATGCTCCAAAGACGAAAACAACGCTCGAAACTTAAAAATAAAATGAACCAATAGCCATATAATAAATTCTTTATTAACCTCGTTTGCTCGGTCTGTACGGGAAAGTAGTTGCTCTCGGTTTTATCGCACAAACCTCGCTCCTTCGTCGCTCGGTCATTACGAAAACCTGAGGCAAATACTTTCCCGTACAGACCGAGCAAACGAGGTTAATAAGTCTTTAAAATAATAAAAATTTATTATGGGCAAACTTTCGATTTCGTTCAAGAAAGCACTTAGTTTATACGACTGGAAATATATATATATATATATATATATATTTATTATATAGCATGCTATCGGATATGAGCTTTTGCGTAATCTGATTGGTTCCCCACTACCAGGCTATCAGCTCATATCCTACTAGTAGAGGAAAAACAAGATGGCGGCATGTTTTTTTAAACTGCCGAAAAGAGTTGAAATTGACGGATTTTTGTACAGAAAAACATCAACACCCTCAAACCAATGTATAAAAAAACAACATTGTGTAATAATACATTAACAAATACACAATTTAGCATGTTAAATTGTAAAATTCACCTAAAAATTACGTCTTTTTACTTCAAAAACCCGACTAAATTAACGGTTTGATATTAATTTGTTGCTAAACAAAGAAACTCGCGGTTAAAATCAAGCTTACAATACACATTTCGTAGGAGATACCAGTAAAGAGACTTTTGATTTAGATAAGCATTTGGAGCAGTAAAAAGCATGTTCTTTTTCAAAAACAACCAACTAAGTAATTTAGTTTCACTGCCAAAGGTGTTTCAGTTTCATTTTTGCATGAAATCAAAACCTTTTTCACGACAGAAATGCTAATATAAACAACTGACCCACCTTTTGACTTCATAAAGGTACCTTTTAATCTTTTTTGTTGATCTGTTTAACACATTTTTTGCCTCTCGAGCAACATTTATACAACATTTCGAAGCTGTTTACCGAACAGCTCAGCGAGAAACTCTATGTGAATGTATCATTACGCATGACGGAAGTATTAGTTGCCTGTGCCGGAAGTTTGTTGTTTCAAACATTTCGCTGTAATTTTGCCTCTAGTACAGTGCTTGGCTATATAATAAAACAGTTATACCATTCGCTCTCGTTGTATACGAATAACTGTTAAATATATGAGCTTTTGATGAAAATAAGAAAATTTGAAAATTTAAGAAAATAAGAAAATTTAAAGCCTTACTAAAGGACAGGGTGTCGGATGTTAACTGAGTTTTTGTATAATATCATTTAACATTTATTAGCTTATAGCTTTTCTTTTCTTTTAGCTTTTCTTATAATTTGGCTCCATCATATTTGTGATTTTATATGTATATATTTATATAATGTAGTTATTTAGTTATGGCAGGCGAAGAGCCACTTTGTGGAAATACTGTCATTAAATCGTTGTTATTATTATTATTATTATTATTATTATTACTATTATTATTACTATTATTATTATTATTATTATTATTATTATTATTATTATTATTATTGTTATTATTATTATTATTATTTTCGCGATATAAGAATTTCTACATTCCTTCTTTCGTATTATTTCGTCTATATTGTATATACGAAACCAACGCACAAATTTTTATTTTTTAAAAAAAAATCAAAAATTAAGTTAGTATATATCTTCTTTTCAACGTTTTTAGTAGCTGATTTAGCTTCCTTAGTGACATTTTTATGTTTTTGTCAATGGCACTTGGTTATTTAAGCCCGGTTTTCATATGTCGCATTTTACCGCCGATCATCGCCGATACAGCTTTGCGATGAATTGCGACGAAATAGGATTATGAAAACCGGCAATCGGGGATGATCTCCGATCATAGGCAATCATCGCAAGAACAAAAAAAAAGTTTCCCACAATGATCGCCGACTGTCGCCGATGAATTAAGACAAGCAAAACAAATGAAAACCGAAATCCGGTGAAATAAGACAAATTAGGACTTAGTATAGAAGAAATTTAAACCATGCAAGCACTTCAAACACACACCAACGGTCGGCGATGATCGGCGACCATTCCAGACAATCCCCGATCGGCGATGATCGGCGATGATGAATGGAAACCAGGCTTTACCGTATAACTTTAATTAATAATATTGCAGAATTATGGGCAGAAAAGCTGCGCAATGCAAAACTTAGGAGTCACCGGGTTTGTGTTGGAGTCAGGCATATATGAACTTACAACCCCAAGTGGCAACGCATGAGGTATCGTGAAATCAACTAGAAGTTCAGTCTTTCTACAGACTTACAGTGCATGATGTCTTTCCAACATAGCGACTTCTTCCTGTGGCGTAATACATGCATGTCTAGATGGTTGCTTCCCTCATTAAACAGCCGACGCTGTGGTGTCTGTTTTAACGTTCGGTTCAATTCGCAAATAATCGATGTTTCCGGTGTAGTTTAAACTCTCGGTTTGTGCGAGACACTCACAGCAAGACCAAGGAAAGGATACTCCTACGGATCACAGCGTACCGGCGTCGCAAAAGTCGAATTGGTGGTTATATTTAAGTTAGAGAGTCCGGGGGTGGATGTGGCTTGAGGATTTAACTTTTAATTAAATTTTACCCGCTATATAGCCTAAATTTCCTTTCAGTTTTTAATTTTAACATATATTATTAACGTTTGCCAAAGAGCACACAGCACACAGGCCCATCAGTGGGGCTTACGTTACCTTAATTAACAATGTGTAGAATAAGAAAATGAATGATAATAATAATAATTAAAAACAATGATTGGAGCTGAATTAGTTGAAGGATTCTACCGTAACTAATTTCTAAGAAAACGTTCATCATTGCACAAAGAGCTGAAAAAGGCATAAAATCTAACTTCAGTAGCACGTTAAACAACGATGGAGCACTGGGTAGCTCAGTAGCTCGTCAGTAATCAACTAGTCATACGGTCAGGGAGTAGCTAATGGTCGTGGGTCGTGGGTCGTGGGTCGTGGGTAAAATGTCGTGGGTCCTGGGTAAAAAGTCATGAGTCGTGATTTTTTCCAAAAATTGTGAATAAATTATAGAATAGCTATTCAATTCTGGCTAGTGCATTGTCAAGAGTAATCGATAAGTAATCGATTATACTAAGTATTGTTATAGTTCAAGGCTTCCAATGTGGGTATTATAATCAGAAGTAATACTGCGCATTTGCGGAGATATTGACATTTGACGGGTGAGTTAAATTTGAAACCCACGTTTCCATCTCTATTATAGAACCAACCGCCTGAGTGAGCTAATTGACTCTGAAACTTGTTTATTCGGAGCGTTTCGCTTAGAACTTCACAAACTTTACGAAGAAAAGTATTGTGACTATGTTCTTAATTCTGCCCATGCAAACAAATGTGCGTGAAAATTATTGTAAAGCGTATGACTGAACGTCAGAGCAATATATTGTAAACGCACACGGCGGTTTCCCGGTAAAAATCACGACCCACGACATTTTACCCACGACCCACGACTTTTTACCCACGACCCACGACTTTTTACCCACGACCATTAGCTACTCCCTACGGTCATAGTATACATAAGCGACCCTCCTTTTCCCAATTTTTAATGATTTAATCCCTTTCGCACAGCATACATTCGCATTTTCAAAAATAATGGTCAAACAGTAGCACACGGACACAGATGCATCGACCTTAGAGAAGCCTCAAGCATGTTATGTAGGGTTGGCTGGTTGGCACCGTTGGGTAGTCTGGCTAAATAGTAAGAACACTAGCGTTTTGTTTATTAGGGCGGTAGGGCCTGCTATAATAGGGACCTTACGATGCTAGGACGACGACGGCGGTTAAAAAGCAACATAAACTTTATAATTAAAAAAAGTCACGGATAACTGAGTAATATATTTGATATTTGAAGCTAGTTTAATGACTTTCAAAACGCCGCAGTTACTACTAAAATGATTGTAGTGTCAGTATTGGAGTAAATCTCAAGCAACAGTTCTCATCTTTTGGCCGTTGACGTCGTCCTGAAGACGTGAAAATGCTCTAAGTGGCGTCGTATAAAGAACGACGACGCTGTTGAGATTACTCTAGGGACTAAAAATTATTCATTCTCTTTGTTGCACAACTAGAAATTTTTTGTTCAGAAGACGTCGTCGTTGAAGTTGCCGTCGTACTTCGTAAGGTCCCTAGTAGCTATACTCATTCATGTATCTTGAAAGTTGAAATTAAGGGCACAAGGGTGTTAGTTTACATATAATATAGTCCACATATATTTCGCGTTTTACCGTAGTATACATTAGTAATATCGTACTTAATATGATTGCCAATGAAAACCTAGAACAAGTTTCAACAGGTTTTGTCCATTTCTTGCCTTTAATAGACGTTAATATATAGACGTTTAGAATTTCGGATTTTTTAACCTAATATCACTTCTCTAATATTTGTTTTTGTGCTGAAATTAAAGAACGCGTACGTTCTACAGCGCGTACGTTCTACAGCAATTGATAAAATAATAAAAGGTCCCTACCTCAAATAGCGTTATAACTAATTACGCGCAGAACACGTTAAAGATTGCGCAACTGGCTAACACAAACACGTTTTAACTCTCGTTTAACGCGATGCCGGTTAATTGAAGAGTGATATTGCACAACTTATACTCTACACATACTTAAATAAATGCGCAATCGAGTGATTGTAAGTATATTTAAACTTTGTTGTAGGTAAATCGAGCATTGTTAACTGCATTGCTGATAACTGACCTATTTTAAACGAAATAGGTTTGCAACAATACGTGCAAAGACGCCTTGAGCAATAAACTGACTTTAAAACAACCAAAACCGCCTGTTTAATGGCTTGAAAATGCCCATAACAATTTTGTTAACAATAAATTTTGAACATTTTTTGTCTAATATAACTATTCTTAGAAAAATAACTCACTAGGTAACTAGGTTTATTTTATGAATTAAAAATATTTTCGCAGACAATCAGTGACAAAAGTGTTGGGACACTTCAACCTAAAGGACAATATTTTCCGGTCTAAGTACCCCCCGGCCCCCCTGTTCAATGTTGGTGACCCTTTAGGTGTTCGTTTCAACGTTTACTGAGTTCCTTACATTAAATTCAACATTGAATAGGGAGGGGGAGGGAGGGATACACTTTATTACGAAAAAAATTGAAAGAAATATTAGGTTATTACCAACAATGCGGGGTGTCCCAAGGTATTTTGTCACTGATTGTAGTTTCTGATGCAATCCTTTCAGGAATAACACACATTCTTAAATATTAAAGAAACATTTATCACTGCACAAAATTGCACTTATCACTGCACAAGTCTCATTTATCACTGCACAAATTGGGAAAAAATTTTCTGAGTTCCCAAGCGGGGACTCGAACCCACCACCTTCTGATCACCGGTGAGACGCTCTAATCATTGAGCTACCCATTACCAGAAATTTGGGACAAGATGGTGGCGCGCGTGCGTATTAAACCATAATAATGGAGATTCTGCACTGAAAGCGCCACTATCCATAGTGTTAGCCATAGTAATCTTTGCAAACAGGTTCTAGAAATTGGCCAAATTAACCAACAACGTTACGGGCGATGCGAAGTGCCCGACTCGCGTTACATTCAGCATGAGTCAGTCTACTTCGAGAGCACACAAAGGTCCTCATTTGTCTCTAGCATAGTACTTCCAAAAGGGTTTGAACTTGCTTGATTTCACAGTCCTTATCGTCGTTTACAGGTTGTTTATATATACATACATGCACAATTTAGGCGAATTCTAAAGAACTCACAGTATAGAGAATGTACATAATTATATTATTAGGCGAATATAGCCGCTGACTGAGAGCAGCGGCACAAATGACCCAAATTTCTGGTAATGGCTAGGACTCAGATAATTTGAAAGTAGGTCAAGTTCGATGTATGACATATTTATATACTGCTATGTGCAAGTATGGTGATATATGAATGAAATGATATATAAATTAATGAAATCATTCATTTATAATACAAACTGTCACTCAGTTGTCACTTAAAAGCTTAAATTGCTTGCATTAGAATATTATTAGGATATAAGTTCACTCAGATAAGTTCGTTTTATGGCTAGCGGCTCTCTATATACAAGGCAAGCCTTTTTTCAAACTGAACTTGTTTTTGGATTAACCAAAGAAAATATAAGATTACTACTTCCTAAGTTATAATTTTCTGTATAAAAAGCGTATAACAAGCTGTATATAGAAATAAATTTCATATTTCCGCACATCCATGTATTGTTCTGTTTATTATATAAAATAAAATGTCCTATTGCTTTACAAAACTTGCATTAAACTATAATGCTGATTCAGCGATAATCGTCACATGTGAGATTATCATTTTTATTAGTGGCGGGAAAATCAATAAAACACTCTATTTTATATAATAAAAAGCGATATTTTCGCCCTTGCGATAAAACTTGCATAGTGTGAATGTTAATATAAATATATATATATGAACCTCCCTCTCTCGCCATAAATTAGATCATGTCGTCTCCTGTCGAGTATTGCTGTGGGGCAATGAGCAATGTAATTAACAAGTCGCGTAAATCGTGTCTTTGTTGTCTACCTCCCACGTTTTTGCTTAAATTAAATACAACGTATTCCTACGACATGCAGACGTTTGGTATAGACCGCGTTTGTTCAAATACGGGTTTCTGAGCCTCAGACTGGGATGGAATCCGCTGTAACTTTCTAATGACCAGTTACACCGCTCTAACCATTGAGCTATACCGAGGCTCAAAATAGAGAACTGTCTTAAATAAAATTAAAATTTGTAAGCGGTGGCGTTTGCATATGGGATGTAGCTAGTTTGGTCAATGTAATGTAGCAGGCCTGTGTAGTTGCATTTTTCGCAACTGGTCCTGGTTTGGTCTTAAAATGTATATATTCTACACTCGAATTTTCCTTCACCTAAAATCCTTTGAACGTGCTATGTAATCGAGTGAAATGCCCAGTATCACTTGTAATGTAGCAGTTGTTTGGTGGACGTACGTCAAGCTCAACTGCTCAGTAAATGTTTCTGAGCCCCACTGAGGGATACAAACCTGCAACCTTCTATAATGACCAGTTACACGCTTTCTGTCACATTACACCATAATATCGCTCATGTACAGTACCACATATATATGCACAGTATATAGAGGATTCAAGATTAAAATTTCTAAATGGAATCTTAATTTATGTTATGTGGGTACCATGCAGTACCATGCAGCATTTCTGAAACTGGTATCCAAACTGAAGATCTGGTATCCCGCTACTGGATACCACGAAACATATACTTTGAACTGAGAGGGTTTTGCTGGAAAAGCTAGACCTCCTACAGCTTACCAATCTTTCAGTTTAAATGTACAGTACTGCGTGTACAGGTATAGTCCATTATATTTTTATGTCAATCGCCATTGGAGCATAATGTCTTTGTAATCTCACTTAACTGACGTAACGTTTCCAAAATTTGTGGTAAAGTCATGTCTCGCAACTTAGCGTAATATCTCACAACTTAGCGTATAACGTAATATACATGTATTTGTATCCTGGTGGAATACCAAAGTTTTAGTAAATGACATCCAAAATAGAAATATCCGCCTCTCTCTCTTTTAACTGCTTATCTTTCATGTTAACTGCCTATATATCTCTTTTCTTTTACCTCTATTCTCTCTATTCTCTCTCTCTCTCTCTCTCTCTCTCTCTCTCTCTCTCTCTCTCTCTCTCTCTCTCTCTCTCTCTCTCTCTCTCTCTCTCTCTCTCTCTCTTATATCTCTATTGTTTTTCTTCTCACTCTCACTCTCACTCTCTCTTATATCTCTATTATTTTTCTCTGTTTATAGCGAAGTGATTTAACTTGCCAAAGGGAGTATCCTCAGACGTCAATGGGTTGACAGACCTTTTTATGTTTATCTCTCTTCTCGGTTAACTGCCTACCTCATTTCCGATCAGAAATGGCCTTTTCATTATTTTACTCAGTTTAACGCCAGATTGTTTCACTCTGTCTAACGCCAAACGATTCAGTTGTCAAAAGGTGAACTCTCAGACGTCAATATAATAATGGCTTCAAATGTTTTCAATCTTCGGAGTTACTATTGTTGTTTGTTTTATTTAAATACTCAGTGTGTCAGATACTCTATGACGTATGTGAATTAAGGCTAGGTCTGTTGCTAATAAAGTAACAAATTATAACAATGCGAGTTGCAATTAAATACATGGACGTGTATATTCGTTTGTTTAGTTTGGCAGTTTGCCTTCACAAGCTAAATTATAATGGTTTCTTGGCGCAAGCTTTATGTAAATATGCAGTCACGAAAGGATGTTACACGCCAGCATGGCGTTAGTTATATATATATAGCACAATATTTTAATCAAGTCGATGTTATTCGTTGAAGTTCCTATTAGAACTAAAGCTTCCTTAGAATGGTATAGGGTTATAAGATTGGGCCACACACGAGTTGTTTTGTGTTTATAGAGTCCGTATCTACAATCCTGGTTAAAATTCATAAGGCCTCCGTGGTTCAGTCGTCAGAGCACTACACTAGTATTGGAGAGTTGCATTCAAACCAGAAGGCCATGATGTTGCATTTTCGCAACTGCTCTCAGTATGGTCTTAAAGTTAAACTTAACAGGGTGTCCGTGGTATACTGATAAACCTGATAAAATATCCTCCTGATTTACATAAACTTTAGTTTGGTAGTTTGATTTTCTCGGCAAAGACAACGTTGTTTCTCAAAATTACTACGCCCGCAATACACTCACCAAATGAGTCATTTTTGAAGCTATAGATCGTTTTCACTCACGTGATCGGTGGGCCCATTGGGGTGGTGAAACAATACGAAATATTTGAATAAGAAGGAGCTAATTCCCATACCGTACACCAATATGACCGCCATTTCATTGTTTTGGTACACCAATATGGCCGCCGTGACGTCAGATGAAAATGGTCTATTCAAAACATTCGTAGTACGTGTTTGATCAGATCTAAAACGCTGCTGCATTCTCATGTTTTAAATAGTTCATATTCTAAATTATATTACATAACACCAAAATATGTGGAATATGTAGTTTAATAGAATGAAATGCTTATATATAATATATTAGGGCATGTATGTGTATCAAGCATGATATCACAAAAATATTCTGTGTCCCTTTCGAAGTTAGTAATTTTGTTTGCGTTGTTGTGTTAATTGCCTAACGTCTGCATTGTTACAAACGGTGCGTGAACCCTGTGATACATTTCTCTTTGTACTTTGTACCTCAAGGGTATCGTTAATATTCATTCACAGCTTCGTATCACCGCATGCAGCTTCCAAGTCTGGAGTTATAGGGTGTGGCTATTCCTATTGTTTTCTGTACGTAAATGTCACTGTGTTACTCCGTCGCTTCTCGTCTAAATCTACAGGTTTGTCAAAACATTTGTCATTGTACGCATTGACATGACCTGCGGTTCAATACGTCTTGTAATTTGTATTTTTTGTGAAATTTATGTCGAATTATAGCCACATTTTACTCCGATGGAGGGCTTCGCTCGAAATGTCAGTATTTTGTTATCAAAACTATTCTCGATAGTTTACCACCGTTTCACTTCGCTCTATCCAGAACACTGTCTACACAACACTCTACTTTTTTACATTATGTCGAGTTCTAGTTGGTTTGATGAGAAGTGTGCCAACGTATAATTCTTACAAAACTGATCAGGTAATTAACCAGTTGCTGAATAAGAGATTTCAAGCTTTCGAGTGTTTTTAGTCACAGCAAAAACTAACAAAACATTACAAGCCCTGAGCTGAAAGTACAATACTAAGTACAAAGTCAAATCTTTTGCACCTCTGAAATTCAAATACCAGCCGGCGAACGTCATTCCAATTATTTGAGTTAGATAACATGACGATGGATAGTTATTAGAGCAATAAGATGATATGTTATAAAACAGCTTACAGGTGATGAACTGCTGAGTTTTCAGGTAACGATATATACTGACGTTTTGACCTAAAGCTCTAATTCACTTTAATAAAGGACTTTGGCTCGAAGCGTCAATACTTTGATTCGTTATATATATAGAATCTTGATAGTTTAGCTTTAAGTTATCTTTATCTACGTTGTACCCACTCTAGTGCAACATTATGGAACAACCTGCTATGAGAACTTATAGGAGTAAGGATTCTCAAATGGAAACGATTAACAGTCATTACCCATAGCATCATTTTACTCTTTAGTTCCATATTTTCAAGCTGCTTAAATGCTTTTATATTACTTCTAATTGCATGATTTTAGATCTAGTTACTCATATTTATGTAATTCATTGTATTGTATTGTACCTCTAGTTAAATAATTTTAAATCTAGTTACTCTTATTTGTATTGTATTGTATTGTGGTGTGTTGTGTCGTGTTGTGTTGTGTTGTGTTGCGTTGCGTTGCTTTGCGTTGCGTTGGGTTGGGTTGGGTTGGGTTGTGTTGTGTTGTGTTGTGTTGTGTTGTGTTGTGTTGTGTTGTGTTGTGTTGTGTTGTGTTGTGCTGTGCTGTGCTGTGCTGTGCTGTGCTGTGCTGTGCTGTGCTGTATTGTATTGTATTGTACTGTACTGCATTCCATTGTATTGCATTGTATTGTATTGTATTGTATTGTAATGTAATGTAATGTACTGTGCTATACTGTATTGTTCTGTACTATACTATACTGTATCGTATTGTATATTGTAATGAATTGTATTGTAATTTAGAATACGAGTTTATCTTTATATTTATATTATCCTTCATTTATATTTAGTATCTACCCTCAATAAATACAGTCTTTACTCCTATCTACACAGCACTCTACTTATATATCACTGATAAATTGTTATCCACTTATACATCTCTATTTACATATAGGGATCGTTATTCACTTATATGTATACTATTTACAAAATGAGTGGCCGTTCTGTATTTGGTAAGTTCATTGGCGTAGTAATTTTTCTTAAAAGAAAACGTTGTCTGAGTCGAGAAAATCAAAGCTAAAGTTTATGTAAATCAAGAGGAATCTAGGTCACACATATAGACCCTCATTAAACATGGATTTTCTTGTATTTTCACTTTTCCTCATGAATTATTAATGATTTTAGAAAGATCTTTATTTTTGTATGCGGATCGCTATTCGCGTGTACAGTTATAGATCGCTTTTCACGTATATAGCTATAGCTATTCACCTATATAGACCTTTATTTACAAGAAGTCATTCTTTACTTTAGAGTTTGTTTTGTAATTTAAGGTTACAGGATACCCCAGGAAGCCATTTCAAGAAATTTGTTACCGCTCGCTCAATTTTTTTCTGATTTGTCTCAAATTTGCACCAAATGTAGTTAAGTATGTGACGGACACTATCGTACAGTATTATACAGTAAATAAGAAATAAAATGTTGTTGCAGATGTACTCATCAGTTTAAAATCACAGTACCTTCGCGCCGCGGTTTAAGGCGGTCTTTGGTTTTACCAAAAAGCTCTCGATTTACCATATTTACACTTCTCAATGTTTGTTCTAAAAAATTGTGTTCGCATTTTTTTATTAATGTAGTGGTTTAGCAGCTAGGATATTTTATTTCTCGACCTATGTTGTGGCACAAGCAATTGACAAATAAAAGCTTGTAACTCAGGTAATTTTTACATAAATAAAACGCGCGAACACACTTTTTTAGAACAAACATTGAGAAGTGTAAATATGATAAATTGAGAGCTTTTTGGTAAAACCAAAGACCGCCTTAAACCGCGGCGCGAAGGTACTGTGATTTTAAACTGATGAGTGTATCTGCAACAATATTTTATTTCTTATTTACTGTATAATACGATAGTGTCCGTCACATACTTAACTACATTTGGTGCAAATTTGAGACAAATCAGAAAAAAATTGAGCGAGTGGTAACAAATTTCTTGAAATGGCTTCCTAGGGTATCCTGTAACCTTAATCAAGTTTGGCCAACGGAGATATATACCTTGAGGCATAACCCAACCCTAACTCATATAATACATTTTCCCACTCATTATCAGGTTAACGACGTTTAAATGCGTGCCATATGCGTCTCTTGTGGTGGCAATTTACGAGCTGCGTGATGTCTCCGCAATCAATTATTATTACACAGTCATCACCTCTGTCTCTTTAAATTGCCCAAAAGAAAAAGATAAAAAAAGTTTCAACTTTTTTGGCATTGCTTCGATTCTCAGTCAATCTTTGTGTGACTTAGAAATGGTGCCAATCTAGTTAGCCATCCAACAGCTCGCCACCGTACTTCTACCACTAGGAGCCAGTCTTTCATTTTTTTAAGCCAGAAACGATATATACTCGTGTAATCCAATCAACTCGTGTGTCTGGCTATCAGAGTATGCAATGGGAAGTGAAAATTACTCGTCTATTAAATTCTGTTAAACCGGGTATAATGTTTAAACGCTAACGACGGACCATGCCCGATGCGTCAGTTAATTTGTCCTTGTGCCAACTCCTCCTTGCGTAACTCCTCTTGCACGCCACTCGGGTGCCTCTGTGGAGATCCCAAGCGCTTGCGGTACAGTCTTCGAGGCTCTTTGAAATATAACTGTATGGCTGCGATCACTGGGGTAGCCCTAACTCCAACCCTGCACGCCAGCAGATTCGTTGTGGTGGCCTAACTCGTCGCATTCGAACTGCACAAGGTCAGACTTCAGCGGCAAACGAGTTGAAAGCATTTGATTAACTTATAATGAACTCATTATTAACGATGAGTTAGAGAAAAGTCAACCAAGAACCACGCGTGCTCTTTACAGTAATGACCTTTGCTTAAATATTTCACACTACCCAAACTTAGACGATGTTATAAATTTCAACCTCCAGGTTGAAATTTAGCCGATTAAGCACCCGATATGTAAGAACCATTTCAGCCTGACTTGGAGAAAGTATAGGAATTCTTTTATGCGGGTTTTTATACTGTAGCTGATGAGATGTGTTGGTGTAGGACCCAGTGCATGGTACAGTCGTACAACGGGTTTTCGCAAGAAAAATACTACGCCTAGTAGGCGAATATGTTACCTGGAGGGGAAGAAGGGTACGATTCATTTTTGTCTTGATAAGACAAACCTATTGAGTTTTAAACTATATTATTAGTTCTAACTATTGAGTTATTGATTTGACAGAAGCCTGGATATACATAGCTTGTCAGAACTGTAGTTTTGCTTTTGCGAAATTGGATCCGCTGCCGTAGCTTCATCTATATCACCTTCTACTTTAAATATCGCAAAACTCACCCAAACACAATTAATATACCTTAAAATGCCCATGCAAATACGTGTGTTAGCAGTACTTTGGAGTAAATAGGTGGCAAACCAAAGCTCGAACATTGGAATATTTGTCGACCGACTATGTAGTACCCATTTTTCTACACAACTTGGTCGTGCATCAAGAGGTACTTAGAATCTTCCCCAGTAAGTCATGCGCTTTTACTCCAAATTCATTTTTTTTCTTTACTTTTGCAAATTAGATGATAACTGCTTTGAAAATATATATCACCTCAAAAAGTATAGTTGACCTTTAATAACTTATCAAATTGTAAGTGTACTTGATGAATACTTTGCTTAAGAGTCGTTATATTAAATTATATATGCCCGAGAACTCTCCCCTTGTCAAGTAAAATCATCTGGCGTTAGCCAGAGTAAAATACTGATGGCTGTATCGTTCCAAAAGGTACGATACAGTTGAGAAATGGTTAATTCAGAAAAAGTTGAATTTGAGCATAGTCATTCAACTATATATGGTCTGGAAACTCAGCTAAGTCTTTGTTCTATCTTTTTGTTCGACTTTATGCAGATTTGTGCACGGTCACTGAACCCATTGTATTTTAGTAAAATAAAGGAATTACCCAACAGCAACGTTTCAGTTCAGTTCAATCATTCGACCGTGCAATTTAAATATTGATAAACCTGGAACAATGGGCGGGCACCGTGTAAGGTACGGTTCAACTTAAAACCACAGCTCATTTGTTAACCACTTTGAAGTTTGCCGAATTTCCAGACCATAGTGTCTTATAACTTTTATTAATCAATGTTTTAATAGTATTTACAAATGTTGATTAATTAACGATATTTGATAAGAATAGAATACAATTCATATAAAAACCACTGATTTTATTTTTTGACGTAAAAAAGGAGTTTGTTTTTTCACCTTTTTCCTGCTTTCACGAGGTCCAAAATAATTAGTGATAAATGTTTCAACACGTAATCTCTCATGCATCCAAGAATAACACTTTAGCGCGATGTATAATTGAATAATGATTGAATAATTCATACCTTCTGTTAGGGTAACCTTCTGTGCCTCTAACAATAAAACGGACAAGAAATCTGGTAGCCATGCACACTCATATTGTATACTGAATAACAAGACGCCTGGTCGGGCATACACTCGGGCTACTGCAAAATCGCAGTGAGCACTGACGTGGAGGTGCTTGGGAAAAAGATACTGAAGTATCGAAGCTGCAATCGTATGCAGTGCTATTTTGTAAACACATAGGTCACAGAAAAAGTCAAAACACAATCTAATTCTCCGATAGAAAACACAATTCTCAATACACAAAACTCAATTGCCTCTATTTAACGTATTTCCATACAGCTTTCATATATCGATCGAGTCTCTTCAGTTGCATACATGGGTATTAAATATCAACACAGCTCAGTTTAAAGCAAAGTTCACTTCATCGACAGCATTTGAGCAATTCAGTGACATTAAACAAGAGTTTTCATATAGCATTGTATTCATTAGTTTTATAAATTTGGCATTCATTTATATAGATAACGTTTGGCATTCAGTATTTGTAAGTTCATTGGGATGGCGTACCAACCCGTTTCGAAATCGCTCTTCTTTTAGTGCAGGTCTGCCACGATCGGCGTTTGCCAATACTGGAAATTGTAAGCACTGTTAGCGCATACAAGATCAAGATACTTGCCAGCGACATTACCAACCACTATAATATATGTCTGTGAACACATCCAAGAAAGAACACTGGACTTCGAACAACTTGATCAGACTTCAGGGAGGCGAAGAAAAAAAGCATGAAGATTATTAGCATTTAGCACGCATCAATTTCGCATAGAGTAATTATCATTTAAAGTTTGCGCTAAATACCAAACATTTGTGTTAACCCAAATATTTTCTTTTAGCTTCCAAACAACATACGAAATGAATGACGCCCTGAAATAATGTGTTTTTTCCTAATTATTGGAGCAGGATGTAGGAAATATTTGCTGCACTTTGTTCTATTTACCTAATATTTCTTCTATAACGTCTAAAAAAAGATCAAGACTTCGTTAACTCTAAAGACAAATGCGTAGGATGCGTAGGCCGTGGTGTTACACGATGAGTCATCATATAGTCTATATACTAGAGGTCGCATTCATTTAGCACAATAGCCGCAATTATAATATTTTTCACCCGTAAACAACATACGCGCAGTCTATACGGGCTCACGCCTTTAAATGTGTTTTTTCCTAATCAAGCGAGCAGGATGTATATTAATTTCATGTGCGTGA
This sequence comes from Corallium rubrum, assembly GCA_964035015.1. Lineage (NCBI taxonomy): Eukaryota > Metazoa > Cnidaria > Anthozoa > Scleralcyonacea > Coralliidae > Corallium > Corallium rubrum. The sequence goes on along the minus strand of OZ035999.1, from coordinate 4,105,901 downwards.
ACTTTGTTCTATTTGCTTAACCATATTCTATAACACTAAAAAAAGACCAAGCCTTCTTGAAAAAAGTATGCGATGAGTCATCGCGTCACGCAATTGCATCTGTCATTTTGGCGCCTCTAATCAGCCTCTGCCTCGTTCTCCTCGCTATACTTGTAAGGAAATTACCACCACTAGCGATACCGTTAAAGTGTATATGAAATGAAAATTGAGTTTGTCTAATTTGAAAGAACTCTTGATATTGTAAAGTAACATCTTCTACAGTTTTTCCGTATCTTACTTCATTCTTGAGACATTACTATTTGTTTGATATGTAAATGATCATGAGTTGTTGGAAAATTAGGAAGATTGTTGAAGTTATCGAACAAAATCACACGAAACTGGGCATGTAGGTGTATTTAATATCTCATGACTTTAAACAAACACAGGTTCAAGCGATTTAACAGATTAATATCAATGATATGATATGCACGATTTCTCAGTAACTCATTATACAATGTGACGTATGCGGTGTGATCATTTACATATCAAACAAATAGTAATATCTCAAGAACGAAGTAAGATATGGAAAAACTGTAGAAGATGTTACTTTACAATATATCAAGAGTTCTTCCAAATTAAACAAACTTAATTTTCATTTCATGGAACCGTATTAGCGCATTTCATGCGTATTAGCGCTTAAATCTGTAACTTCGATGCAAAAATAGCAATATTGTCCTTATATTTCCTGCCATGATTATAACTGATTCGAACAAGTACGTAAAGCGACTTTATTTATTAAGGATAACGTATGAGTGATATGACAGTATTTAGATACTGATAATCCAATGGCTCTCACCCATGGAACTATAGTTTTCTTAGCATTAACAGGGAAAGTTATGGTTTTGATTTTGCCGCGGTGGGAAGAAAACCGGAGAACTTGGTGAAAAACGTTTGCTAACCCTATTCGGGCGGCACCCTAACAGCTTGCGCTACCTATATGTGCCTGCGTGAGCGCCATATGTCTATGTTCCTACCAGAATCTTTTCCTAGCGGAGCGAAGAGCGGATTTGAAACTTTTGGTAGAGGTTACGCGTCAGTCGTCACTGCATGCATGCTTGGATTTCCACTAAGCGTAAAATCTCCCACGCTCGCGAGTTTCATGTGAAAACTATTAATTTGTACAACAGAAAAGTCGAGCGTGTAATAACTGTAAACAAGTTTGAATTCTAGGCGCGGTGCACGTCAAGCCGAGGGAAGAGGTTTATTCTGCGGACCAACGTTCTCTTTATGGTCTCCCGCAAAACATACTTGTGGTCACGGCAATGGCGCGCCTTGAAAAACTCGGGTCTTGTAAACTTTGGTTTGGGATGGTTCAATCGTTGCATCCGGAAAACGGGAAACGGGAGACCGAAAACAAGAATAAACCTTATAATGGTGTACTGCTCGATTTGAATCAACTCCGTCTCTTCGAATGCGTGTTTAAACAGTTGAGGAACTGAGGGAGGGTGCGAGGAAAGGGCGCGGGGGTTCACTATCAACTGGTGTCTCTGTTGGGAGCGTGCTCTGTGAGTGCTCAGTGAGTGTCACCATGACGCAAACTTGAAAAGCTTCGTGGACAAATTCAAGTTCACATGATTAAAATTATGGTGAATGTCACACACATCAAAACTTGAACTAAATAGTCCGTAAGAAAACGCACTAATGACTTATTCTTTTAACGTTTTAAAAATATTCCTTTCCTTTGCACACAAATATAATTTTTGTCTCGCGCAAAACTATTAATTAAGCGGTAATTTAATACCTGACGCTGTGTCTTTAACTCTTTCTTGTCCGAATTGGTCTTTGGTATTTTATTCCGGCTAACGCCAGACGATTTTATTCACCTCTGGGGAAGCCCCCGGACAGGAATGAGTTAAACCGTGTACCACGAGAGATTAATACAATATTTTTGGCGTATGCATGTTTACGCTAATATTGTTTGAAGCAAGGCTGAAGATAAACAACACATGACCGTGCCAATATATAAGTGTTGCTCATCTTTTGCAGTAAGGCTGCTAATTAGATCGATCTATCTTTACTCATGACTTTCCTTGCTGTGTCTTTGGAGGGACGGACGTCTTCCAAGTTTTAGAGTGAGTGTTCTAGGAAGGAAGTTGAAGTTGGGGAGAACACAGATTCAACAGGGCACTCGAGGCACATGTTTTATCATAAAAAAGATCGTTATCCGTTGTGAAAAAGGAGAAATATGCACTATACTTATAGTCACTTGACACTTCCAAAAAGAAGTTGGGGGCCACTTGCCTTAATGCCATACCATACGCCTATGCCAAGTTAGCGTGCGAGCGTTCGCCAATGCCAAGTCCCTGGTTTCTATGCGTGTTTTCATTGGTTGTTGCTCGTGATCTATTAGAGGACAGACACATGGAACACATCAGATCACGTCAGCTGACTTGCTTTTTTCTTTCCTCATGCCCCAAAATCCGGCAAGAAGTTTGTGTAATTTTTATATTGCATAAAACAAATTTTTATATTGCATAAAACAAATAGATTCGATTTTTTTGTTGTCTGTTCAGTTATAGATGCACAGAAGACGTCACAACGTGGTAAGAACATCAGTGACCCACTCGACTGCATCTCGTGGGCCACTTTTTTGTTCTTACCACGTTGTGACGTCATCTGTGCGTCTATAACTGAACAGACAACGGCAAAATGGAATCTATTTGTTAAATATATATTTATATATATATTTATTTATATATTTAATAATATATAAGCGAAAGTAATACAAGCGAAACGCAAACCAACATTTCGAGCCGGAAGAATGAAATAGAATATGTTTTGGTTGCTGTTGGAAATTAATCTTGAAGAATTGATTATTGTCGTATTACAATTAGCGCACAAATCCTACATGCAGATTCTCTTGTATAATTTTACCCTGGAGAGCCTTCTTTTCTTTTGTCTCCTTGCTGAGAAAAGTTTTGTTCATGATTTGGACGAAGTAACTTAAACTGGATTTCCACTAGGCATCTCAAATCATTAATAATTCACGAGGAAAACACAAAGAAAATCAGTACCGTGTCGATGGTTTGGATATCGGAGGAAGAAATTACATAAATTAAGTAAACTTTTACCCCGATTTTCTCTTAAAATACTGATTTGTTTGAGATGCTATATCATACACTCGGAGGAGTGTTTCATCAGGATATCCAAACACTTCGAAGTTCGTTCAAAAACCTCGGTTTTCAACAAACGTCTCAGTGTTTGTATATCCTGATGAAACACTCCTCCTCGTGTATGATATATTACATAAAATGCCGCGCGCTCGACTTTTCTATTGTACAAATTGAATAGTTTTCTACTTCGTTCCACATGGAAACTCACAAGACAAAAGAAAAAAGTCGAGCGCGCGATATTTTACTCCTACTGGAAATCCAGCTTTACTCGTATCCATCTTTAGTCGTATATATAGTCGATCTACTGAGAGTGCGTGTGTACTGGATTGGCTGTTTAAGAAATATGTAAATACGCTACTGGGTTTTGTTAGTGTATAACAGTAAACACGGACGGTTACTGATTAGGAAAAGGGGTTTTCTTGTGTATATGTGATAATTGTTAACATTCGAAAATGACGCAACGTGAAGCCATGATGGAGCCAACCACGTGGCTCTTTTATTTCATCCACCTTTAGCATGTAATGTGAAACATGTACAACACCAGCCTGCATCAGTACGATACGAGATAAAACTGAAACAAACGCGAACTGTGAGCTGCTATACTGAATCGCTGAATTATAAATCTTCAACTTTAATATTTTGCGGTCAGAAAAAATAGCCTATCATGCTTCCGCGGTATATGGGACTAAATTATGATTTTATTTTTATGCCATGGTGTATAATGGGTCGTATATTTTAAGAATCTACGTGTTCGTTTGATCACTTGTTTTCGACATATATCTCTAAAAAATATCGAAGAGACGGAAATATCAAGCGTAGGAGATTATTATTATTATCAGAACGCCGGAAACTCGAAACTTAGGGCAGTTCCTTATTAGAATTTACTTTGAAGGCCTTTCGTAATCTTCGAGCCGGAACTTAACTTATAAACAAACTCGTTAAGGATTATATGTCCATTAATTTAGTGTTTATCGTTACCTTTTATGATCTATATTTCAATAACTTTGATATTTGTTGGTTTATAGAGAGAAAAAAGCTGGCGTTGGCTCAGAGTCTCTCTATAACCTCAGGCAATTTTCAACGTCCAACTCAAAGATACCCATTTATGACGAACAGGAACGAGGTAAAGGAATCCTATTAAACGTGATGATGTGACCCAATATAGTTTATGTAAGAGTTATTAGATCCCAAAGACGTATATATTGGGATTAAAGTGCACTGAAACGAAAATTAAGTCTGTCTTATTTGAAAAAAAAAACACTTATGAAAATGCAAAGTAACATCTTTGGCAGTTTTTCATTTCCTTGCTTCGTTTTTGAGATATTTCAGGTTATTTAATATGACTCCAACTTGACAACGTGCACAATGAGTTATTGGAGAAAGTTATATTGAAATCACTTCAAAGGAATCGTATATGCATGTGTTTCTAAACTGAAAAGCAAGGAAACGAAAAACTGCAAAATATGTTACTTTGTCATTTTAAAGCCTGGTTTTCATATGTCGCCGATCGTCGGCGATTTGTGATTTAGATGCATGTTAAAACGGGAAATGCGGCAGCATGTTAAGTAATAAAGACCAATGCAGAAAAGCAGTGCTTTTATTCTTTTACTTAACATGCATCTAAATCACAAATCGCCGACGATCGGCGACATATGAAAACCAGGCTTAAGTGTTCTTTCAAATAAGGCAGACTTAATTATTCGTTTCATGTCAAATACTTCCATGAATTTGGCCAATATTTGTTATCCAACAAATACTTGTCACTCCGACTCTGTCTTATACGCAAATGTTTGTGTTTTTGTAACACAATATATACGGACTGACATTAAGGAAGCTGGCTTGAGTCTATACCTTGCATTGTCGGCGGCGAGAAAGTTTATTTTAATTTATGGCTAGACTTTATTACTTTTTCGCTTTAGGCTTAAGTCGTGGCTAGAATGCGTTGTTAGGCCTTTTTAGCCATATTACCGGATAGCCCGGACCACATTTCAAATTCAGAACGTTTATCTTAAGTGATTTGTTTGTTTCAACTTGTGCGATGTATTTGGAGTTCTTTTTATACGATCAGCCGGCGTCGCCTTGTCTGAACTCTTTAAAAGCTCGGGCGATGTCGGAAGGAATCGCCTTCGGTGCGTCTTGCAACGTTGAACCCACTCGGAAATACTCGTCAACTCGCTTGTGCTTAATCACACCAAAACCTAAAGAGTATATCGCCTGTGGAGTTAAGCCGGATTTAAGTTGATGAAAAAGCAAACTGTTTTTTTTTCAGTGGGGTGTAAAGTATATTTAGTGATTTAGCTATAACTATCTGTAACTCAATATCTGCCTGCATGCTCAAGATTGAACATTGCAAACTCAGACTTGTGTTTGGTTTTCATATTATGATTTCTGTTTGTAACTCCGATGCCGCCGAACACACGTCCAAGTTAAGTGTCTTGCCCCTGTTTGTAGATTAGGTCTATATAGAGGTGTTTCGGTACGGCGCCCATGCAACCACATGTACTAATCCGTTAAAACAACATTTTCGGTATTTTTTGACGTTTTGGTTAAAATACTATTCCCTTTTTCGGTTAAAAGAACTAATGAATGCGTATATATAGTTGTATCAGTAAGAATAAATTAAAAGTTTAAAATATTTACAAAATAAAAGCACTGCAGGACTGTTGGGACGGCCGTATGAGCACTATTATTGTGAACACGTTTTCATATAATGCCTTAGTATAGTCACGCTTTTTACCCAATATTCTCCATACTATTCGAAAGCTCGAAACCACAAATGGACGGTGTAGAATGGTTATATATAGAGTTGGAGGCACATGTGGTACGTTCTTTTAGCGCGCTGACAAGTGACAAGACAAGTGTCTCACCAGTATAGGGTTAGCACTTGTCAGTGGCGTAGCCAGGGGGGAGCTGTGGGAGCCTTGGCTCCCCCCCTTTAGATATAAAACAACAGACATGTAACTACAAAACTGATGCAATATGAATTATGTCAGGAAATAAACTGTAAACAGTGTATTCAATCTACTGAGTGTATGCATTTTGAGTATCTATGTGACGTTTGCGTGTTTTGAGTATTTTATATGACGTTTTGTAACCTTTATGATCTGTAAAATCTTCCTCCAAAAGCCAGGAAATGGCATTTCAGCCACTCTCGATTTCAAAATTTCCCGGGGGAGCATGCCCCGGACCCCCCTAACAATTTATTCTGATTTCGGCTCCCCCCCTTTCAAAATCCTGGCTACGTCCCTGGCATTTGTTGGAATTGTTGGTTCTCTCATGTGCCTCAGGGGTTTTGTTTTGCTCTGGGTTCCCCAATTACCCTCCTCAATAAAACCAGCCTTATATATAACTAAATACACTTGACTAGTAAAGTTTACATATATACATTGTACCGCTCTATGCACGGTCTAGTTTAGACTTGACACAAGTCGACCCCTGACACTACACACCACAAAACACACGCCCAAACCGCTTGTAGGTTCGTGACTGGACGCTTATAGTCTGAAGCGTTATTTGCTATTGGGAGCATTATTACTGTGAATTGTGTAATTCCAATCAGATCATGCACTTGTTACTATGTTATGTTATGTTATGTTATGTTATGTTATGTTATGTTATGTTATGTTATGTTATGTTATGTTATGTTATGTTATGTTATGTTATGTTATGTTATGTTATGTTATGTTATGTTATGTTATGTTATGTTATGTTATTATATGTAAGCTTTCGAAAATAAGTTTTATCCCAACTCAGAATGAAGTGTCGGATTTACGCGCAGTCGCAATGTCGTAGGATAAGGGGTATCTTCTGTTAACGTCCAGACACACAAATATATTAGTTTCGACTTGCCTGTATAAAAATTATCAAAAAAAGCTGCCGTGAGTCGCGAGCAGCTTTCGAACTATAACTATAAGCTGCTGATCAAGCCCACATCAAACGTGATCGTGTGTCGTGAATGCAGGGCGCTGACCCATGCCGTGCGCTCATGTGAGGCCAAACCGCAGTCGTTGCGGGTCGAGTCTTCGACGATCTGATGATGTGTTTGCCCAGCGAGGAATATCGCTTCAGACTATATACCACGGGAGTTGAACGTTTACTTTACAAAACGACCTACCGAACAATCGAAAGGAAAATAAACTAATACCATAATCCGATGTTTTGTTTGTGTTATTATTACGCGTTCCCTTCGCGCCGATCGCTGTGCAGTGCTTGGCTTAATTGTCCCATCAAGTGAAGTCATGAAAGACTGATGGACTGTCGGCTTGGTTCATTATTATTTGTCTTAAGGCCTCTTAACTATCAAAACACTTTCACGATGACGTTTGGAGATGTGGGAAAGACTGCAAAGCGTAGATACAGAAATTGCGCCGTGTTATCGCCAAGCGCGACGTGCTACGCTTTTAAAAGACTATAGTCTTTGAGAGACACGGGATCGCGCGTACTCCTTGAGCGCAGGGGCTATTTACATAACCTGTTGGAGACCCAAAATCGCGGGGCTGCGTCAAGAATTCCAGAAGCGCGCTACCATGAAACTTTCATAGGTTTGTTACAGTAATACAGTAAAAACCCGCTAACAAGAACCTACATTTTACCAAATCAGCCTGGGATAGGTTCTTATATTCTTATATATATTCTTATATAAATAAATTCTTAATTTCAGCGCGAGGTTCTTAATAATGGTAGGTTCTTGTTAGCGTGATTTTACTGTACTCCGGGATAATCGGGTTTGAATTTTTTAATTAACTTTCAGAGGCTTCGTAATACTTGAAAATACCTCATCGGACCATGAGTATCTATACTCGAACTACGTTGGGCTAATGTCTGGCAGCCTGAGACATTTATAGCCCAACGTAGTTTGAGTATAGGTACTCATATCCACGCCTGGGGGTACTGTACACTCGGTGTCGGGTTTGAACCCTAAATGCGCTTTTCCAGTTGCTTGTCTGCGTTACTCAATTTTAGTTGGTCGTACTATTAAAAAGCGTGCCTTCGTAAGTAGGCGAATTTAAAAGTGTTTTCCGGTTACTTGATGAGCAGTCGTTCAATGTGAGGAGCCACACGGCGTGAGATCCATTTCACTGGGGTCACCAAGTTCACGTCTTTTTCGAATATTAACACAACACGACAATTTTTCATTGTAAGGGGAGGATTTTGTGTCACTGATGGCTTCAATATGATGGACTCGTGGCGTTCACCGTGATGCATCGAAGGTCAAATCAAATGAGCTTGCGTCAATTTTTCTTCGTTTCACCATCCCATCAAAGCGTTCTTTAAATATAATCAGTTCGAGACCCGACATGTTTTCTTAAAGCGCGTTTGATTAATTTCACAACGTGTTTACGGCGTTCAATTAAGTCGTTTGCGCGTTGCTCTTGTTCACTAATTGTTTTTAAAATATTTTATTTGAACGTTTTTCGGTGCGTGAGAGACGCGCACCGCACGGCGCGCGCGCTTGGATCGGTGGAGAGGAGAACATAAGTTGCGATCGACAAGATGCACTCAACGCAACGTTTGACAGGATACAACACCTTCCCATCTATCTCGGTCTGGTCTGTGTAATAATGCTCTCCATCTGGGAACTTTAAAACTTCCACGTTTAAGTGCGTGCAAATCTTTGCATGCTAGCATTGTTAATTGGATAACCGTTTCGCCATGACACAGCCTAACGGATATACACAACATAAGGGGCTGTGGATTACTCTGGCTCAGTTGATCCGTCTCGTTTTCTTTTCTTGGATTGCTGTTGCGGCTTCTCATAGGATGCGACGATAAACATCGATGCATCAGGGTTTAAAATAGGCATCGCGCGAGCTTATCCGCAAGAACTTCTTATCTTAATGGACAGTTTTATCCCCGCTAATTCCTAATACAATTATATACTTCCCGCGAATGGTTGCGATGGGCGGACCCCGAGTGCAATATCTTATTGTATTTGTTATCAAACCCCCTGAGGTCAGAAGGAAACATCTCGTTGAACGAGCCAATTAATTTCATTTATCAAGATTTAATTGTACAATTGATGTGATCAGGGCTTAATACACAGCGTTCAAAAGCGAGCAATGTGGGTGGTGTTGGCCATCACTTGCTCTCACGGTGTCGAGGTGAAACAACTAGCCGGACTACCTGCCTTCTTAGTTTTCACCTGAGAGATCCTATCCTGCATAAGCTACCCAGGGGCTCAAACACTCTTGGCTTGAACTATTGTTTAGAGACAAATCACACGGAAAAGAAATCAAAACAAATACGTATATATATATACATATATATACACAATGTCTGGCATTGGGAAACGAAAACCGTCCTTGGCAAAGTCAACAAACGACAAACCTCCGCATTCGTACATCGCCCTCATAGCCACCGCTATACTAAAGTCGCCCGAGAAGCGCCTCACTCTGTCCGAGATCAACGACTACCTGGTCCAACACTACAGTTTCTTCCAAGGGCCGTACAAAGGCTGGCGCAACTCCGTCCGACACAATCTCTCCTACAACAAGTGTTTTACGAAGATCCTCAAGGACCCCAGCCGGCCGTGGGGGAAGGACAACTACTGGACCATCAGCTCTCTAAATGACTACCTACAAGAAGACGGCAGCTTCAGGAGAAGACGCAGACGCCGTCCCAAGGGAAAGGGAACAGTTAAAGTTAAACAAGCAATCGATTTCGTTGGCGCATCCGACGAGGAATCGAGCGACGCGGACAAGTCGAGCGAAAGTCAGAGCTCTGATATAACAGTGCCAAAGAAGGGGATCATCTCACAGGCATCGCCGTCACAACGTTCGTCAACGACTTTTAACAGCTCTTTCTCAATCTCGAGTATCCTAGGAGACAAAGAACCGAAACATCAGCAACCATTGCAGTTTTTCCCACAAGGTAAGAGAAACGAACGGACAGTGACTGGGTATTAAATGTTGTACATGCACGATTCAGTGGAACTTCGGGGATTTAAAGAGTTGGGAATGCCACTCCTGCGCGCGATGCTTTTGCGATCAAAATCGAACCCCGTCATTTATTTCGCGTTTGTATTTCAAAGATAGGTTTTAAATTGTTTACTTGTTTACAGAAGGGCCGAGGTGCGAGTCTTCGTGCGACGGTCTATGGCTATCAGTAAACAACTATATACACAGTGTGTTGAGTCAGATAAACGAAGATGAGTCAATTACTTATCACCTGGGATCTAACTAAACGTTCACGCTGCTCGATTTCATACGCGACTCCGAATGATACCTATTCATCAGATGATAACGCGCAAAAACGTATCAGCAAATACTTAACTAGTTGTACTTATCGCCACAGATTCAGTCAAAATCGTTAAAATAACCCACCCACGCTCTATGGAAACGCAGAATGACGACGCACCGACGCGCGTGTACACAGCAAAAATGCGCGGAAACCGTGCCCCAAAACCAACATGATTTTGATAGCGAAGTAACCACGTATTCCTTAAAATAGACTCGCGGAGGCCTGTTATTAAATACGCGCAAATGTATTCAACAAATCGTTTGTTCCGCAGAGACCTTTCAACGCTTCTCGTGTGCGATCAAATATGCTTGACAGTTTATAAGTTGGTGGCATCTGCCTCGTTTCTGTCTTAAGGCTTATGTTCGCTTGTTTAAACGTGATTTCAAATAAGTCGGTAATAGAAACCAATGCGATCGTCTTTCGTTGCTCTTTAGTTTTCGATCGGTGTATTGTTAGTTGATCTTTGTTTGCTTGTTTGGCTTGACGGTGTAGTCCGGTGGCATAGGCATTCCTTACCGACGCTTTATCATATTAGTGTGAAATTGCGAGTTTAATTAACGAAGATGGTACCTTGAGAGCGCATGGGCCGTGTCTTTTACAGTCTAACTACGATGACAACAGCAAACGAGTCTAAAATGACAAACATGTTATATAGAATGAATATGCGCACGGTTTTCCCAAACCTGAAGTGCTCCTTGCTTTCAAGTCGATAAACAAAGATGAGCCGCGTCATGAGAAAGTTGTTTGATAATTTTTAAAATAAACACCTGGGCGCTAAAGATTTTCGGGACAATAAATCATTCGATTAAACGTGTTAATCTACGTATTGCATCTGCCATTCGGTGTAACATAGCTGAGAAGAAAATCCCTCAGACGATTTGGAAAAGCTGGAAAAACATAGAAACAAGAGGAATCGCCAACCTGTCTGGTGTAAGGGTTAAAAACGGTTCTGTATGACACAAATCGGCCGAAAACTAAAGAATATCTAATGGGATTAGCGCGAATGGGACAATGTTGTAGTATATAAGCGCGAGTGTAAGTGTTAATGTGATTATATCTGACTTAGTGACTTAGTTAAAATCAAACAAAAACTTTGGTTCTTGCGGTGCTTTTTATAGTGCATTTTCACACCGGTTGGCAGGTTAAGAAATGCGGTTAGATAATCACATATCATGAGATCCCATTAGCCAGGCCTCGTTCCAATTCACATTTGTTTTGTATAAATGAGAAAACATTGAAAATATTTTCTTGAAACTCATTAATAATTCATGAAGAAAATTCAAAGAAATCAATAGTTAATCAGTATTTCGAAATCGGAGGAAAATAATACGGTCAAACTTTTAAGTCGATTTTCTCTTGAAATACAGATTCGTTTAAAACGCTATATTCAACACAAGCTGCATGGTTAAAAATACTCGTCTTTGCTTCGTATTTTCAACATGTTTGGCATTATTTAGAAATCTGAGGAAGAACACTCGTGTTGGATGTATTACTACAAAAACGGCTTTAGACTGGAGTATTAGAAAATGCGAATGTCCCTTTTCGTGGTGGATGTGGCAAAGTCTGAGTTTTCTATGTATAATTTACTTTACTAATGCGGTAGCGGTGTTTAGCGACAAAATTCAGCTTTTTAAACTTGTCCTCGGGTGCTGTCTGGGTTCCCGCCGAAAAGGCCCAAAGTGGTGAATTAGAGCTTCCATCGCATGCAACTTTTCTTGGGTTGGGTCTAACTTTCGCGGTCCCCCTATAGACACTACTGCGCACACTCAATTTACATTCCCTCTTCTTTATAAACTTTCATTTTCCCATTATCAACGTTAAATGCCTCAAATAAGTTTTAAGAGAGATCTAGGGATTAGGCCATCGAACCATATTGGCTTTTAACCGTCGATTGTTTGAACTAAATTAAAGGCAACCCGCCAAAGAAGCGGACAGCATGATTAAATTAGGAGTACGGAAGTTCTTGGCAGAACAGTTTCCATAACAAATCGGGTGAGAAATGAAATCCATATATACTTTAAACTCTCGATGGTTTTCATGTTTTGGCAAGGACTTGACAACGGAACTCCTAGACTAAATCGCATCCTTCCGAAGGAGATCGGGTACCTAATCCACTAAGCTGTACGTAGGTTACTCTGCTCTCTATTCAATGAACCACCTTTTAAAGTATCCGAAAGACCATCCAAAACGCGTTCTTAAAAATGAGTTCAAGAAAAAGTGCACCACACGTTAAAATGTTTGTGATGCGTTTGATTGTGTATACGGTAAATTGACAATTTAACCCAAAAGTTGACACAAGGTTATCTGGCAAACATGTCAATATGTTCTAGCGTTATTGATGAGTGAATAACACAATAACATTTTCACATTTTATCAAGTCGCTCCAGATGTTTGTATTTCGCTCAACTCCCCAAGGCTGGGGGTCATTAATTAATTGCGCACGTATTTTGCGCAACTTTAAAGGGCTGTTCATAGAGTATAGGGCAACTAAAATGTCATATATTTGATTGACACACAAGGCCTTTTTGGTTAAACGCTTAGTCAGTGATTTTGTTGCTAAAATCTTGGCAGTTCACCACCTTTATCCTTTGTTGTATCCAACGCAGCTTTTTTAACTTCCATTAATAGCTCAGCTTCGTGGCGTTGTATCAGGCGGGCTAGCCAGCTGGTTTTATGACACGAAAATGTTATTACGACTATATTTGAGAAAGGCAGAATGATATGGCGTGTGTTATTAGGGCGCTGCCTCTCACCAATAGTTAAGCCCGGTTAGACGGGGTTAGTACTTGGATGGGTGACCGTCTGGGAATAACCCCATTCTCGGGGTGGGGACTCATGTGAGTAGAGTTTAGTTGGTCTCTCCTGTGCTTCGAGGATTTTTTGCCGGGTTCTCCGGTTTTCCTCCCTCCGTAAAATCAACATCTATAGGTCTTAGCTGTAAATGGAGGACCCCACCAGCTCTGCTGAAAAACTTATCCTCCTTAAATAAATAAATAGATAATAATAATAATAATAATAATAATAATAATAATAATAATAATAATAATAATAATAATAATAATATAATAATAATAATAATATAATAATAATAATAATAATAATAATAATAATAAAATAATAATAATAATAACAAAGCAATATTGGCTTCGTTTTTTTGTAAGCATAACACACAGAGTATTCTAATTCTTTTTTGCGGTCAAAGAAAGATTTTCGTGACATAAAATCAGCCCCGGTAACCGGGCTAAACTCGGGTTGAAACTAGTAAACTCCATTTTCCATATCTGAAACTCGAACTTAAGTCATTAACACATTTCAAAACAGATGTCAGGATTTTCGTGTATTACGTCGGATTCAATTCCCTATACGCTGTCTGTTGCCTTTTGACTACGTAAGCAACAGTTTGTGGTCTACTATACGACATTGCATGGTACTGTCCTACAGGGCTTATAGCTGTTATAGATATCATAGGAGGTTAAAAGAAGTGACACAATATAGCTGACTCATATTCTGCTCCAGAGTTAGCACTCCAGTTATGTATATTGAGTTCATTGGTTTCAACGTAGTCAATCGAGATATGGTCTGGAAACTCGGCAAACTTTAAAGCGCCTATAATGAGCTGTGATTTTATGTTGAACCGTACCTTACACCGTGCACATTCTTTGTTTTAGGTTTATTAATATTTAAATAGCAAGGTTGAGTGATTGAACTGAAACGTTGCTATTGGACAATTCGTTCATTATACTAAAATACAACGTGTTCAGTGACCGTACACCATGCACAAAAATGCATAAAGGTCAACAAAAAGATAGGCCAAAGACTTTAGCTGAGTTTCCAGACCATATCTCGATTGACATTGGTTTCAACTGGTCTCTTCTTGAAACTTAAAACGACAAATATTAAACTCGTTTGATTTTAACTTTTGGGTAGTACACAACACTGCATGCTTTGCTGTGATTTTCTGTGCTTCGCTGTAGTAGTATAGTATGTAGTATATTTATTGTTTACTCAATTACTCCTCGCCGTTTGCCCCCGAGTTGAATATGTTGATTTTGCGATAAGGGCAGAGTGAAGGCGCACATATACATTCTTATGGTTTGAACTTCGAAACCTGATTACGTAACCTTTACTACTAAATACTTTTGTTCATCGTGCTCGTACAATTCTCTTACCAAAACAAAAACAATGAATTGAAAAATAAACCAGCTCAAGAAACTATGAAAATCAAGATATCGATAAGATAAGGGGCTTGCCCGAAACGTTCGTATTGTTATTTTTTTACAGTTCGTGTTTGATTTATGTGCGTGTATAGGTATTATCAGTGTCGATTTACAAGCGGTTAAAGAGGAATTCTCTAAATTGACGTTGTGTTATTGTATACATACATTTGCGTTGTAATCGGATTTGAACCACTCTATAACTATACGTTTTGTATACACTGACTATATTTACATTTGGTTTACGTTGCGTTCCATTACATTACATCACATCACATCACATCACATCACATCACATCACATCACATTACATTACATTCAGTTGCATTACATTGCACTGTAGATTTGCAGTACAGTACACTACACCGCACTACAACACTACACCACACCACACCACACCACACCACACCACACCACACCACACCACACCACACATGGCATTACTGACATTTGTACATTTACATTGCGTATAGCTAATGACATTACATCTTCCTTGGTGTCATCAACACTTTTTAGTTTCTAAATTATTATCGACGCCGTTCTTTTCTATATCTTAACTCCCTCATGTGACTTTGCGCAGATTATTCATTACGAGATGATCTCACTACTTGAAAGATAAGCGCATTACGAAAAGCACTTCAAGAAGACGATAAGTACAAGTTAATGAGAAAGCGTATATAGCCCGGAATAAGAAATCGGACGGAAATCTGTTTGGAACTGAACATATGACCAGCATCTTGTGTGTAGTCTAAGCTAGTTTGTATATACTCACTACTGAATCTTATCGAGGCGTTTCGCTGCGGTTCTAAACACTAGTATAATATGTCCTCCATTGTGTGATTGACCCACACCTGGCAAACCTATCAAGCCTATCAAGCAGACCACTCTGTGTTTAAATTAATTTGGGTGTGTTCTGTTTTCTCTCTCGTCAAGGGTCCGTCTGTCACAATACTGAATACCGACCACCTGGGTTTCCGCACCATACGAACACCTTACTGCCGAGCCCAGTCCATCATCCGTTGTTCAACTCCTATTACGGACAGCCACAAACGAGCCTGCATTGGTTTCTAGCGCTCGGGTCGTCTTCAAATGGAGCTCGTGGCTAGGGCCAGTTATATGAGGACGAGAACTACTGCATGGAAGAAAAACGATGCGAATTCGCCCTCTACGTCTCTCCGCATGAACGCCACAAAGCTGTGCAAATCCATGAAACTATTGAGTGTTACAGTGTAAATTTTTTAAGATTAAGCCGCTTATGTGGTGAAATGAAACGCCTATTTCGAAGGCTGCACGCAATGTCGAAATCCAAGCATGCATATAAACCTGGTCACACTATATGTGCACGTATGTAAAAATTTGACACTCCTGTACAAAGATACGCAATTAATCTGTACAATATAATATAATATATAATATATAAGAATGAATTAGATCATAAACAGTGTATTAGTTTTTTTTTCTTTTATTTAGTTTTGTTTTGAAGTGTTGAAGAGAGTAAAATTCTCGTCAGGGCGCCCTCTTGTAAGGATTTTTCCGTGGGGGGACCGTTCACAAAAGGGGGCTCTTCTTAGAGTCTCGGAAATGCCATTTCCTGCAATCTGAGGGGTGATTTTTAAGAACACTGAAGATCATAAAATGTCATAAAAACTAGTTAAAATACAACACATTTCTGACTGTTTCGCTTTGTATCAGAACTCATCAGCTTGTTCACTTTCAAATATAATATAGAAAATGTTGTGAGGAACTAGAACTGAAAAAGATTTTTCGTCACCACATACATCTTATCAAACAAAATAAAAACAACTAATATAAAGTTTTATCTATACCTTTGTAACAACTGAAACTATTTAACTGATTTGCTTTTTCCATACACATTTTATCCTGGGGCAAAGGGACTTTTACTGGTGGGGCCAAAATCAATTCGTATGTGTGTGTGTGTGGGGGGGGGGGGGGGGAGACTGAGGGACCTTGGCCTCCCAGTTATATATTTAAAAGAGGTGCTGATTCTCGTATCGAGGGGCGTATCACTCGAAAAATAGTGTACGAGATTTTTGGTATTTCAAAAATGTCAAGATTTTTTTAAAGATTTTGGGATTTTTTAGAGATTTTTAGGGATTTTTAGAGATTTTTAAGATTTTTTGGGATTTTCTAAGATTTTTAGGGATTTTCATAGATTTTAAGGATTTTTCAAGATTTTCTCATGATTTTTAGGGATTTTCTCAAGATTCTTGGGGATTTTCTGAAATATTATATCATGTTTCCCAAATCTACTCTAAGATTTTCAAGATTTTCAAATAATTTTGCAAGATTTTTGGGATTTTTGCAAGATTTTCTGCGATTTGTGGGATTTTGGCAAAGATTTTCGAGATTTTTTAGAGATTTCCATGATTTTTAAGATTTTTAAAGATTTTTAAGATTTTTAAAGATTTTTGGGATTTTTTAAAGATTTTTTAGAGATTTTTACGAAGGTGTACGAGATTTTTTCGAGTGATACGCCCCTCGATAAGTATAATGTTTTAAGCTTGATGTTGTTAAACTGGTTTATACCGGTTGTTTTCAGTGTACAAGCTGTCGTATAAATTAAACCCAGCGAAAAATGAGCTTCAGACGGGACTCGGAGTCTCGGACCCACAACCTTCCGAATGCCAGCTGGACGCTTTAACCATCGAGTTACTCGCGGGTATAAGTATACAGCTATTTCAATAAACGTTGTCGGTAAGAGGCCTACGCGACTAGACCGAAAGGGAGTATGGGTAGAAATCACCGAAACAATAAAAGCACATAAATATGTACATAACGATTTACAATATCGAGCCATGCCTCGACCTTACAGTGATGACGTCGGTGGCGAGCGGTTTGGATGGTTGATAACCTCGGCATCCCAATTGAAGTAGTTGCTATTTATTTGAGACTTATCTGCTCGTTATACAACGCTATACAACGCCACGCCACGCAACGCTATATGTCGAAATATTTAGCTTGGGGAAGAGTAGCCTCAGAGAAACTAGGGAGACCAATTTCTAGTCTCTCGACATTTCACTCGCCATTGCCAGCCGGCCAACTATTGAATTTCCATTTCTACCCATACTCCCTTTCGGTCTGGTCGCGTAGGCTTGGTGCCTCTTACCGACAACGTTTATTGAAATAGCTGTATATGAACTATGAAATACAATGTTTGTCTTCCAGCGAGACTAGTGTCCAATTGCAGTGTCTTCCATAACTTCGGTTTTGGCGATATAGCGAGCATGCATGGCGAATGCGTAGCATATACCGCTTCAGAAAGGAAGTTCTTGAGATATGTTGCGAGTCATACGTGCGTAATGAGTGATCGAAAAACGTTATATATCTTTGCTATTGTCAAATATAATCACTTGAAAATCTACATGTTTAGTGTTCTGGGCGAAACACACGCACATGCTTCCCTCGAATTAGTTTGGTTTGATAATAGCAAAGATATACAACTTTTTTCAACAACTTATTATGCACAAATGCTTAACAAACTGACATATCTCAAGAACGAAGCAAGGAAACGAAAAACTTCAAAAGATGTTACTCTGTCATTTTAAGTGTTCTTTCAAACTTAATTTTCCTTTCATAGACACTTTAAGTGGAAAAGAGTGTCTTTTGAAAAGAGTGTCTTCTGAAAAGAGTGTCTTCTGAAAAGAGTGTCTTTTGAAAAGAGTGTCTTCTGAAAAGAGTGTCTTCTGAAAAGAGCGTCTTTTGAAAAGAGTGTCTTTTGAAAAGAGCGTCTTTTGAAAAGAGTGTCTTCTGAAAAGAGCGTCTTTTGAAAAGAGTGTCTTTTGAAAAGAGTGTCTTTTGAAAAGAGTGTCTTTTGAAAAGAGCGTCTTTTGAAAAGAGTGTCTTTTGAAAAGAGCGTCTTTTGAAAAGAGTGTCTTGGAAAGAGTGTCTTTTGAAAAGAGTGTCTTTTGAAAAGAGTGTCTTTTGAAAAGAGTGTCTTCTGAAAAGAGTGTCTTTTGAAAAGAGAGTCTTTTGAAAAGAGTGTCTTTTGAAAAGAGTGTCTTTTGAAAAGAGTGTCTTTTGAAAAGAGTGTCTTTTGAAAAGAGTGTCTTTTGAAAAGAGTGTCTTTTGAAAAGAGCGTCTTTTGAAAAGAGTGTCTTTTGAAAAGAGTGTCTTTTGGAAAGTCTATATATGTTACATCATAGAAGGGGGATGGTTTGGAAGCTCCATTGTCTTTCAAGATTATGCATTGGTCATGTTATTGTGTTCATGTTGGAGGAAGGCAATTGGTTGAAGAAAGGAAATTCTATGGACACGTGACGACGAAGGACTACACAACGAACAAAGGACGTACAGCACGTGACGACGAAGGGCTACACTAATTAAACCTGAACGTTGCTATTGGATGACTGCTTCATTATACAGAAAATACAATACGTTCAGTGACCGTGAAATTAGACAAATTGAACAAAAACATAGAACAATGACCTTTGCCGAGTTTCCAAACCATCCCCCTCCACTAACTATGGTACAATACAATACAATACAATATAATACAATACAATACAATACAATACAATACAATACAATACAATACAATACAATACAATACAATACAATACAATACAATACAATACAATACAATACAATACAATACAATACAATACAATACAATGCAATACAATACAATACAATACAAGTATTAAAAATACCATACCATACAATACAATACAATACAATACAGTACAGTACAATACAATACAATACAATACAATACAAATATTAAAAATACAATACAATACAATACAATACAATACAATACAATACAATGCAATGCAATGCAATGCAATGCAATGCAATGCAATGCAATGCAATGCAATGCAATGCAATGCAATGTAATGCAATGCAATGCAATGCAATGCAATGCAATACAATACAATACAAGTATTAAAAATACCATACAATACAATACATTACAATTCAAATATTATAAAATACAATTAATTCATTAAAATGTTTTCTACATGACTAATCTTACGAGTTGTAGCCAATTGGCAAAGCATTTAGACAAGGCATGAACCGAGAATAAACATCTTGAAACTCAAAATATGAGCTAAAACAAGAAAACAAATGAAACAGTGATATTTCGACTTTATTGCAAAGTCATAGACGAGGTCATAGCTGGGACGTAGCCAGGATTTTGAAAGGGGGGTAGCCGAAATAAAAATAAATTTTTAAGGGGGTCCGGGAGCATGCTCCCTCGGGAAATTTTGAAATCGAGAGTCGCTGAAATCGGCCATTTTCCTGGCTTTTGGAGGAAGATTTTACAGACTCTAAAGGTTAAAAAACGTCATAAAATACTCAAAACACGCAAACGTCACATAGATACTCAAAATGCATACACTCAGCAGATTGAATACACTGTTTACAGTTTATTTCCTGACATAATTCATATTGCATCAGTTTTGTAGTAGGGAGCCGCGGCTCCCCCCCCCTGGCTACGTCCCTGGGTCATAGACTATAAGGCCCGTACGTGAAGTGGATTGAGTGTTCAACTTAAATCTCGCATGTTGTTTCTCCTTGTGTTTACATGAAGATTGAAAGTTTTCGATCTGATCAAAACAAATGGCCGAAGTCGATCCACGCAGTGGAGTCGAGTGGATTGACTTGAGATTCAAGCAAGGATCGACTTAAATGTCTCCGATGTCATTCATCTAACTGAAACACGGTTTGACTTGAAAATGCCTTGATACGCATGAGTGAAGTTGGTGTGTGTCGTGCTAAATGGCAGACATTGGGGGAAGCACAGAAAATAGTGTTCCAAAACCGAAAACAATTCCAAGCAGATCGGATTCTCCATGTAAACATGTGCACGGATTGACTTCACTCGCGTTTTTCGATCCAATTGGACTGTCAATCCACTTGATGTAAAACAGGACCTAATTATAGCCCCTACAAGATAACCTGATTGATACGAGAGAACTGGGCAACGTATAGAATATGTAAAAATGTTCGTGACTGACGACTAACGTTACTAAAATAATTTTATACAGCAACGCAAAAGAGTTCTATACTGTATCAAAAAAAACTGAACCCTTAGAAAACAACCTATTGTAGTAGTTTGAAAGCCCTAAGCACTTCGCTGAACCCTGGGAAGTTAAGATAACTTGAAGTGTATGCATGGTGAAAGTATTTAAAAGCCTTTTCTCTTCCTGTTAAACTATGTGCTGATTAATTTATAACGCAGCGCCTTTAGGGCTTTCAAACTACTACAATAGGTTGTTTTCTAAGGGTTCAGGGTTTTTTTTATACACACTGTACAACGCCATTAGAAAAGGAATTTAATAATAATTGTCGTTAGTTTATTGTATCTAATGGCCTAATCCGATTTCTCTGTCATGCTGCCCTTTTCTAATAAGTGTTTCATGCCCTGCAGTGCATGCAGGCAATCTGTTTGGCTCTCGTCTGTAGAAGCCTTTCAGACGTAATTGCATATATTAATCCGAAAAAATAACAAGTTTTTATTACACTAAAAATAAATCCCAAGTTGTTTTTTTTACTTAGTAAGATAATTGACCAAGAGTCTATAAGACTTTAGAAGAGGATGAATCAGGTGAAATAAGTCGTTTTATGGTATACCCCCTAAAGATCGAACGCGGTTAATCCATTTACTGCAGGATTTTCGGATTACAAACACGTATTTCTCAATTGAAATATTACATGAAGTGTTGTTTTTAAGATGCAGATGAATCGAGTGTATACATTGTTTATAAGAAGGGGGTTTTCTAACTTTGAAGTCGTATAATTGGGTTTAGATTCATGTTGAGATTTCACCACGACTAAACTTCGATTTCATAGCGTTGGGAATTTTGAGATCGCCCATGCAGTAGAATTCCAGAAAGTTAATTACCTCCAAAAGAAAGTAAATTAGGCATGTCTGATTACTCGGATAAGTAGTAAGTAATAGTCTGTATGTAATAGTATACTATTTTGTTTTTTGTCACCCATATCAGTGTAAACAATGGTATTCATTTTATAGTGATGACGATATTCTGACAAAGAAACAATTAAAACTGTCAGACAATCTCGTCCGTTGTTGTTGGGCAACTTTACCTTTACATTCTGTCTAACGCCAGACCTTTTTACTCTGTGTAACTCCAGACAGTTATTTTATTGGCTCTTGCTGTTGCGGTGTGCCTGCCAAAACTAATTTATATATTTTATTATAGCTTTGCCAGATACACATTAACAAAATAAAACTAGAAGTTCCTATCGCAAATGAAGTGCTGCCTCATTGTTGAGATGAAAACCTTCAGCCTATTCCATGCACAGGGAACTCTGTACAGTCTGAGACTGTGACCTAAGTAACACTCTCTTGCCCACGAGTTTGCCCACTCCACTCGAGTTTGCCCCCTCCACCCGAGTTAACCCACTCCACTCGAGTTTACCCACTCCACTCGAGTTTACCCACTCCACTCGAGTTTACCCACTCCACCCGAGTTTGCCCACTCCACTCGAGTTTACCCACTCCACTCGAGTTTACCCACTCCACCCGAGTTTGCCCAATCTACCGGCCGAGTTTGCTCAATCCACCCGCACCCGAGTTTGTCCACTCCACCCGATTTTGCCCAATGTACCGGCCGAGTTTGCCCACTCCACCCGAGTTTGCCCACTCCACCCGAGTTTGCCCAATGTACCGGCCGAGTTTGCCCACTCCACCCGAGTTTGCCCAATCCACCCAAGTTTACCCACTCCACTCGAGTTTACCCACTCCACCCGAGTTTACCCACTCCACCCGAGTTTGCCCACTCCACTCGAGTTTACCCACTCCACTCGAGTTTACCCACTCCACCCGAGTTTGCCCAATCTACCGGCCGAGTTTGCTCAATCCACCCGCACCCGAGTTTGTCCACTCCACCCGATTTTGCCCAATCCACCCACACCCGAGTTTGCCCACTCCACTCGGGTTTACCCACTCCACTCGAGTTTCCCGCTCCTCCCGAGTTTGCCCACTCCACCCCAGTTTTCCCACTCTACTCGAGTTTTCCCACTCCACTTGAGTTTTCCCACTCCACTCAAGTTTACCCACTCCACCCGAGTTTGCCCACTCCACCCGAGTTTGCCCACTCCACTCGAGTTTTCCCACTCCACCCGGGCTTGCACACTCTACTCGAATTTTCCCACTCCACTCGAATTTTCCCATTCCACTCGAGTTTGCCACTCCACCCGAGTTTGCCCACTCCACCCGAGTTTACCCACTCCATCCCAGTTTGCCCACTCCACTCGAGTTTGCCACTCTACTCGAGTTTTCCCACTCCACTCGAGTTTTCCCACTCCACCCCGGCTTGCACACTCTACTCGAATTTTCCCACTCCACCCGAGTTTGCCCACTCCACTCGAGTTTGGCCACTCCCCACCCCCAGTTTGCCCACCCCACTCGAGTTTGCGCACTCTACCCGAGTTTGCCCACTCCATCTGAGTTTACCCACTCCACTCGAGTTTACCCACTCCACCCGAGTTTACCCACTCCATCCCAGTTTGCCCACTCCATCCCAGTTTGCCCACTCCACCCCAGTTTGTCCACTCCACCCCAGTTTGCCCACTCCATCCCAGTTTGTCCACTCCACCCCAGTTTGTCCACTCCACCCCAGTTTGCCCACTCCATCCCAGTTTGCCCACTCCATCCCAGTTTGCCCACTCCATCCCAGTTTGCCCACTCCATCCCAGTTTGCCCACTCCATCCCAGTTTGTCCACTCCACCCCAGTTTGCCCACTCCATCCCAGTTTGCCCACTCCATCCCAGTTTGCCCACTCCATCCCAGTTTGCCCACTCCATCCCGATTTGCCCACTCCATCCCAGTTTGCCCAATCCATCCCAGTTTGCCCACTCCATCCCAGTTTGCCCACTCCATCCCAGTTTGCCCACTCCAACCCAGTTTGCCCACTCCATCCCAGTTTGCCCACTCCATCCCAGTTTGCCCACTCCATCCCAGTTTGCCCACTCCATCCCAGTTTGCCCACTCCATCCCAGTTTGCCCACTCCACCCCAGTTTGTCCACTCCACCCCAGTTTGCCCACTCCACCTGAGTTTACCCACTCCACCTGAGTTTGCCCACTCCACCTGAGTTTACCCACTCCACCCGCTCGGGTGTAACAACCAATGTGTGCTAATGTGGCAACGCCGAAACACTTTTTTTTATTAACTTTGCTGTTAATATATTAAGATACATACTACATACATATTACAATTGCAGGCTAACAGTCTCAATACAATAGAATTTTTTGACCAAAAGAGTGAATTAGGCTTATGGGATCGGAAGGTGTACTGTTGGGTTAGGTTATTTAAACCAATCAGAAGCCTTCTTAGTAAGGTAGGTTGCATATGACCCAGTAAAGTAGCCATGTATAAGCTTTTTTTTACATGCCAATTATAATTACAGCACACCCCATTAAATAGATACAAACGAAAACAAGTATATTTATATACTGTTTAATAAACGAGCAGGAGTGTTTTATCAGATATAAAGACACGAGGCGAAGCCGAGTGTTTTTATATCTGATAAAACACGAACTGTGAGTTTACTGAACGGCTTCAAAAACGAACCACTTGGTAAGTTCATTGGCGTAGTAAGTTTGAAAAATAACCTTGTCTAAGCCAAGAAAATCAAAGCTAAAGTTTATGTAAATCAGGAGGTATCTTTATCACATATAAAGGCACTGATTAAACTTTAATTTCTTTTGAATTTTCCTCATGAATTATTAATGAGTTTATGAAATAACTGCAAAACGTTACTCATTAGACATTAAAAACATCATGCGATGTTTCCACTTTCCAGTGAGGCTATATGCATGCAATGCATGCATGGAAGTATTGCCATTTACTCATAACAAATTGTCTTCCGTGAATCAGGGGATTAGCAGTATTGTATATCCTATGATATTGCAAAAGGTCTGAAGTAGTAAAGATGCAAAACAGTTCTAAAGGTGGCCATGCTTATGCCAGGGTATATATATATATATATGAGTTGCTGCCGTATAAAATCATTCTTTGCTTCGGGACATTCCATCGATCACTTTTCTACTTTAATTTTCTATTAATCGGTCGTTGAAACCGAGTGTCTGTGAGCTGCTGATAAATTGACCCTATATAAAAATTGCTCGGCAGGAGTGACCTGATCGGAATTCTACGCATTCAAAATTTCAAACCACTGTGTATTTACAAAATGTTCATGACTACTTATGATTAATGGCTGTTTTTGAGACTGCGTGTACACCATTGTCATTATTAATGTCACTTGAAAAAGAAAATGTCGAAAGGACCACACACATTCTTTCACAATAGTCCGTGCGTCATTGCGTTGATCGTTCACATTAGGAAGAGGAGGAGGAGTCGCTGCTTAAACCTTTCCCCAAGCTGAATTCTCTCTGTGACGAGTAAAGTCCGGTTTGAGTTGTAGCCTGTTGGATACATGCATTAGAGAGCTTAAGCATACAGGCGTTTTAGACCCCGTTTACACTAAAGCAAAAGTATCCGGATTCACATTGTTTTTTATTCCCATAAGGATGAAAAACAATGTGAATCCGGATACTTTTGCTCTACAGGGTGTATCAAAAAAAAGGCTACCCTTAGAAAATATAATTAACATTCTTTTCAAATAACCTATTGTATATTGACAGCCCTGGACACTTCTGAAGTCACGGATGCGTAAAAACAAATGGTTTTATACACCTGGGAAATTAAGATAACTTGAAGTGTATGCATGGTGAAAGTATTAACTATTCAGTAACAGCTTTCCTTCTTGTTTAACTGATGTGCTGACGAATTTATAACGAAGCACTAAACCTTGTGTAGTAATTTTACAAGTAAAAATACGCGTTGCTCTGTGGTCAGTTGAACCATTTTTAATCGAACTGATATGAATATAATTAACATTTTTATTTCAGTTATGCTCCTTCATACGTTTAGAAGTTATCGTAATTTCCCAGGTGTATACGACATTTGTTTTTTACGCATCCGTGACTTCAGAGGTGTCCAGGGCTGTCAATATACAATAGGTTATTTGAAAAGAATGTTAATTATATTTTCTAAGGGTAGCCTTTTTTTTGATACACCCTGTAGTGTAAACGGGGCCTTAAGGCGGTTTTCCACTAGGCGAAAAATGTCGCGCCAAGCGACATTTTCTTTTGTCTCGCAAGCTCTCGAGTGGAACTAATTAGCCAAGACAAAAAGAAAAATGTCGAGTTGGTCGACAAATGTCGCCTAGTGGAAAACCGCCTTTAGAGCCACGGACGGCGATAATAGCATTTTCCATTCAAAACAATGATAATGAGCAATGTAAAATCCCAAGAGCAAAGTGAACGCCGTCGTCGTTCTACACAAGATATCATTGAGAGCATTTTCACGTTCTTAAGACGACGGGAACTTCTAGAACGTTGAAGCCTGTCATCGTTGTTTAACTACAATATACAATATGCTTTTAAAGTAGAAAGCTTGTATTTTAAGGGGGATAATTTCATTACATTACAATATAAAATAAAGGATCTGTATTTTTATATAAAGATGAAATTTAAGCTTATGGGCTAACAGTTTAGATATGTGATTATTCATAGCCTTTGTTTTGGGTAAAAAAGTCTTCAAAGAATACGGGGTCCTGTTATTTCGGGGCACCGTCCGTGTCTCAAAAACGCCTAATATGCTTAAGCTCTCTATTGCTTCTGTTAACAACATGCTGATGTATTACGGCATTAACGGGACATATCATCATACTTGCACACATGGTATAGTGTATATTTTAAATGTCACACACTGACTAGGAGTCTAACGTTTCGAGCGAAGGCCCTTCGTCAGAGAGAAACGTTTCTCTCTGACGAAGGACCTTCGCTCGAAAATATACGTTCTCTGTTTCGGCAGTATATGTAACCTTACTATATTTCGATTGTTGTTTTTACACTGCCTACGCAGCACGCTGCTTTTACATTATATATCTTTTACATTAGATACGTTCAAACAATCTAGCTGAAACCCAGGACCTCAGAAATGTTTGGACCATTTGAAACTTCAATACAATTTTAATAGTAGACGGGTTTCTTTTGTTTCTGTTCTATTTCTTCAGTCAGGCGAGTTTAAATGTTTTGTCGCCAGTGGCAGTGACAAAAACTACTTTATTACTATTAGTATAACGTGCATATCCAGCAAGCGGAAATTGATTATTACAACTGCTTGACATTTCACGGAATCCAGCCAACTATAAGAATTTTGTTGGATCATGCAGAGGATAAGACCCCGTTCACATGATGCCAGTACAAAATGAAACGAAACCGTAATGCTAACCGTACAACGATATGAAACCGTAACGAAATTATTCCTTTATCGGCATCGTGTGAACACCTTACCGTAATGATTTCATCACGGTTTTACGAAACTTTTCTGAATCTCTGCTTAAAAAATACCGCGTAAAAGAAGCGTGATGGCGGGAATTTAATAACAATGGAGTTAACTAAACTGTAAAAATAGTAACGGAATGAAATGATACCATTTGATATTGGCACGATTTCGTACCAGCATCGTGTGAGCGAGGTCTAAACCGAAGTACACGAAGATTTAAACTTTTTATAAGGACCGCATGACTTTAGATTTTGAGAAAAATAATACTGCACGAGAGGAACGAATGAGGCTGCTTGCTCAAGTATCCATGACACG
The DNA here is from genome assembly GCA_964035015.1 of Corallium rubrum. Taxonomy (NCBI): domain Eukaryota; kingdom Metazoa; phylum Cnidaria; class Anthozoa; order Scleralcyonacea; family Coralliidae; genus Corallium; species Corallium rubrum. The sequence continues at coordinate 4,078,638 of OZ035999.1, read as the reverse complement.
TACGACCACAAGAGTTAATGGAATATTTCAGCACACACAGATGATTAGATTAGATCATAACCAGGACAAGAAAAAGACTTGCTTAAGGCTATCATGTATTAAAGGCTAATTTATCATAAGACCTGTCTCGCAACGCTGTAGTGAGACAATTTGTACAATAAAACCATTGTGCAATTTGGAGACAACTGTAATGCGCATTTGAACATATATGTATGGAATTTGCGTAATATAAATTAAAATATTATTATTATATTATTATTGCATTCCAAGACCTACAATCGTAGAATTTTAAGATCTACGCCGCGGCTAGCTTGACGACGCGGCCTTAAAAACGTTCAAAAGAAATTATTTAAAAGAAGACACGGTAAATTAACTGTCGTACTTCATGTTTAAACTTGTTTAATGGCTTTTAAGACGCTCCAGTTCTTGCTAAAACGGCTGTATCTGAGCTGAAGTCAACGTTAAGAAACAGCTCTCACTTCCCAGCGTGTTCGCGTTGTTCTGAAGACGTAAAAATACTGAGAGTGGCGTTGTTTACAGAACGAGGACGGTATTGATATATACTCTTGGGATTACAAATTTCATTACTTTCTTTTCATTCTTCATTTGTTTTTAAGGCGCGTCATCGAGCTTTGTTGACACTTCGGATACCACGGATGTCACGTGACTTTGTGCGCACGCCACGATCGGAAATGGCGGCTATCGATAACGCATGCGTAGAACGAATATCTTGCGTGTAAACGTCATCAATACACAGCCGACAACTCACTTGAGCCAGCACGCACATGGACTGCGAACTGCCCCATGAAAGTGGCCGATTTTCTCTGCGATTTCCGATCGTGAATATATTTTTAAAATGTTCCCTCCCCTTCCCAAGTTTTGTTTGCTCGAACTCAGAAATGGCGTCTGGAAACAACACTGATTGGTGGGGTGAAACAAAACTAATTATTTAACCCTTTTTCACTGCAATAGGACCTAATGCTAATAAAGGCACTCTTGGGCATTAAAGCATTAAAGCTTTAATTTACTCTGGCTAACGCCAGACGATTTTACTCGTCCATAAGAAACCTTCTGGGTTATACAGTGTGTATAAAACAAACTGAACCCTTAGAAAACAACCTATTGTAGTAGTTTGAAAGCCCTAAAAGCGCTGCGTTATAAATTAATCAGCACATGAGGGCCTGTTCATATGATCCCGGTAAGCGAGATGCCCCGGTAAGCGAGACGAAATATTTCACGCGTTCATATGGCAATTTCATCCCGCCTACCGATGACATTTAAGTGTATAAGTTACTAAAATTAGCACGCCGAGAAATTCCCACGATTTGGCAAAATATCTAATATTCACGATTTTGTTGTTTTAATGGGTTGGTTTGGGTAAAAAATCGTTGTTTTAACAACAAATTTGTTATTTGTCTGTAAAGGAACCATAAATTCGATAAAAATCGTCGAATCAAAGCGAAAAATTCCAAATTTGTGTTTCTTGACTTTACCCCGTTAAGCGGGATGGCGTGTTCATATGGGAAAATTTTCATCCCGCCTACCTATGGTCTCGGCAAAATCTGCCGAGATCTATAAGTAGGCGGGCCAGCCCGCTAGCTCATATGAACGCAATGCAAATTTTAATAGGAAAATAACTACGAGGCGAGATCCCCAGTAAGCGGGACATCTCGCTTACCGGGATCATATGAACAGGCCCTTAGTTAAACAGGAAGAGAAAAAGCTTTTAAATACTTTCACCATGCATACACTTCAAGTTATCTTAATTTCCCAGGTGTATAAGACCGTGTGTTTTACGTGTAGGTTCAGCGAAGTGCTTAGGGCTTTCAAACTACTACAATAGGTTGTTTTCTAAGGGTTCAGGTTTTTTTGATACACACTGTAGAGGGTTAAGAACCTTATCTCGGTTAACCCTTTAATACCCAAGAGTGCCTTTAGTATTTTACTCTGGCTAACGTCAGATGATGTTACTCGCTATAGGAAACCTCCTGGGTTATAGAGGGTTAAGGCTCTTTTCCACTTATCGCAGAAAATAGTACTTGTATCTCATTGAAAAGAACTCACGAACAAGCACTTCGAGTTGGCAATTATTAATGTAAAAGGGATCTACGCCAAACAAGAAAATTTTGCTTTCTTGTAGATTCCCCATCACTGTAAATTATTATTTTCTTCTTTCATAAGTATTTGTACTATTTATATTATCTTAAAATACTCATTAATAATTCATGAGAAAACACAAAAGAAATCAACGCGAAGGAGGTTGTATATCTGATACAAACCACGCGTGGTTGTATCATTTGATATATATCAGGTCTATCTCAGCTCTAAAACATTAAAATTGTGCTTTCTCTGAATTAATCTGAACAAATATTACTCATATTTACCTCAGAGGCTCGGAATATTTTAAGCTATCTACAATATTCGTGTCCGTGTTGTATTGGACATATCCAATACAACACGGCCACTCATTGTAAATAGTACTTGTGATGAAATAAAGTGTATGTGTATATATATATATATATATATATATATATATATATATATATATATATATGTAATTTTTTTAAATTTATTTTATATTTTTTCCTGAAAAACCCCAATTCTGCTCATCAGTTTTTATTGAACCACAGAGTACTCACACCCGCTGCCTAAACTGATATATTATCTTCTATAATACTTTACGCAACAGAACAAACACTTCACTTTTAATCTTCATTAAGAGATTATTGTCGTAATTAAATTAACGTATTTTATATGGTTGTATAATCTGGGCGGCCATGATGAGATTGGATATAATATACATGTTAACATATTCTTTCTATTCTTGGAATTTATTGCATAGATATTAAGAGTATGAAGGGCCTGTTTAGATGATCCTGGTGTGCCGGGCTTCAACCGGGATCCCGGTACACCGGTACAGATTTTTTCCCATATAAACGCGACATCCCGGTACACCGGGATGAAGTTTACTGAACTGCAATGCTTGTATAACTTTGAATATTACGGTCAGAATTTCGTCCAAACGGTCATGCCTAGAAACAAAACACTGAATATAAGTGAAACAAGACGCCTGGTCAGGCGTTCACTTGGGCTACTGCAAAATCACGCGCAGGTTGTCACATGCAGTGCTAAGATCTAAAGCCGCCGTCTAAACACATTCAGGTCACAGACAAAAGTCAAAATACAATCCAGCGACATTACTGACCAATAACTATGTCTGTGAAAACACAAAACACATCCGAGAGGAGAAAGACTTGATCAGACATCAGGAAAGGAAAGAAAGAAAGCATTTGGCATGCACGCATCAGTTTCGCAAAGTCTTATTATGTTTGTCTTGATCGAGACGGCGGAATAAGTTAAATGCGCACTTGACTTGAGCCTGCGCTTTCTGATTAGAGAGGCCTGCGGAGTAGGCTAAGAGCGTGACACAGAAGGGGGAAAAAACAAAAAAAAAACGAGCCGAAACCTAGACTCGTCTACCTGCGGTAGCCCGAGTAATAACTTCTAACATGGTAGAATTAGGGTGAGTTTTTGCTTTTTTGCTCCATTCGTTAAATTCCCGCACTTTTTGACCACAATTCATCCTGGTCAACCGGGACATCCTGGTATACCGGGATCATATAAACAGGCCCTGAGAGAGTTTATATTTTAGGAGGTATATACAAACAGGAGTTTAGATTTGAAGGGTAAAGACTATAAAAGACATATACATACAAACCGTTAATTCCCATTCTTAATGCTGTAAGGATGGTGTAATTTACCATGGCAACAAAGATGGCGATGTAACGTTTGTCCATCCTTTGCGAGCCCAAATGACTTATGTCTTATGATCTTTCATTAAACGAAATTTTAAACGATTTATTCTGATGGAGAATTTCAGATGTCAGTAGCAAAATATTTAAACTGTTCATCACCTTTAAGATTTTCTACATATTTAATTGTCTAGTATGTAATATTCAGTATAATTTTAATTGTGTTGCCTTTCAGTTATATAGTGCATGTATAATTATAAACGATGCTCGAAATAATTATTAGGTTCCATCCGCGAGTCATTTAGATCAGTGTTTAGCATAGGAAAGGAATTGGAAATGAATCCTTACTTGCAGCTAGTGGCTGAATTGCGAAGGATTCAGATCACATCAACCTCGCCGAGTGAATCGAAGGCATATCTATCACTCAGCTATACTATACTGTACTGTACTGTACTGTACTGTACTGTACTGTACTGTACTGTACTGTACTGTACTGTACTGTACTGTGCTGTGCTGTGCTGTGCTGTGCTGTGCTGTGCTGTGCTGTGCTGTGCTGTGCTGTGCTGTGCTGTGCTGTGCTGTGCTGTGCTGTGCTGTGCTGTGCTGTGCTGTGCTGTGCTGTGCTGTGCTGTGCTGTGCTGTGCTGTGCTGTGCTGTGCTGTGCTGTGCTGTGCTGTGCTGTGCTGTGCTGTGCTGTGCTGTGCTGTGCTGTACTGAACTGAACTGTACTGTACTGTACTGTACTGTACTGTACTGTACTGTACTGTACTGTACTGTACTGTACTGTACGTAATCTGTAAAGGCCGACAATGAGGACTAGACCGGGTTTTCAAGTACGAGGAATTCTTACACTATTCCGGAGTGGTTTTCCGTAGCGTAGTCACTACGCTTAGCACTCCGGCTGCAAATCACTACGCTATGGTAAATTTACCGTACCGTCATAGTGTAAACAGACGATTTTTTTGTTACGGAACGCTCTCCCCAATCTGGACCACCACCGTCCCGTAATAGTGTAAACAGGGCCTAAGATGTAAACACTCGCTGCGAGCTTGGTTTTTGGGATGACGTGGAAAGAGCCTTCACCGGGCTTAAATTAATTGGATGCAGCTAATGAGAGGCAGGACGCCAACAGCTCACGCCACCCATACTTTCCCTTGAGGCCATGACCACGCCTGTATATGCAACTGACGAAATCTACCGGTTGCCTTTAGTATATAGTCGCATGTTTCATGAGTGCGGCTTCACTTGCATGCAGTTATATAGCTATTTACACGGCCGTCCTTTGTGGGAGGCAGCACTTTGAAGTATCTCTTACTATGTCCTTATAACGCTTTTGTCGATTAACGGCTCAAAAACTTGACGTCCATCTTAAGGTATGGTTAATCGAATAACCCACTCTAAGTTTTGCAAAACCGAAGCTTGCACGCAAAGCTTATAGCAGCTTTGCTCGCACCTTTCGATTCAACCAGTTTATATACTTATACCCCCACTGGTCGCTGTCTAGCCACGGTATATAACTAATGCTATTCTCAGCATTCGAGTACTTCAATCGGATTTTGGTTGTCCATAATCACCCTTACTACTACGTGAGATGGGGATTAGATGTAGGGATTTTGTCTGGTGAAAATGGGGTTTGTCTGGTCATGAATCATCTTGTAAAGTTGGATCTTGAAAATTTAATGCGATCCGATTAACATTGATATCACGCCGGTCGAAGTTAAGACGATTCCAACACTCTAGAAAATCCTTCTAGAATACCTCATGCTCACGAACATGCACATGCATGCTCATATTTAAGACAGCGATTAATTCTGCATGACTATATACATTTTGGTGTATATATATATATATATATATATATATATATATATATATATATATATACACACAATGAACCCCTCTCCTAATCCTTTGACTACAAATTTGGAGGAAAATTTGTCATGCGTCAATGGACTCCTTAAAAAAAGGTGGGACGTGTTTTTTTAGCCGAGAGCCTAAAAGGGATTTTAAACTATTGTGGAGGGTCTTTATTGTACTTTCGTGTCACTATAAACAACCATGATGACTTGCGTTAATGTTGATTGAAATGTGCTTCAGAGGGATTGCTATACACAAGTATATGGATCGATTGCCGCTCACACGCGCGGGGATTACAAGTTATACAAGTTAATGCGCTCTGTACGTGTATTTTATACTTGAAGGAAAATTCGAGTGTAGAATATATACATTTTAAGACCAAACCGGGACCAGTTGCGAAAAATGCAACTATACACATTACACAGGCCTTCCGGCAGGAATTGAACCCACGACTGAGCCACGGAGGCCGTTACCGATCTCGCAATCAAGCTCTCGGCAACGGCTTCCGTGGCTCAGTGGTCAGAGCATTGCACTAGAATCGCAAGGTCGTGGGTTCAATTCCTGCCGGAAGGCCTGTGTAGTTGCATTTTTCGCAACTGGTCCCGGTTTGGTCTTAAAATGTATATATTCTACACTCGAATTTTCCTTTACCAAAAATCCCTATAGAACATGCTGTGTAATCGAGTGAAATGCCCAATATTACTTCTAATATTCTATAATTGCATGCATTCATTCACCTAATAAGATCGATTTACAATCGCAAGTATATAAACAGTCTTGAGACACATGCAGTAATTAAGGGTAGGGACGTAGCCAGGATTTTGAAGGGGGGCTCTGGGGGCATGCTTCCCCCGGGAAATTTTGAAATCAAGAGTCGCTGAAATGCCATTTCCTGGCTTTTGGAGGAAGATTTTACAGACTAAAGGTTAAAAAATGTCATATAAAATATTGAAACACGCAAATGTCACATAGATACTCAAAATGCATACACTCCAGTAGATTGAATACACTGTTTACAGTTTATTTCCTGACACAATGGCATATTGCATCAGTTTTGTAGTTACATGTCTGTTGTTTTATATCAAAAGGAGGGGAGCCACGGCTCCCCCGTGGCGACGTCCCTGATTAAGGGGCTGTTTATATGGAGGAGGGGGGGGGGCAGTCAGCTTTCCCGAGATCCCGCATCTCAACGTAATTCCTTGTAAAAAATTGTTTGCGTTTACATGACAAGAGGTCCAGCCCTCCTAGGTGTCGCGAGATCTCGCTATTGACAACCCAACAGAGATATCGCCTAGGAGGACTGGAAATTTCCTATGTAAACGCGCTCAAGAGGGCTGGCCACTGATCTCTAAATAAACTGGATAGGCCCTTCCCTATGGCCAGCTGTCAAACATTTCGTGGCAGTCGCCGCCATCTTACGTAGTGGAACATATGACGCATTGCGGCCTTAGAACTTGTTCCCAATCCTAAAGTTGACTGGCATAAGCAATCTTGACGTCAGCACGGTCAGATTATCCGGGGGGAGGAATATTAAGTACTCTGTGCCGGGGGAGTCGGAAAAGCCGTAAAGCAAACAACATATGCCGGTTCGTTTAGTTTGCACTGTTTAACAACAAATACAGTCAAACGATGGTAAGTACACAACACGAAATATTGTTAAAAGGCATTAAGATTACTATAAAAGACTTGAAATTGAATTCTTCGTAGATTTTAGTCTGTTTTTCAGTTTATATTATCGTGAAGTTTTGTCGTTGTTACCCTGGATGCCAGAGGTTCTTGGGGGGAGGGAGGAAAAGAGGGAAGGGGGAGAAAGATGGGGGAAGGGAGGGAAAAGGAAGGAGAAAGGGAAGGGGGAAGGGAGGGGGAAAAGAGGGGAAGGGAGGGAAAGAGAGGGGAAAGGGAAGGAAATCTTCCCCATCTTTCCCCCTTTTTTCTCCTTCTTCCCTCTTTTCCTCCCTTCCCCCAAGAACCTCTGGCATCCAGGGTACTTCGTTGTCGGCACTAGAGAAAAACAACGAAATTTAAAGGTTTTACGTATACAGCTCAGTAACAGAAACAAATACAAGAAATTAGCGTCTTAAACCTTATTAAGTACTTCTTGTATTCTTACATTCGTTTAGATTTTCTTAAAATAACTCTTTTTGTCTGTTTTCAATCTACGAAAGCTATGAACTTTAGTGGCAGCCATCTTGGGTAGTGGTCACGTCATACAACTGACACGCAAAATCCGGCCCAATGGGTTGTATATGGGTTGTATATAGAGTTCAGTGATCTCAACGTAATTCCTTGTAAAATTGGGGCCAGCCCTCCCAGGCGTCGCGAGATCTCGCTATTGACATGAAATCCAGCCCTCTTATTTACATGGAGGTAGGGTGACCCTTCTAGAAGGGTTACCCTAGTTCATTGTCTTTCCGTGTTTCGTTTACATGAGTGCTAGGGTGACCCTGGGGGGAGGGTTGCGGCAGGGCTATCTTTTTGTTTACATAAGCCATGTAAACGCGTTTGCTAGGGTGACCCTGCCAGCCGGGTTATGTTTCACTGAGAAAAAAAACGCGTACCGGACAAAACGTCTTAACAATTTTGTGGCTGCCCTTCCTGTTCTTATACACCTTGTGAAGTTTATCGAATATATAAAGCAAACGACGCCAACAATAACATGTAAACCGAAAATATAGTAAAATGGTCACGCAGAAGTAATATGACCCTACTAGAAGAGTTAACCTTGCTACAATCTTTTGACTCGCTTCAAAGGGTAACCCTTCTACAAAGGTCACCCCACCTCCATGTAAGCAGCCTTAAAGTCAGACAACTTACCGCAAGAGGCTAATTTGCTGCGCTTTGATGTTCTAACCTCACAAAGTAATAATCTATGTTGCAATTAACTTGGCTAAATACAAAACGGCAAAATGTCTGTGATAACTGATATTTTGAAATAAAAAAATTGTTAAAATAGAAATGAGAGCCCAGCTCAATATTTTGGTATGAAAACCTATATCAAATAAATACAAGAAAGAAAAGATTAGAGATTATAATCTATCCTCAAAATGAGAATGAAGATGTACGTTTAATAGCAACGTTAAAATATTCTCATTTTAAGATTGCGCTTTCCGGCCGAAAAATCGACAGCCAAAAATCTCATGCTCAAAAAGTTTTGATTTGGGAATCGGAGTCTATGATTTGGAATATAGTTTTGAAAACTATGTTCCAAATCATAGCCTCCGATTCGTAGGGTCTGTTTACAAGAAGGCAGAGTTACCCTATCACCCGCGGGTTTACAAGCAAAATTCCACAGGTAGGGTCACTCTGCTTCCCGAGCACTAATAATAAGAAGCCTGGAACTAGTGAAAAGTTGTCCCGGGTAGGCGAGTTATCCCTATACCAAACGCGTTTACGAGGACACTATAACCCTAGTGGCGTGATAGGCCGTTACCCTAGCGTCTTTGTAAAACACGACAAACAAGAAAAACAAGAGCTAGGGGTAACCCAGGTGTAGGGTAACCCTACGTCCTTGTAAACAGGCCCTTATAGGCAGAAGGTTTTTTAATAGCGAGTGTGTACTGTACATCATCGGAATTTTACGGTACGCGGTATATATATATATGAATTGCTTTACAGTTTACATATAAAATATGAAAACGTGCATCAAGTAGCGAGCTAGATCGCTCTCGTCACTAATTTTTAAAAATATAATTTTCATAGTTTTCTTGGAAACCAATACTACAGTGTTTTCGTCTTCTTTCGTTGATCGAAACTAGAATCTATGTTGGACTATATATATATACGAAAACTTAAACCAATTGAAATGATTATTTTGTGAACTGTGTGACGGTGACCACTGTCTTTTATACATTCATGCGCTCACCTACAAAATACAAACATCAAAAGCATAAGAACTTAGACCCGTTTACACGGTACCGGACGAATTTGTGACCGGTCAAAAATTTGTACGGTTCCGCCTGTTTACACGGCGAAATAGGACGAATTCGAGACTGCTCTCGAATTCGTCCTATTTCGCCGTGTAAACAGGCGGAACCGTACTAATTGGAGACCGATCTCGAATTCGTCCGGTACCGTGTATAAACGTAGCCTAAAGGTGGATTTCCATTCAGTGCATTTTATCGCACGATCGACTTTTTGCGATCGCTTTCTTTTGAATTGTGGGTTGTCAATCATAAAGCTGGATTTCCATTCAGTGCATTTTATCGCGCGATCGACTTTTTGCGATCGCTTTCTTTTGAATTGTGGGTTGTCAAGCGGAACGCATTTCATTAGCTTTGGTTGGATACACACATTTCAAAAGAAAGCGATCGAGAAAAGTCGATCGCGCGACAAAATGCACTGAATGGAAATCCAGCTTTAGCTTTGGTTGAATACACACATTCCAAAAGAAAGTGATCGCAAAAAGTCGATCGCGCGACAAAATGCACTGAATGGAAATCCAGCTTAAAGCCGGTTTTCCACTAGGCGATTTGTTTCGCGCGAAACGACTTTCTTTTGTTCGAATTCAATAGATTTCTGATTAGTTCCAGCTCAGAGCCCATGAGACAAAAGAAAAAGTCGCTTCGCGCGAAAAACGTCGCCTAGTGGAAAACCGGCTTAAGTCTCAGAACTAAGTCTCAACTCTTGAACTATACATGCGAGGTTTTGAATTCCCAGTCAGTTTTAAAGGGTTACTGGATTAAGGCTGTTTCACCACCAGCTGAGGAAGAATGAGTTATTATAATGACTTCGGTTAACTCATCGCGCGCTGTCTATAGGATGTTTAGGGTTCTCCTTTTGATGAGTAAAATCTTCTGATGTTTATACTAGACAAAGGCTGGTTAAAATCTGGTTTCCACTGAGGAAAATTTTCCTCAGATATAGGATATTTCCTCGGATAGGAAAGTTTCCTTTGTGTTAAAGTCATTAGTTCCGACCGAGAGTTCACAAGACAAAGGCAACATCTCTGTCAGTTCCTGTCCTGAGGTCTGAGGAATATTTTGCTGAGTGAAAACTCATAAAATGGGCCATTTTTGGCCGGTTCTAATAGCCTGCTATAGCAGAAAGCAGGCCAAAGGCCCGGTTATACGTAGATTTTTTTCGTGCAACTTGCGTCGCAAAAAAGATTACGTTCTACTCGACCATGTCACACGTCAATTTTTCTCGCAACTTACGTGCACAAAAAAATTTTGCGAGTTGAAAATAATAGGGACTTTAAGATTCAGGCAACGGACTATGGCTACGGTAGAAAGTTTAACAGTGGTATTATATGGTGGTGTATTTATACATTCAAATTTCAAGATACATAATCGCACGGACTCGTTTTGTTCTTAAATTCTTGAAGAAAAACACTTGTTCAATCTATGCGAGAGTAATGTTAAGCTTTTCCAAGGCTTCTGTAGTGACTCAGGTTTCGCGTTGTCTTTACAACGTAAAAATGCTTTTTCTACGTTGTCAACAGAGTCACGACGGCATGAAAATTACTCTTGGGGACCGTCATTTACAAAAGCTCTTTGTATATGACATAAAATTCTATTGTTCAAACGCGTTGCCGTGGTCGTAGTCGTTGTGTTTTCCTAAAGTCCCTAACATATAATCCAACACGGCGGGCAACAGAAAAGCGTTCGTAATTTTCTTCTTAATAATGGAATTATTAGAAGGCAAACAATCGAAACGAGAGAAGTCGAAGAAAGCTTAGGCAACTTGATTCATTATTTAATTTATTTTCAGCTTCAACCCGGCTTTACTTTCCAGCGTCTGCCATCTTGTAAACACAAGTTGCAGTCACGACCTATATGTTACACGTAATTTTGCCGATGCAACTTGTAGAAATTTGTTGCGAAACTAGACCGAACCAACTTTTTGTGTAACTTGAAAATTTGAAAAATCAGTTGCGCGAGGGGATGTCACACGCATATAAGTTGCCGTGCAACTGGAAGGTTCTTTTTTGTGACGCAAATTGCACATGAAAAAGCTACGTGTAACAGGGCCTTAAGCTGTGCTGTTTTGTCACTATGACATACAAGAAACGTAAGACGTTCTTCACTTACTTCAAACATTTCCGTCGAACAATATTTATAGTCGTCTGAGTTCTTCCTGGTCATAATTTTCAAGATTTGCATGGTCCGACCAGGCTGCGTTTCGCGCTCCGTCCATTTCAGGTGCGAGTCTATTCCCCTCCGCCAACTTGTGTTGACTCCCGCCAATCACTTCTTGGCACTCTGGACAGACACTTTTTTGCATCGCTCCGCCACATTCTCCAATAGCATAAATATGTTCGTTTGGACATGCAAACCAGTGGCCTTTTGTTAATTTCATGGCTTTGACAATTTCCTTACGTTCAGCTGCGAGTTCAGTCGGGGTAAGAGCATCAATACCAATCTGTCGGCACACGTCTTCAATTGTACTTCTAATTTCGGCTCGTTCGACATCAGTGAAAACCGCCTTGGAGAGCTTCTCTTTTACAGCCTCAAGACTCTCTTTAACATCCGTGGTGACTTTGGATTTGTCGACCTTTTCTTCTGTTTGCCACAGCAGGTATTGGAAACGGCAATTTAACGAAAAAACAACGATCTTATCAGAAATGTCACTGACTTCTTGATTTGTCAGGATCTTTCTTGTCGTTAACAATTTCGTCAATCGCTTTATTCCGTCTAAGAGTTGCGGTGATCGTTTAACAAATTCTCCGTTGTCTGATGTTTGAAGAAACTTTCTGTTTATTTCGCCAATACAAGGTAGTAATTTTAACTGGTTTTCGAATGTACTGTACTCCTCTGCACCTCGAAGGCAGTTAGGTCGGCCTAGTAGGTGAAATATTTCCAAATAAGACAGGTATCGGCCGCTGTCCCCCATCATATCATCAAAGCGTTTTTGCAACTCATGTCTTTTCTTTGTTAAATGTTCTTGCTCAATCAGTTTCTTTTTCTTAACCGCTTCAATATCGGCCAAGGTTTTCTTGATAATGTTGCCGTATCGAAAGTTTCGTCTGATGGAAGTCTTGCACTTTGGACAGACCTTCAACTGAATCGCCACAGAGTCGCTTTCTTCGTCATTCATGCCTTCCATCCAGTAGTCAAGGTCGTCGACTTGAAACACGTGACCACAGTCGACAAGCGCAACGTACATAGCACCTGATTCATCTTCACGTCCAAGAAAAATCTCTTGTAGCTCAGTCTTGTTGCAGATACGACATAACTCTGGGCAGTACTCTCCACAGAGTCCAACACATTTGTGGCCACAGAGAAGCTTCAAAGGGCATCTGCTATCACATCTCTTCCGATCACACAGCTCTCCACAACGGGCGTTACACTTGTGGTGCTTACACTTCCACATGCAAGGCTCTCGACACGGCGTACACAATGACCCACAAGGGTTTTGACAGAAACTATGGTAACATCGATTTTCACATTCTTTTTTGCACGGTGGACAATCTCTCGTGCACGGCTCTTCACATTCGTGGGAGCACACGAGCACACGATTGCATGGAGCTGCGCATTGAACGTGGTAAGTCTCTTGATGGCAGTCATGGCAAGTCCCAGTACAGCGGTGTTTACAATCGAGCAGTTGTCGACAAGGCGATTGGCATTTACGCTTTTCTACGTCAGCTGAGCACTCCATTGATGCTTCGTGTCCACATGGCAGGGTGCGTTTGAGCATCTTCTGGCACGGAACATCTTTGCAGTCTTCACCGCATTTTCCTCGCCAGCGGTGTCCACAAGGAAGATCTTTTTCGCAAGGAAGTGGGCATGTTATCTTAGTCTTAGAGTCCCAGCACTCGATTTTTATCTCGTGTTTACAGGATGGAATGATCTTAGGGACTAACGTTGTACATTGCGAACAACTTCCAAGGTGACACTGTTGCTTGCAGAGATGCTTCAAATCGCACAGCTCTTTCAAGCATGGCTTCCTACAGACATATCGCTTGTGCTTCTTATCCTTTGGATGACAAGGCAGTGCGCACGCATGACCGCATACCAAACGGTACCCGCACGGTGATAAGCAACCTCCTTCTGGCGCTTTGTTGAAATCGTCGGCGCAAGACACCTGGGTAATCTTGTCTTGGTGATTTGGACAACACAAGGGCAAGGAAGGACCAATTGCTGACTTCTCTTCTAAGTGCGTCTTGATCGTTCTCCAAAGCTTGTTCTTTTCTGCCATCATTGATATGTTACCAATACAGTACAAGCCCATTTTGGCTCTTGACAGGGCAACGCAAACTCGATTAGGAACGTTCAGAAAACCAATGTTGTCATCCTTGTTGCTCCTAACAAGAGATAAAATGATGATATCGCTCTCTTCGCCTTGAAAGTTGTCCACGGAGCAAATTCGAACGCCTTCAAATGAGGGCTTTGGCATAAGTTCCCTTAGCTTCAACAACTGTCCGGTGTACATGGTTAGGACAGTAATCATCGAGGCTTCGTAACCCTGCTGTTGTAGAAGATACTTGCATAGAGCGGCCACAAAAGACGCTTCGTGGTCGTTTGAATGACTCTTAAGTTCCTCTTCGGTACTTTCTGGAACACTGTGGTCGATAAAATATACATTTTCTCGAATTCCCCGTATTCGGTCATGCGAATGTACTGAATGATCGTCGATCAGCTTCGGGTAAATGATTCGCATAATATCGGCAATTTGAGGTCTCATGCGGTGTTGTGTGTCTAATGAATGACAAGTAAGACCATTGGCCACCATCCGCTCGAAAAGAGATATTTCTAGGTTGTATATTTTTGCCAGCTCATAGACTGTCGGATTTGGTTTGAGCTGCTTGTGATCGCCAATTAATATCAAATGGTCGGTGCTGCTTGAAAGGGCGGTAACCACATGACCTTCGAGAACCTCGGCTGCTTCTTCCACAATTACGATTCTCGGCTTAATTGCTTGCAATGTATGGCGGTGTCTCGCAGCTCCGGTAGTTGTCATCCCGATGACTTCGACACCCTTCAATATTCCTTCCACTTGAATGTTTTCAACTTCGGAAATTCGTTTGGAGAGATGATCGTGCATGTCACTATAACGCTTGAACTCGTCCCTGTGGAATTCTGTATATCTGTTAACCCAAGCGTTGTACAAGTCAAAACGTTGTGCTGCACCAAGACGTTTCAGATCAACTTGACTGCCACCGCCGTCGGAACGTTGCAGACTTTTGGCAGGAGTCTCTGCAGCCATTGTTAATGAGAGGCCAATAACTGGTTCCTGCCTTCGGATTTCTTCTTCTTCTTCCTCCTTGTGTGTTGTCTCCGCATCGTCAAGCTTGTCGTGAGAAAATATGTCACTCTCGCTATCAATCTGCACTTTTCCTTCTTCGGAAACAACTTTCTTTTCTGTGACAGAAACGATGCGACGTTTTTGTGCAAATGGGTTCGAGTTTCCCCCAACTGTTACAACCATGGTGGCTTCATTCTTCGTTTCGGTAAGATCATTAGCTGATTCCAGCATCGTCTCATCCTTGTTCGTCCTCTCTTCTTCATCACACTTGTTGTGGTAAGAAAACACTTCACTCTCGCTATCTGTCAATTCCCCTTCTTCCAAACTGTCCAAAACTCCTTTCTCGTCTGTTTCTTCTTCATCATTCTTGTTGTGGTCAGAAAACATGTCATCCCCACTATTTGTCAATTCCCCTTCTTCCAAACCGTCCAGAACGCATTCTCTCTTCTCGATAGAAACGAGACGAAGATGTTTCGAAGCTTTCGCAATGTCACTGCCTTCTTGCGACGGGTTTGTTTCGCATGGACTTCTTTCAACTGTAGTCATCATCATTGTTTGATTCTGCGTTTCTTGACCTGTTTTCTCCAAAAAGGCAACTGCAAATCTACGAGATTCATCCTTTATTTCGCCATCTTCTAGGTAGGACACAGCACTCTCATGACAGCCTCTAAACTCATTCTCAGTATCGATTGGAAAGTTAGAACTGCTCGAGACGCGTGCTTGAGGTATGGGTCGACTTGTTAGGACAGCACATGCCTTTTCGCTACTCCGAGAACGTTTGATGCTTGTATCGAAATTACGGCGACTTGGATCTTGGTAATTTGTGGTATAATCCACGTCATCTGCATGGCAGTTTCTCGTAGCTGTACACGCTGCTTTGTCACCGCTGTCATGGCTTCTTTGGCTCGATCGCTTTCTTTTCTTTCCACATGTTTCGTTTCTTTCATTTGGTTCATATAGATCATTCATCTTTAACCACGCTTCGATCACACTCATTTTCAAGTACCAGGCGGAGTATATCCATTCTTGGAGTTGTTCCAACTCGTCGTTATTTAAGATCGACAACACTTCGTCATTGCTGATAGTACCAGTTGTCGCCTTTTTTATTGCTAACTGTTCAGTTTCTATATTTTCTTTGCACTCTTTTAACTCCGAGGTAAGTTGGCACTTGAGTGGAAACTGCTTAGAGAACCTTTTCTTTTGTTGCAAGTTGAAGCGAGCCAAGGCCTCGTTCTTGCTTCTACTTCCAACTCTCACAATATTTTGAGTGAATTTCAAGATACCTTCTAGAAACTGATCTAGTGCGTGATTCGTATAACAAACCACCAAAATTGGAGTGGGCGTTTTCGTTTGCAATGTCCCATGTTGCTTTGACTGCTGTGCGGAAGAAGAGGTGGGGCTGTAGATAAGTGATTTGCGAGAATAAGCGACTTCCTCGTAAGATCTACAGGGTACACTGTTGTTTCGGTACCAGCTTTCTTCATTAGCTAAAAGAGCCTGGGTTATTCGCAGTCCGACGAATGTCTTTCCCGTTCCGGGAGGACCTTGAATAACGACAAACTCCTGGGTCAGAGCTGCTTTCACGGCGTTCAACTGCGAAGCATTCAGATCCACTTGCGATAGTGAAGGCCAAGTACTGAAATCGAGAATTGAAACCGAATTGGCGATATCTGCATCCTTACATCCTAACGCCGCCTTGAGATTATAACACACAGGTCGAACTTGCATTGAAGGAATACTGACGTCTTGGGAGCCATCTGACAAGCTAGGACTTTCTCTTGGACTTTGAAGATATGCTGGTGGGCGAACGTGGGGGTTACACTCCACTAAATAACGCTGAAACGGTAGTTTCTTTTCGTTTAACTGCTGCAGTCCTTCCAAAACATATCGATAACTTTCGAAATAAGCTGGTGACTCGATCATAAAGAACCTCTGTTGAAAGAACGCCGTATCCAAAAGTTCATCAACGAAAAACTTGACAATGAGATGACCTCTGCGCAGATCTTCGCTGTCGCGGTCCGCGATAGTGACAAAGTGTATTGTGGTTTGGGTTTTGCTTTCAATCAGGCAATACAAAGACCCAAACTTAAAACGCTTTGAATGCTCCCACTTTACGCGTCTCATACGAGAAACGTCAAACGAAAGCCGATAGAGGTAGCCACCAGACTTGGAATCGAGTAAACGATCAATCACTCGGACTTTTCGATACACGTGGATACTGCGTGATTGACGTTCGTCGGTGCCTATGACTTCCTGCACGCCTTCACGAAGAGGGGCAATGTAGTCTTCCCTCAGGAGACGGAATTGCACATCGAGATAATGACTGGTATTATTGTACCGTCCACGAACGATGTTCTTTCTCAGAAATGGTGGTGTACTTGGGAAAATATCTTCTCGCGTTGGAAATATAGGTATATTTCTATAATCATTTGGTGGGGCGCCGGCCAAGGATAGCGTGGTAGTAGATGTCGCTTTTTCTTGGATAATACAATCTCGGTGTGACAACAGTTTCTCGATGTCGTTAATGATTTCGTTCCTTTCGCTCTCGCATCTGATATTACTGCTATCGGTGTTGCTACTGCTGCTGTTGGCAATACTGCTGCTGTTACTGTTGCTGTGACTGCCACTGTTTTTGTCGTCGTCGTCGCCGTTGTTGTTGTTGTTGTTGTTGTTGTTGTTGTTGTTGTTGTTGTTGTTGTTGTTGTTGTTGTTGTTGTTGTTGTTGTTGTTGTTGTTGTTGTTGTTGTTGTTGTTGTTGTTGCTGTTGTTGCTGCTGCTGCTGCTGTCTTGCAATCGAGCAACATACGTGAAAAGACTATCAAGCGGTAGCTCTTCGTAGGAATCCGGAAACCGATTTAAAAATTCTTGGAAATACTGTATGATTCTTTGCAAATGCACTCTTTTGTTTAGCAGCCGTTCTTCCTGGAACATTCTGACGGGAAGCTGCATTATGTATCTACGAAGATGCTTAGTAACAAATGCCGTGCCTTTGAATACAGTCAACAGTTCCACAAAATTTAACGTGTGAGGAGTTTCGTAAAGTTTCGACAAGATCTCCAGAATCTCTTCAACTGCTTTGGGCTTGATTTCATCGGATTTAAGAAATTCGGAAAATTCTTCTCGGTCTTTCAGTAACTCTAAAATTATTACAGAAGCATCTTTTGCGTTTAGCCTTTCTAAGCGATCATCAAAGTAAAAAAAGGGGTTTCTTTTCTTCTTATTTTTCGGCTCACTTGTGCTTGTTGATGCAGACGACGCCCTTTTTCTGGAATTTGATGACGAACTTTGCTTGGTATTTTGCCTAGACCCAGTTTCATTACCCCTTGCTTGGTTTCTTGAATTGCTTGACCGTTGACTAGGCCTACGCACGTTTGCAGTGGATGAAGAACCAGAGTTATGGCGTTGTTGTCGGTATTCAGTTGAATTGCTTGGTCGGTGATGACTAGGCCGACCCGGCAAATTTGTGGTGAATGTACCAAAGTTATTGTGTTGTTGCCGGTTTTCAGTTGATTTGCTTGGTCGGTGTTGACTAGGTCGACCGAGGTTTGCGGTAGATAAACCAGACTTATTACGTTGTTTCCGGTGTTCAGTCGAATTGCTTGGTCGGTGTTGACTAGGCCGACCCATGTTTGCGGTGAATGTACCAGAGTTATTACGTTGTTGCCGGTTTTCAGTTGAATTGCTTGGTCGGAGTTGACTAGGCCGACTCATGTTTGCGGTGAATGTACCAGACTTATTACGTTGTTGCCGGTTTTCAGTCGAATAGCTTGGTCGGTGATGACTAGGCCGACCGGGCAAATTTGCGGTGAATGTATCAGAGTTATTGTGTTGTTGTCGGTTTTCAGTTGAATTGCTTGGTCGGTGTTGACTAGGCCGACCCAGGATTGCGGTGAATGTACCAGGGTTATTACGTTGGCGATTTCCTTTATTTGAAAGGAACAAACGAGTTAATGTTCGACCAACAATTCATGAGAAGACTTGTGAATAATTATTTCTTGAAACTATATTTCCCCCCCGATATTTATTTTCTCATTTTTTAACCTTCAAACGAACCACGTGTATTTAATGTTACTGCAATTTATCAGGACGACGTCCAGTTCACATTTCAAAACCGATTAGAAAACATAAATTATACTATTCAACATTGTTTGTTTTGGTGTGGTGTTGAATCGATCGTGTATTGCTGGTTGGTAGGTACAAAAGAATATTATATTAATGCTAGTGCATCAACCAACATGGCCACTGTGTCTTTGTCCTCTAACCCACCAATCAGTATATCGCCAACGTCAGCTTTAGGGCAGGAACGCGTGCGAGCCGCGCGCGGTACTGATAACTTATAAGTCACACTATACTTTTAGCCGAGATTGTCTTATATTCAAATCCTGAGCTGCAAACTTCAAAATTAAAACTGTAACATTGATTCAATTATGAAATATGAGTTATTTAACAACTATGGAGGAATTCTGAACATTTAGGACCAAGTTCTCGCACAAATTGAGATTTATAATTATAAGTTGATTTATGTTTTGCCAAGCAGAAATCAAGATGTCGATTAGCTACCAATCCCTCTCAATGACTCAATCTATCTCAATTTTGACCATCCGTACTCCTGTGGAGGTTTCTAGCATCTCTTTTATGGTTTTATATCTTTTAAAGTCGTTATTGTAAATTTTATTTGTGATTTTAGGGTTGATTGGTTGTCAGTTAAATTAAAAAACGCTTTGCTTCGTCTACCCCTACTCGAGAAAGTTTACTAAAAGCACTAAGAATCTTCTAGTTTTCTTGCATGTCCTTTACTAGACAACAATAAGGATTGTTATATATCAAGTGTCAAAGTCCGTTTCTAGCTCTCTGATTGGGCGAGCGGTCCTCGCGTGGCGGTCCGAAAATCGTGATGTTTCCCGCGTAACCCATGGCAGCGGGTATCATTACATTTATATCAAAACCGGAAGTAGATGGTCAGGTTTAGTTTGTCTTTGTTTTCTCCCAGAGGAGACAGGACAGCTGTCACGTGATATTGTCGACCAATGAAATTGCGCTATTTTCTTATCCTTGATCGGCTGAAAATTTTGCATTGGACTCAGAATACCGAATATTACGCTGTTGTCATTCATTTTTTTCTTTAAAAAAGCAGTGATATCGTTTGATATATTGTTGGACTATCCATATCTGCAGGATTTTCAAGGTAAATGTATTCTTCTACTTTGTTTTGATCGTTTATGTAGGTCGTGTCGTCGCTAAGCGAGGACCCCACTTCCGGTTTCTCAACAATTTTCAAAGCAAAAAATCTCGAATTCCAACGGTTCGAATTCTCTAATTTTTGGATAATAAGTTGCAGAAATGACTCCTCATTGATTCTATCCGGACGACCCCCGGTGACCCACGCACCGTTTTCGCGATCTTCGCCGTTGAACTGACCAAGGTATTTCGGCATTTGCCAAGATGGCGCCTAATAAATTAAGAAAGCGTTTCGCCACTAAAACCTTGTTTTCTTCAAAAGAATTTTGGAAGTTTCCCAATATTTAGAGCTTTATTCTTTAGAATAAGTGTAGAATGACTGGTGGACAAATATTAAAGAGTAAAAATCGGTATTTGTCTGTTTTTATGGTCCAAAACGCTTGACCTCGCTGTATAAAAAACACCATCATTCTGGAAAAGTTGTATACATGTCAGACCTGCATACATTTGTAATTGTTACAGAATGTACTGAACTTTCTTAAAGATCTGCTATATTTGTATACAGAGCTGATATGTATAGATATTTTTTTATATATTAAATACGACGACGATCAGATTTGGTGTCAGTAAGTAACATTGTGTTCCAGGACAGCAGTATGATTTAATATTAAAATTGATGTGTGGATTATTGTTGGTCATTGTTATTGTGAATAATATATTGTAGTTGTAGTATTTTTGCTTAGTATTGCTAATTGGTTATAATTTGTTGTTCATATTATTTTTCAGTATACAAATATATATTATTCCTTTTGCCCAAGTGGTCCCATTTCAACTGCATCAGATGGGAAGCAAGCTGATGGGATGGGTGAAGTGTACCTTGTTTCAGGGCAGAGCTTTAAAACGACCCTTGAGGCACATGTCTTCTAATAAAGGGATTTTTTGTTGCAAAAGGGGGACTCTAACCAAGTGGGGTGGGGGTGGTGGCATGTGCCCCCTGTCTACCCCTTGGTTTGTATACCCCTTGGTTTGTATACCCATGAAGTGAATACAATAGTTAGGCATTGGCTGTACAGTCAACTCTTAAGACATGAAATGGTTAATAATTCCATCTCACATCCTATTTTTTACAGGAAGTGAAGAGATACAGTACAGATGTTAGTGAATAACTTACTTTGGTGGCATACTTCAGACTGTGTGCCCGGGCACGAGCACCAATCTGAACAGGATTTTTACAATGATAAATTGATGGATTCTTTTTTACCAAATAACATTAAAATAATATGTAGTTTGAAGTTTTGCATGTTGTCATGTTGTATAATTACATAAGGCAATGCATAATAATTGTGGACATAACTAATAAAATTTTAACACAGAAGTACTGTATTATCTTGCATATTATTATACAATCTAATTGCAAATGCTGGGTCTCAAAGCCTAATTGAATGCCTGCATATTATTCATCCCCTTGCTTTTGAGTGCTACTGCATGTACATATCCTGATAAACAGTGAACTCTGTCTAAGACAGACACCCTTGGGCTTGGACTTTGTCTGTCTTATAGTTCATTCACATGTCTACCTTAATACAGTAACTTTTCTAATGCCTTCTCTAAATGTGCCAAAGTTGATGTTTTCTTGCTGGGGGGGGGGGGGGCTTCACTGCAAAAATATGCCCCAATTGAATGCACCTGTATCAGTGTCAATACAGTAGTGCTTTAGAAGTAACCAAGATCAATAATGAGACAAACTATTTTAATTTTATTCAAGTTTCTTATTTACATATATATTGAGGATACATACAGGAAATACACTTTATTTGATAAAATAGAAGTATTTGACCAGTTATATACAAAATTTATCAATAGATTCTGGAGGCAATCCAATAAATTATTTCAATTTTGAATTCACCATAATACAAAGAAAAATACAAGATTGTTATTGAATAATAAATTTTAAGCTAGCTTTATTCACAATTTTATAAAATTTGGGATACAAGTGCAGTAAGTAAAAGGAAACAAGACTGTTTGTTAAAACAATTGGAAAAACCCCCAACAAGGATGATAGTTGTAACTAATTGATCCAGATAATTGCTACACACAACAATTAGAAGTTTACAGTAATACTGCAAAACATTAAACCATGGAAAATGCATCACAAGGTTAGAAATTATGGGAAACTTTGAGAGGGAAATCATTAACCACTAGCCAAACAAATTTATGTTGATTTCTCACCTCACGCTTTTCTCCAGTTGTAACGAATCACACGTTGCACAGCACAACCAAGTCCTTCTTTGCTGTAAATATCTAATTCGTTTCTGATTTGTTAGATTATTTGTAACATAAAATGCGTCGAATCCGAAGGAACTTGAGTAGTCCTTGAAAACTATCTTGAATGCCCATCCCCCATAACGCCATTGTCACGAATATACGCCAAATAAAGCACAATCTGATCATCTTAATTGTCTATGGTCATCACGAATTGTTCTCGTATTTTTCTGGTCATCAGATTTATCAATTCTGGATCAACTGTGACGAGTTTTCAAAAGTTTTTGTGCATCTGGTCCACCGAGCAGAGTTCATTCCTCGTTTGCGGTCAGATGCAAATGAACCGATTTTAGCGTTAGGACCATGATGCTTTGCGGCAGCTGTCCACCAGTTTTCTTTCATTAAAATCAATGTCTGAAGATTTTACTCAACATTTTTGTTGTCATTTAACACTTGATATATAACAAAACACTTATTTACTAGTACTTCTGGAAAACAGTGTGTTTTGTGGCCCCTCGACTGCTCGTTGTTGCCCTCGGCTTCGCCTCGGCATACTGTTTCCCTCGGCGCCAGTAAATAAGTGTTTAATAATTAGCTTTTTAGCTTTATATTTTAACGAATTGTTCTTCTCCGTTTTCAATCTTAGCCGCCATATTTGTTTATAATGCAGAAAGAGCCTGGGCACGGAAAATGCGGAAAATGCCATCCGTCAAAATCCGTTGTAGAACGTGATTGGCTCTTTTCAGTCTTTATTGTTTTTGTTTCGTTCCCCGCAGGAACGAAACTGTTACTGTGTTAGCTTTCCATTGACGTCACAAAAGAAACTGTCATCACAGATGAAAATAGTCCAATCGCAGTGCAGTGTTGTTGGCAGCATAAGCCAAAACTTCGATCTTATCCAATGAAATCAAAATTCCGCATAAAAAATTTAGTTGTAGGCGTGGTTAAACGCCAAAACGAAGTGAAATAATATTGCTGATCTGGCATAATTAGCTGAACGACGTAAACAATCCCGTGGGAAGTGAATCATACAATACTATGAACAAGCGAATGCCGAGTATCGTCGGAACTTTCCCCTCTTTGAATTCTCCGAAATTGCATTCTAACTGCTCGTTGCCGCTTTAGATTGAATAATAAAGATTGAGATTGGGCGAATAGGATTCCAAAAGGTCGGGTCGAGTCAGTGGTCGAGTTGACCCTTGGCTAGCCTCCTCCGCAGGCATCTCCATTAATTTTATAAGAGAAGTCAGAAGAGAATTTGGGTTACTGTGGTATAAGCTCGGGGGGACAAGTCCCCCGTCCTCCTCGATCTCCAAAACGCGCGGCCTGAGCTTATACCACAGTAACCCAAATTCTCTTCTGACTTCTCTTATAAAATTAATAGAGATGCCTGCGGAGGAGGCTAACCCTTGGCCTTGGAAAAACTACTCAATCATTCCAGTATTTATTCCGATCAAATACAAACTCTGAAAGAGTTACACACAGATTGAAGATTATTTAATAAATTTTAACTTAATCGGTGGCATAAATGACCGCTAATGTAGCCGGCTTTCCTAAACAGCGACATTTTATGTATCTACATATAAATAACCGCAAAATTTCCGTCGTACTGACGCCACATGTACATTTCTCCCATCACCTCTGACCGTGTATAGGAGGCAAATAAACGTTGCCAAAATAATTGCGTTCTCAAGAACGCTAATCGTCGCATTTAATTAAGACAAATTTATAATTTATATTAACTTCGTCGATTAGACAACATCAATGCGACTTCGTTTTATGCGACGAAATTAATTCAGACAAATTTAATGTTTTGCACATTAAAACACAAAAAATTAAATTAAGAGCAGGAAATTTATACATTTAATTCGTTGCGCCGTGACGTCGCATTTCAGTCTGATCACGACGGTTGTCACGGATACAACGTCTTAGACGAATTTACTCCTCATTTAATTGATTAAATTACTGTAAATTCGTCTGAAATGCGATGATTGTCCGACGTATAAACTAGGCCTAAAAGAAACAGGAAGTGCGACTGTCCCGCTGTTATGTTTTGTTGATGATTATCAAGAAAACGACTCCATTGAATGACATCAAGTTCAAATTCAATTTGTTCAAATTCAGTTCCCCTGTAGGCCAAAAAGCAATTGTACTTATACGCAGAACGTTTAATACCTCTCCGCGACAGCGTAACCATCAAAAAATTTTGCTTCCAAAATTGTAGGCTTTGTCGCGTCAGACCACTGGCGGGAATTGGCCGAGCTAAAAGTCGTCATTGCCTCCGATCGGCATGCAACAGCCTCTTATAAGAGGCTGACGGGAACGAAACAGCTATTTCTTTTTAGAAATAGTTTCTTGTTGATTATTGGCTTATTACTCGGGCTACTGTAGGCCGAGTCTAGGTTTCGGCTCTGTTTTTTTCTTTATAATTTTTTTGGGGGTGTCACGAATGTGCAATTAGTGTTGCAATTATTGCGCAATACTTTCCATATATGGAGCCTACGCTTCGAGTCTTCGTCTTTTCGATCACTTCGAAAGTCGTGCCTATTCTGTGGTTGTGTCAAGCACATCATTGATCGACCATATAAGCAACTTACTTGGAAAACCTACCAACAATTTCGTCAAAAGCAATGCTGGTTTAAAAGAAAGAACTTGCAAAATCAAACACGAACATCAACAGCTTAAAGCCTATAAAGAAAGATGCCTCGTTGGACGAAGTGATTTCGAAACGGGGTTGTTGTGTCAATGAATCGCAGTGAAACGTTTACCTAAGACCTCCAAATTTGCAAAATATGGATAACAAACACAAAGGTTTGTTCATGAAGAGAGAATGGATGAGTTGCAAAAGACCTGGGAGTTGATGTGTTCAATACATAATAGTTTACATCAGTGGATTTTGTATAAATACATAAAGGAAGAGATACAAGAAGCAAACGCCATAGTACATCAAATAACGTATATACTATTTACTATGAAGTAACAGCTTGCTGTTTATAGTCCAACAACTACAAAACGCAAGTAAAAAGGCGAAAAAAAAGTCTTATGTTTCTGTTCAGCGCGCGCGTCATCTTTTTTCTTGCGCGTCGATACCTTTTTTTTAACATTTTTAATATTAATTGACTACAAATGACACCAGCGGATATTAAATATTTAATCGGTCTATTCTCAACCAATGTTTCCTATGAAAACCGCTGGTATGTTTGTGGGCATTGATTGAAAGCTTCATACATGTTCAGTATACCAAATGTAACAAGTATATTATAAGAATACTCACCATGTTTCAGATGTCTGTTCAATGAAGGTTTGCCTTGGGGGAAAAAAAGGCGAAAAACAAAAAAAAAACCGCGTCACCGCGTCGATTTTGGGCATGTGCCCTGACAAGAAACAGAAGACTTTTTTTAATCACTGAATAATTCAAAAAATTTCAATCAGGTGTCGTATTACATTTGCCCAACGCTTTGGAAACGTGTGTTTCAAAAGTTGTTTAAATATTTTCTGTTTGCTCGATATGAATAAATTCTATGACTATATCGAAATTATTGACTGAATGTGCCGAACCCAGCACTGTAGGTTTTGTCTACTGAAAGTGTTAAGGCCGCCATTATTCGGGAAGACGGATTTGTTTACACTTGTTTCAATTTTTGCTGCTCATATAGACATCGTTCGATTTGTCATTTATCTGAATACTCGCAAATTGAAAATTAAATTGAAAATTGAAAATTCTACTGAAAGTGTTAAGATCGCTGTTGTTATTCGTAGACATCGTTCGATTTGTCATTTATTAATACTCGCAAATTGAAAATTAAAAGTACCAGTAACAGTACAATCAAAAGCTTTCAGAGTCTCAGTGCGGTTCTACATTGCACGACTATACATTGCGTCCAAAACTTATATCATTAGCAAACACTTTAGCGCGCTGTTCTGTGCATGGCTATATATGCCAAGGTTACTGTAAAACAGTGAAAAAATATGTTGAAGGGAAATTCAACTCTTGCTTGACAAATAGTGACGTTTTTGAGATAACCGCGTCCGAGATAGCAAAGTTCTTCTACTAAACTAAATCCCGATTTATCAAAGCTAGTAAATCGTCACGACTTCATCACGCAAAGCAAATCATGCACGATTTTATAATCTGCATGACGAAGGGCTTTGGTTCAAAACGTCAGTATTTTGTTATCTGAAAATAATCTCCGTTTAGACTCGCCTCGAATAGCTATGCTACTTGCGTAGCAAAAAACTTGACACTTGAAAACTTGAACTTGAGTTTACATAAACGATAAAACTATGTTCAACTAACACAGCACAGTGTGCCTAACAACGGGATTTAAACATCTTTTATTAATTTGAATACTGGTAGTCTTTGTTGTTGTGATAACACCAGAATTCAGTTTAATTGCGAAAGAAAATTCGAACTATCTATGAAATATGACCTGTTTTCACTTGAGACAAGACGGTTTCTGGAAGTAGTATGTCTGTCGGAAACTTTCGTAGGAAATGGTGAAATTTACAGTTGTTTACTAGAAAATACCATAACTGCCAGTACAAGAGAGTAAACTGGTTATGATGTAAACAGTTAAAAAAGTTAGCCAGGTTAATTACTTGAGTTGGAAAAGCAGTAATTCGTTTTAATAGACTCATTTATACAAGGTTTCACAACAGTTAAATTATACTGAAGTCTTCAGTGCCGATGAACTAGTGGTCTCTGATTAGGAGTAGTTAAAACGTACTTACAGGTCGCGATACACAAAGCATGTAAGTTAACTCACCGAAGCTGCCTATTGTATTTCCTGCTTCACGGTTTCTCGAATCATCTTCGTTGTTGTTGTGACGACGAGTGTTTGTTGATTGCTTGTGTTTTCTGTGTTCTTCTCGACGCTTGCTCATCTTTAATTAAGAACTCTAATGCTTGTCCTTAATTATTTTTAAAACAATTAGCCATACGCTCAAACCGATAGAGTCTCAGACGGGTATTGCCCAACAGAATCCTTCGTCGAGCCGATAGAAGAGGGTGAGGTCTTCCCAGAATTCATCCACGACGTCGTTGAATTTCTTTGTATTTTTTAGTCATGTGCGCAGGATTTCCGGTCTTGGACGGACTTCTTCTCATGTTTTCAGGGGGCGGGGGAGCGGACATAAGACCCTGGGTACGAGGTTGATGTTTTCATTCCTTGGACCAACCTCGTACCCAGGGTATTATCTCGCTCCCCCCAGACTTGGACCTATCACCGTACTGAGCGCGCGTGGGTGCTTGGGAGATTTTCGCGTCCTGGCTTTGGGTTTCCTTCCAACACTAGGCGAACTGAATCTAAATGTGTCTCGATCACGTCGATCTAAACGAGTCCGAGATCGATCTAAACGAATATGAGATCAATCTAAACGAGTCCGAGATCGATCTAAACGAGTGTAAGATTGATCTAAACGAGTGTGAGATTGATCTAAACGAGTCCGAGATCAATCTAAACGAGTGTGAGATTGATCTAAACGAGTGAGATTGTTCTAAACGAGTGTGAAATCAATCTAAACGAGTGTGAGATTGATCTAAACGAGTGAGATTGTTCTAAACGAGTGTGAAATCAATCTAAACGAGTGTGAGATTGATCTAAACGAGTGTGAGATTGATCTAAACGAGTGCGAGATTGATCTAAACGAGTGAGAGATTGATCTAAACGAGTGTGAGATTAATCTAAACGAGTGTGAGATTGATCTAAACGAGTGTGAGATTGATCTAAACGTGTGTGAGATTGATCTAAACGAGTGTGAGATTGATCTAAACGAGTGTGAGATTGATCTAAACGAGTGTGAGATTGATCTAAACGAGTGTGAGATTGATCTAAACGAGTGTGAGATTGATCTAAACGAGTGTGAGATTGATCTAAACGAGTCCGAGATCGATCTTCATTCTCATTTTGAGGATATTATAATCTTCTCTAATCTTTTCTTTCTTGTATTTATTTAATATAGGTTTTCATACCAAAATATTCAGCTGGGCTCTTATTTCTATTTTAACATGAAATTTTTATCTCAAAAAAGATCAGTTAAAAATTGCATATTGTACGATTTATACCAAAGTTTATTATATGGCTGAGTTTGTTTTCCGGTCCCTACACAAAACGATGCATTCTGATTGGCTCCCGAGCGGTCGAGATTCTACGGCATCGACCGACCGGTCAATACGCTTTTTCTCGGTATATCTTTATTCACTATTCTGAACAATAAAACGTGTTGAAATATTACTGCTGGTTTCTTTAAAATTGTTTACTTAAAAAGACGACAAATAAAAAATAAAAGCAATAAAAAACTGGTGTAAGCAAGAAGCGACACGAAAAAGTTAACAGGTAAGGTAAACAGCATACGCCAAAGACGAAAACAACGCTCAAAACTTAAAAATAAAATGAGCCAATAGCCATATAATAAATTTCTTGTTAACCTCGTTTTCTCGGTCTGTACGGGAAAGTATTTGCCCTTGGTTTTGTCGCACAAACCTCGCTCCTTCGTCGTACGAAAACAACAGGCAAATACTTTCCCGTAGAGACCGAGCAAACGAGATTAATGAAGTGTTTAATAGTATAGCCCAAAAGACAATACGAAATTTGAGTTTCTGAAATGGCATTTCCCGCGATCTGACATCATATTTGAGCAAAATTTTGAACATTTTAAAACATATTTTTAAGACACGTTCTCTCATTTTTACAAAAGATTTTGTCCAAAACTACAGTATTATATATTTACAAAGACGACAGTCATTTTCAACTCACTTGTCACTTTTCACCAAAATGTTCAGAAGTTCGTTACGAAGTTCGTTGGGAAATTCAAAGTTCGTTTCGAACTACGCAATTGATTGCCGGCTACTAGGAACGAAGTAGTCAATCAAATGCGTAGCTTAAAACGAGCTTTAAACTTCCCAACGAACTTGCGAACTTCGGAACGAACGTCCGAACATTCTGGTGAAAAGTGAGTAGCAAATGACATAAAGTGTGAACGCAACGCGAAAACTCATTGTCAGAGTGATATTAAACGACTAGTTAGTTCTTTATTCTGTGACTCTGGGAACAAATGTGATGTTGTTGCGCAATTATTAACTATATAATTGTCTGAATACCAATAAAAAATAATAATAAACATTAGTATAAATTTACAAGTTTATAATGCAAATCCTCGAATTTCATTGGCTATTGCAGGAGTTTATAATTGGCGATATAAACCTCTGGGATAAACCAATGAAAGTCATTCTTTTAAAAAAAATGACCAATGACAAAATGCGTAGTATAGCACGAACAATGATCATTAGAGCCAGCGGTTGTTCTGTTAAGCAACAATGGTTGCCGCCCCGCTATCTACGGCCCTGACTTCGAGGTGCAACACACTTATAAGGTGGCTCCATACAGTTTCTAGAAAAATGGAGAATACAAGTTTGAGAGTCCAAAACACATGCATAAACAATTCGGAAAAAATGTCTGTAGAACGAATAAATTTTTTTACGAAAAAATCATGTTTGTTAATTTTTAAAAAATTTGGATCTACAGATTTTTTTTAAAATCGGCCTATTGATTACTCATACTTCAAGAAAAGTTTTTTCGAATTAAATTAGTTTGAAGGGTAATTGGCAGCCATTTTGAAACGTCATTGTTGCCATAGCAACAACTGTTGCTTTTTATTTGGTAACAGTTTTTGATTGTCAGGCTGTTTAACTATGCATAACATTTAGTTGGGGGGTTTTTCCGAACTGTTTATGCACGTGTTTTGGACTCTTAATTTTCCATTTTTCTAGAAACTGTATGGAGCCAATTTTAGATCAATCTTACACTCGTTTAGATCAATCTCATACTCGTTTAAATCGATCTCGGATTCATTTAAGTCGATCTCGGACTCATTTAAATCGATTTCGGACTCGTTTAGATCGACTTGATCGAGACGCATTTAGATTCAGTTCGCTTAATGTTGAAAGGAAGCCCAAGGCCAGGAAGCGAACATCTCCAAACACCCATGCGCGCTCAGTGCGGTCCGAGCACTGCATGATGGGTCCAAAGTCCAATTCTAGGAATGAAACCATGAGAGGAAGGCAACAAATTGTTTCCGTCCAAAACCGGAAATCCTGCGCACGTGACAAAAAAATACATTAGAAATTCAACGACGTCATGAATGAATTCTGGGAAGGCCTCGCCCTCTAATTCTATCGTGAGACTCGGCGGTTTGAGCGTCTAGGTAATTGTTTTAAAAATAATCAAGGACAAGCATTAGAGTTCTTAATTATTAAACATGAGCAAGCGTCGAGAAGAACACAGAAAACACAAGCAATCAACAAACACCCGTCGTCACTCCGACAACGAAGATGATTCGAGAAACAGTGAAGCAGGAAATACAATAGGCAGCTTCGGTGAGTTAACTTGCATGAAGGCGTTGTATAAATTACGCTTTAGCTACTCCTAACCAGAGACTACTAGCTAGTTCATCGGCACTGAATTAACTGTTGTGAAACCTTGTATAAATGAGTCTAAACGGAATGTATGTATATTACTGCTTTTCCAATTCAAGTGATTAACTTAACCTGGCTAACGTTTTTAACCGTGTCTACATTATAACCAGTTCATTCTCTTGTACCCATAGTTATGGTATTTTCTAGTAAACAACTGTAAATTTTACCATTTCCTTCGAAAGTTTCCGACAGATACTTCCAGAAACCGTCTTGTCTCAAGTGAAAACAGAGGTCATATTTCATAGATAATTCGAATTTTCTTTCGCAATTAAATAGTTCTGATGTTACAACAAAGACCACCAGTGTTCAAATATGTTTAAATCCCGTTGTTAGGCACACCGTGTGCTGTGTTATTAAATTGAACATTAGTTCTATCGTTTATGTAAATTCAAGTTCAAGTTTCAAGTTTTTTAATAATGAAGAATTAAATAGTTTACCATATCACGCAAGTAGCATAGCCAGTCGAGGAATCGAGGCGAGTCTAAACGGAGATTATTTTCAGATAACAAAATACTGACGTTTTAAACCAAAGCCCTTCGTCATGCATGATGAAGTCGTGACGATTAATCAGGATTTAGTCAGTTTAGTAGAACTTCGCTATCTCGATTCTCGAACGCGGTCATCTCAACAACTTCACTATATCTCAAGCAAGAGTTGATTTCCTTCAGTTTTCCCAAACAAAATTATTTCTATCTTCAGAAATGCATTGAGCTACAAGCAAACCGAACACTCCACTGTACGCATCATGTTGTTGCTACGGATACCGTTTAGAAATACGAACCTTTTTACTGAAAAATTAAAATATTAATTTTACGTTTCTTTTCAAAAGAATATGATGATTGAAACATTCAAAATACAATATCTGTGTGTCCCCAAATATTCATGTCAATGTATTGCAGTAAAAGTTGTTTTTTGGAGAAAAAATAAACATTTTTGTTTCACAAACGGTATCCACGGAAACAACATAATGTGAACGTT
Source organism: Corallium rubrum (assembly GCA_964035015.1). Lineage (NCBI taxonomy): Eukaryota > Metazoa > Cnidaria > Anthozoa > Scleralcyonacea > Coralliidae > Corallium > Corallium rubrum. The sequence continues at coordinate 4,046,955 of OZ035999.1, read as the reverse complement.
GGAGTGTATTTCCCACATAACTATTCTTGTGCAAAGTTTGAATTATTTTTACCTCTTAGTTTCAGATATATTAGTCATTTTGTAAATCTTACTTTTGCCTGTGTGAGTAAATGACATCACGAGGAGTCTAACTTACAATGTTTCAGAAACTTAAATATCTCGAGAACGAGACAATATTTTGAAAAACTGAAAACGCCGGTATTCCTCATTTGGAAATTATAGTTTACTCGTATCAATACTAGATTCACAATTTTTTCGTCTTAGTGATACTTTAAGAAAATATCGTGCAGAAAAAAGGAAATACAGTGCAAATTTTTGAAGCGAATAATAAAAAACAATAAAAACTGAAAGGAGCCAATCACGTTCTACAACGGATTTTGACGTCCCTTTGTCGGATGGCATTTTCCAACCTCATGCCCAGGCTCTTTCTGCATAATAAACAAATATGGCGGCCAAGATTGAAAACGGAGAAGAACAATTCGTTAAAATTTGAAGCTAATTATTCCTTATTGCTGTCAAGTAAAGTACCTGCAAGAAAACTAGAAGATTCTTAGTGCTTTTAATAAACTTTCTTGAGTAGTGGTAGACGAAGCAAAGCGTTTTTAAACAACCAAATAATCAAATATACGAAGACTGGACATTGCCGAAAGCCGAAAGGGAACTGTACGTAAATGTAAGTACAGTTGACTTGGACTTTTTTCCAGGTATATTATTAATAAGTATAAATAGCATGGTTTTTCGTGCAATTTGGAAAAAACATGCCCTCGTGAGTTTTTCAAGGACCTCAAAAAACAAAGTTGCCCTAAAATCACAAGTAAAATTTACAACTAGAAATACATGAACGCAACAACCCCTCGCCCGCTTTATATGCATTTTTTAATCCCCCTAATTTCTGTTTTTTGTTGTATTATTAAAATGACACACAGATCAGAAAACATCCCAGAAAATTAGTTGGCAAGGTTCATCTGTGGTCATCAGGGGCGCACATTCGAAACTTTTTTGGGGGGGTGCTTTTCGTTCTGGGACCGACTTTTTTATCAGTAGTGTTGAAGCTTAATGCACCTTCCCGGTTTGGGGGCATGCCCCTCAAGAAAATTTTGAAATTTGGATGCCCTAAAACATCAGGCGAATATTTCGGTCAAAAAGGCACGGTAAATTGATTGTAATTTTACGCTTTTTTTCCATGAAAAATGACATATTTACCGAGCTACACCTCCTCCACAGCAGGGGCGCAAGTAGAAAATTTCGAGGGGCAGGGGTTGAACGCAAAAAAGGGCAAAGTCGTTCAGTATTCTAAACAATTTGGGATACTAGATATCCTCGTTATGCTTCTTCGAGAACACTCAACCACAACGACAACAATCAGTGCTGTAGCAAGGTGTCAAAAAGTGGGGGAGGTGGACAGTAGTAGCAATTAGTGACCGCATTTGTAGGGGAGTCCGGGGGTACTCCCCCGGAAATTTTTGAAACCTAGAACCTCGGAAACACCATTTGCAGCAATTTGAGCGAACTTTTTCATCTTATTCGACAGCGAGTATAGTTGAAATTTTACTGTAAAAACGAAGAAATTATCACACCAACATACCCTACAGGTTGCCAAAATCCAGCTCTATCTCTATAATTGGTTCATTTTCGCAATGAGATTCGAAAGCTGAGCACACAAATTAAGAAAAGCGGTTGTTTTGGGGAAAAACTTGGTGTAGCATATTACAAACTGGGTACGAGATTGAAGCCGAACCAGATGCCTCTGAGTCTCACCAGATTTGCGGAGAATTGTATTGCGTACTACAACAGTCGATTAATTATTTGTTTATCTAATGTCTAACCTAGTATTAGAGGTCTCACAAAAATGGCAGGGGTTGCAACCCACCAACCCCCCCCCCCCCTAGTTGTGCCCCTGCACAGCTATTTATTTCCCAGCTTCTTTCTTTTATAACGGGGTGCAAATAAATTAAAAACATCTGCGGAGGAGGTAGCGTGCCGAGTTAAAGCTAAAGAAATCCCATACTACCTACTCAAATTAAATTTATCATGCTCGTATGAATCAACGTGGACGAATTAGGTTTAAAATTAAATATTTTAAAACTTTGTCAAAGTTATTTTGAATTTCCGTGAGCCAACACTATGGAGTACAGCCCTAATACAAGTACTTTCTTAGGTATATGAAACAGACCTCTATCGGGATACGAAAAATCCCGATTGAAGACCCCAGATCTATAAAATCGGGATTTTTCTTCAGTATCGTGATCGAGGTCGCGTCGGGATTCGGGATTTTGAAGCAAAATCGGATAAATACCCGAGGAAATCGGAATGGTTGGATACTCTGGATCAGTCTATTATTTGATAAGTTTAATGACCATCTCTCCTTAAACTCATTTCTTCATGATCAAGTTCCCAAAACCATCACACCGGACGATCAAGACGGACCGAAAAGGTAGTCGGATCGACAATTCGGGACCGACTTTTTCAACCGATTCTCAATTGTTGGGGGGGTGTCACACCCCCCCACACCCCCCTAATGTGCGCCCCTGGTGGTCATGTATTGACACACCGAAAGAACATGCAAAGTCAATATTAAAAAAAACAAACAACGAGATGAAGCAAATGACAAATTTTCATGCAAAAATATATAATATATAAACAATGGCCAAGAAAAGACACAATGTCAACGTCCTTGCGTTCAAAGACAATTCTAGACAAAATATTATTTATATTAATTTTCATTTTCAAGATTTCTTCCGATTTAACTCAGCTAAACTGGTAAATAGTAATACGAATCTCCTACCGTTAAACTTTCTTCTGCTTTTGTCACCACAAACACTGGCAATTCAGTCGTCTTTTCGGATTGTTTTTCTCGTTCGCAGTTTCTTACTTTTTTTCGTTGTTGACACATAAATTAAATATGACAAGGCATTATTTAGTTCTCTTCATGTTCTAAAAAGCCGTTTGTTTCAAAATTTCTTCATTGTTCCCTCTCGAGTTATGTAGAATACACCAGAGCAAAATTCCTTACCGGCTTTGAACAGTTTCAGGACACATCCTTCTTCTTTCAGTTTTACATTTCGGTCGGCATCGTTTTCGGTCTTTTTCGTATTAATTTTTAGGCTTTTTCCAGTGGTATTGTTGTCTTTTTCTCGCTGCCACATCTCTTGTTAGTCTTCTTTCTTTGGTCTTTTTCCATAGTAATATTAATGTACATTTTAGCATTTTAGCTGAAACCATTTTTTCTGGCAAAGATTTCTTTCGTCTTGATCGTTGAAAAACTATTTTGTAATCCAACCGAACTTATAAATTATATATTTGCTGATGTAAATTTAAATAATTTGAATAATTTAACAGGTTAGTTACCAGTACCCTGCTATTCGAACTGCGCAAGTTGTGGATTTGATAACATATATATATATATATATATATATATATATATATATATATATATATATATACAAACAGGTTTCAGAATTGCTTTCGGCTTTTCATCTCGCGTGTAAAGTGGACACGCACGTCGAGATTAGCACCCTCACCCGGGCTCCGGGCCTTCGGCCCTACGCCCGGGCTTGGGGATAACGATTTTAAAAGATATAAAACCATAAAAGAGATGCTAGAAACCTCCACAGGAGTACGGATGGTCAAAATTGAGCGAGATTGAGTCATTGAGAGGGATTGCAAATCGACATCTTGATTTCTGTTTGGCAAAACAGAAATCAACTTATAATTATAAATCTCAATTTGTGCGAGAACTTGGTCCTAAATGTTCAGAACTCCTCCATATTTGTTAAGTAACTCATATTTCATAATTACATCAATGTTTCAGTTTTAATTTTGAAGTTTGAATATAAGACAATCTCGGCTAAAAGTATGGTGTGACTTATAAGTTATCAATACCGCGCGCGGCTCGCACGCGTTCCTGCCCTGACACGGTAAAGCTGGCGTTGGCGATTTAAATACTGATTGGTGCATGGTTGCAATCAATCCCCTGAGATTTATGCAGCCATGTTGGTTAGGTCCTACCAACGAACATGGCCACCATGACGTAACGTGCAAGCCAGCAATATACGATCGATTTAACACGAAACTAAAACAAACAATGTTGAATAGTATAATTTATGTTTAATTTCTAATCGGTTTTGAATTTGAACCGGACGTCGTCTTGATAAATTGCGGTAACATTGATTGCACGTGGTTCGTTTGAAGGTTAAAAAATGAGCAAATAAATATCGGGGGGAAAAGTTTCAAGAAATAATTATTCACAAGTTTTCGCATGAATTGTTGGTCGAACATTCCGTCATTTGCAAGTACTCACTTTTCACTCAAATCTTCGGAAGTTGGTTCCGAAGTTCGCAAGTTCGTTGGGAAGTTCAAAGTTCGTTTTGAACTATGCATTTGATTGGCTTCTAGGAATCAAACAACCAATCAAATGCGTAGCTCAAAACGAACTACGAACTTCCCAACGCACTTGCGAGCTTCGGAACAAACTTCCGAAGATTTGGGTGAAAATTGAGTTGCAAATGAACTTAACTCGTTTGTTCCTTTCAAATAAAGGAAATCGCCAACGTAATGTCTCTGGTTTATCCAACGCAAATCTGGGTCGGCTTAGCGATCAACACCGACCAAGCAAGTCAACTGAATACCGACAACAACGCCATAACTCTGGTTCATCCACTGCAAACGTGCGTAGGCCTAGTCAACGGTCAAGCAATTCAAGAAACCAAGCAAGGGGTAATGAAACTGGGTTTAGGCAAAATACCAAGCAAAGTTCGTCATCAAATTCCAGAAAAAGGGCGTCGTCTGCATCAACAAGCACAAGTGAGCCGAAGAAAAAGAAGAAAAGAAACCCCTTTTTTTACTTTGATGATCGCTTCGAAAGGCTAAACGCAAAAGATCCTTCTGTGATAATTTTAGAGTTACTGAAAGACCGAGAAGAATTTTCCGAATTTCTTAAATCCGATGAAATCAAGCCCAAAGCAGTTGAAGAAATTCTGGGGATCTTGTCGAAACTTTACGAAACCCCTCACACGTTAAATTTTGCGGAACTGTTGGCTGTATTCAAAGGCACGGCATTTGTTACAAAGCATCTTCGTAGATACATAATGCAGCTTCCCGTCAGAATGTTCCAGGAAGAACGGCTACTAAACAAAAAAGTGCATTTGCAAAGAATCATACAGTATTTCCAAGAATTTTTAAATCGGTTTCCGGATTCCTACGAAGAGCTACCGCTTGATAGTCTTTTCACGTATGTTGCTCGATTGCAAGACAGCAGCAGCAGCAGCAACAACAACAACAACAACAACAACAACAACAACAACAACAACAACAACAACAACAACAACAACAACAACAACAACAACAACAACAACAACAACAACAACAACAACAACAACAACAACAACAACAACAACAACAACAACAACAACAACAACAACAACAACAACAACAACAACAACAACAACAACAACAACAACAACGACGACGACGACGACGACGACGACGACAAAAACAGTGGCAGTCACAGCAACAATAACAGCAGCAGTATTGCCAACAGCAGCAGTAGCAACAACGATAGCAGTAATATCAGATGCGAGAGCGAAAGGAACGAAATCATTAACGACATCGAGAAACTGTTGTCACACCGAGACTGTATTATCCAAGAAAAAGCAACATCTACTACCACGCTATCCTTGGCCGGCACCCCACCAGATGATTATAGAAATATACCTATATTTCCAACGCGAGAAGATATTTTCCCAAGTACACCACCATTTTTGAGAAAGAACATCGTTCGTGGACGGTACAATAATACCAGTCATTATCTCGATGTGCAATTCCGTCTCCTGAGGGAAGACTACATTGCCCCTCTTCGTGAAGGCGTGCAGGAAGTCATAGGCACCGACGAACGTCAATCACGCAGTATCCACGTGTATCGAAATGTCCGAGTGATTGCTCGTTCACTCGATTCCAAGTCTGGTGGCTACCTCTACCTCCTTTCATTTGACGTTTCTCGTATGAGACGCGTAAAGTGGGAGCATTCAAAACGTTTTAAGTATGGGTCTTTGTATTGCCTGATTGAAAGCAAAACCCAAACCACAATCCACTTTGTCACTATCGCGGAACGCGACATCGAAGATCTGCGCAGAGGTCGTCTCATTGTCAAGTTTTTCGTTGATGAACTTTTGGATACGGCATTCTTTCAACAGAGGTTCTTTATGATCGAGTCACCAGCTTATTTCGAAAGTTATCGATATGTTTTGGAAGGACTTCAGCAGTTAAACGAAAAGAAACTACCGTTTCAGCGTTATTTAGTGGAGTGTAACCCCCACGTTCGCCCACCAGCATATCTTCAAAGTCCAAGAGAAAGTCCTAGCTTGTCAGATGGCTCCCAGGACGTCAGTATTCCTTCAATGCAAGTTCGACCTGTGTGTTATAACCTCAAGGCGGCGTTAGGATGTAAGGATGCGGATATCGCCAATTCGGTTTCAATTCTCGATTTCAGTACTTGGCCTTCACTATCGCAAGTGGACCTGAATGCTTCGCAACTGAACGCCGTGAAAGCAGCTCTGACCCAGGAGTTTGTCGTTATTCAAGGTCCTCCCGGAACGGGAAAGACATTCGTCGGACTGCGAATAGCACAGGCTCTTTTAGCTAACAAAGAAAGCTGGTATCGAAACAGCAGTGTACCCTGTAGATCTTACGAGGAAGTCGCTTATTCTCCTACTACCTGCTTAACCTCCTACTAAGCTTTGGCCTCCTACTCAGCAGCTTTGGCCTCCTACTCAGCAGCATCACCTTACTTACCAACATCACCCTCCTACTCACCAACATCACCCTCCTATTCACCAACATCACCCTCCTATTCACCAACATCACCCTCCTATTCACCAACATCACCCTCCTACTCACCAACATCACCCTCCTACTCACCAACATCACCCTCCTACTCACCAACATCACCCTCCTATTCACCAACATCACCCTCCTATTCACCAACATCACCCTCCTATTCACCAACATCACCCTCCTACTCACCAACATCACCCTCCTATTCACCAACATCACCCTCCTATTCACCAATATTACCTTCCTATTCACCAAGATCACCCTCCTATTCACCAACATCACCCTCCTATTCACCAACATCACCCTCCTATTCACCAACATCACCCTCCTATTCACCAACATCACCCTCCTATTCACCAACATTACCTTCCTATTCATCAAGATCACCCTTCTATTCACCAACATCACCCTCCTACTCACCATCATCACCTATCTACAGCCCCACCTCTCCTTCCACACAGCAGTCAAAGCAACATGGGACATTGCAAACGAAAACGCCCACTCCAATTTTGGTGGTTTGTTATACAAATCACGCACTAGATCAGTTCCTAGAAGGTATCTTGAAATTCACTCAAAAGATCGTGAGAGTTGGAAGAAGAAGCAAGAACGAGTCCTTGGCTCGCTTCAACTTGCAACAAAAGAAAAGGTTCTCTGAGCAGTTTCCACTCAAGTGCCAACTTACCTCGGAGTTAAAAGAGTGCAACGAAAAAATAGTAACTGAACAGTTAGCAATAAAAAAGGCGACAAGTGGTACTCTCAGCAATGACGAAGTGTTGTCGATCTTAAATAACGACGAGTTGGAACAACTCCAAGAATGGAAATACTCTGCCTGGTACTCGAAAATGAGTGTGATCGAAGCGTGGTTAAACATGAATGATCTATATGAACCAAATGAAAGAAACGAAACATGTGGAAAGAAAAGAAAGCGATCGAGCCAAAAAAGCCATGACAGCGGTGACAAAGCAGCGTGTGCAACTACAAGTAACTGCCATGCAGATCATGACGTGGATTATACCACAAATTACCAAGATCCAAGTCGCCGTAATTTCGATACAAGCATCAAACGTTCTTGGAGTAGCGATAAGGTATGTGCTGTCCTAACATGTCGACCCATACTTCAAGCACGCGTCCCGAGCAGTTCTAACTTTCCAACCGATATTGAGAACGAGTGTAGAGGCTGTCGTGCGAGTGCTGTGTCCTACCTAGAAGATGGCGAAATAAAGGATGAATCTCGTAGATCAGTTGCCTTTTTAGAGAAAACAAGTCAAGAAACGAAGAATCAAACAGTGATGATTACAGTTGAAAGAAGTCCGTGCCAAACAAACCCGTCGCAAGAAGGCAGTGACATTGCGAAAGCTTCGAAAAATCTTCGTCTCGTTTCTATCAAGAAGAGAGAATGCGTTCTGGACGGTTTGGAAGAAGGGGAGTTGATAGATAGTGGGGATGACATGTTTTCTAACCACAACAAGAATGATGAAGAAGAGACAGACGAGAAAGGAGTTTTGGACAGTTTGGAAGAAGGGGAATTGATAGATAGTGAGAGTGGAGTGTTTTCTGACCACAACAAGCGTGATAAAGAAGAAAGGACGGACAAGGATGAGACGATGCTGGAATCAGCTAATGCTCTTACCGAAACGAAGAATGAAGCCACCATGGTTGTAACATTTGGGGGAAACTCGAACCCATTTGCACAAAAACGTCGCATCGTTTCTGTCACAGAAAAGAAAGTTGTTTCCGAAGAAGGAGAAATGCAGATTGATAGCGAGAGTGACATATTTTCTCACGACAAGCTTGACGATGCGGAGACAACAGACGAGGAGGAAGAAGAAGAAGAGATCAGAAGGCAGGGACCAGTTATTGACCTCTCATTAACAATGGCTGCAGAGACTCCTGCCAAAAGTCTGCAACGTTCCGACGGCGGCAGCAGTCAAGTTGATCTGAAACATCTTGGTGCAGCACAACGTTCTGACTTGTACAACGCTTGGGTTAACAGATATACAGAATTCCACAGGGATGAGTTCAAGCGTTATAGCGACATGCACAACCACCTCTCCAAACGAATTTCCGAAGTTGAAAACATTCAAGTGGAAGGAATATTGAAAGACGTCGAAGTCATCGGGATGACAACAACCGGAGCTGCGAGACTCCGCCATGCATTGCAAGCAATTAAGCCGAGAATTGTAATTGTGGAAGAAGCAGCCGAGGTTCTCGAAGGCCATGTGGTTACCGCCCTTTCAAGCAGCACCGACCATTTGATATTAATTGGCGATCACAAGCAGCTCAAACCAAATCCGACCGTCTATGAGCTGGCAAAAAAATACAACCTAGAAATCTCTCTTTTCGAGCGGATGGTGGCCAATGGTCTTACTTGTCATTCATTAGACACGCAACACCGCATGAGACCTCAAATTGCCGATATTATGCGAATCATTTACCCGAAGCTGATCGACGATTATTCAGTACATTCGCATAAGCGAATACAGGGAATTCGAGAAAATGTATATTTTATCGACCACAGTGTTCCAGAAAGTAGCGATGAGGAACTTAAGAGTCATTCAAACAACCACGAAGCGTCTTTTGTGGCCGCTCTATGCAAGTATCTTCTACAACAGCGGGGTTACAAAGCCTCGATGATTACTGTCTTAACTATGTACACCGGACAGTTGTTGAAGCTAAGGGGACTTATGCCGAAGGACTCTTTTGAAGGCGTTCGAATTTGTTCCGTGGACAACTTTCAAGGCGAAGAGAGCGATATCATCATTTTATCTCTTGTTAGGAGCAATAAGGGTGGCAACATTGGTTTTCTGAACGTTCCTAATCGAGTTTGCGTTGCCCTGTCAAGAGCCAAAATGGGCTTGTACTGTATTGGTAACATATCAATGATGGCAGAAAAGAACGAGCTATGGGGAACGATCAAGACGCACTTAGAAGAGAAGTCAGCAATTGGTCCTTCCTTGCCCTTGTGTTGTCCAAATCACCAAGACAAGATTACCCAGGTGTCTTGCGCCGACGATTTCAATAAAGCGCCACAAGGAGGTTGCTTATCACCGTGCGGGTACCGTTTGGTATGCGGTCATGCATGCCCACTGTCTTGCCATCCAAAAGATCCGAAGCACGAGCGATATGTCTGTAGAAAGTCATGCTTGAAAGAGCTGTGCGATTTGAAGCATCTCTGCAAGGAACAGTGTCACGTTGGAAGTTGTTCGCAATGTACAACGTTAGTCCCGAAGATCATTCCATCCTGTAAACACGAGATAAAAATCAAGTGCTGTAACTCTAAGACTAAGATAACATGCCCGGTTCCTTGCGAAAAAGATCTTCCTTGTGGTCACCGCTGTCCAGGAAAATGCGGTCAAGACTGCAAAGATGTTCCGTGCCAGAAGATTGTCAAACGTACCCTGCCATGTGGACACGAAGCATCAATGAAGTGCTCAGCTGATGTAGAAAAGCATAAATGCCAATCGCCTTGTCGACAACTGCTCGATTGCAAACACCCCTGTACTGGGACTTGCCATGACTGCCATCAAGGGACTTACCACGTTCAATGCGCAGCTCCATGCAATCGTGTGCTCGTGTGCTCCCACGAATGTCAAGAGCCGTGCACGAGAGATTGTCCACCGTGCTGGAAAAAATGTGAAAATCGATGTTACCATAGTTTCTGTCAAAACCGTTGTGGATCATTGTGTACGACGTGTCGAGAGCCTTGCATGTGGAGGTGTAAGCACTACAAGTGTAACGCCCGTTGTGGAGAGCTGTGTGATCGGAAGAGATGTGATAGTAGATGCCCTTTGAAGCTTCCCTGTGGCCACAGATGTGTTGGACTCTGTGGAGAGTACTGCCCGGAGTTATGTCGTATCTGCGACAAGACTGAGCTACAAGAGATTTTTCTTGGACGTGAAGATGAATCACATGCTAAATACGTTGCCCTTGTCGACTGTGGTCACGTGTTTCAAGTCGATGACCTTGACTACTGGATGGAAGGCATGAATGACGAAGAAAGCGACTCTGTGACGATTCAGTTGAAGGTCTGTCCAAAGTGCAAGACTACCATCAGACGAAACTTCCGATACGGCAACATTATCAAGAAAACCTTGGCCGATATTGAAGCGGTTAAGAAAAAGAAGATGATCGAGCAAGAACGTTTAACAGAGAAAAGATACGAGTTGCGAAAACGCTTTGATGATATGATGAAGGACAGCCGCCCATACCTGTCTAATTTGGAACTTTTGGACCGTAGCCGATCTTACTGGCTTCGAGGTGCAGATGAGTACAGTACATTCGAAAACCAGTTAAAATTACTACCTTGTATTGTCGAAATAAACAGAAAGTTTCTTCAAACATCAGATAATGAAAAGTTTGTTGAACGATCACCGCAACTCTTAGACGAAATAAAGCGATTGACGAAACTGTTAACGACAAGAAAGATTCTGACAAATCAAGAAGTCAGTGACATTTCTGATAAAATCGTTGTTTTTTCGTTGAATTGCCGTTTCCAATACCTGCTGTGGCAAACAGAAGAAAAGGTCGACAAATCCAAAGTCACCGCGGATGTTAAAGCGAGTCTTGAGGCTGTAAAAGAGAAGCTCTCCAATGCTGTTTTGACTGATGTCGAACAAGCCAAAATTAAACGTGCAATTGAAGACGTGTGCCGACAGATTGGTGTTGATGCTCTTACCCCAACTGAACTCGCAGCTGAACGTAAGGAAATTGTTAAAGTCATTAACGTAGGAGAAGGCCACTGGTTTAAATGTCCTAACGGGCATATTTATGCTATTGGAGAATGTGGTGGAGCGATGGAAAAAAGTGTCTGTCCAGAGTGCCAAGAAGTGATTGGCGGAGGCCAACACAAGTTGGCAGAGGGGAATGAACTCGCACCTGAAATGGACGGAGCGCGACACGCAGCTTGGTCGGATCATGGAAATCTTGGAAATTATGACCAGGAAGAACTCAGACGACTTCAAATGTTCTAGGGTATATCGACTGGGAAATGTTTAAAGTAAGTGAAGAAAGTTTTATGTTTCTTATAGTGACAGAACAGTACAGCTTACGACCCTGTTACACGTAGCTTTTTTCTTGTTGCATTTGCGTCAAAAAAGAAATTTCTAGTTCCACGGCAACTTTTTAGCGTGTGACATCGCCTTGAGCAACTGATTTTTCAAATTTTCAAGGTACACGAAAAGTTGGTTCGGTCTACAAGTTGCATCGGCAAAATTACGTGTAACATATAGGTCGTGACTGCAACTCGTGTTTACAAGGCGAGTTTAAAAGATGGCAGACGCTGGAAAGTTGAGCCGAAATGAAGATGAAAATAATGAATCAAGTTGCCTAAGCTTTCTTCGACTTCTCTCGTTCTGATTGCCGTTCAAGTTTCCAATTCCATTACTAAATTGCCTATATAAACTCAAGATATTACTGATATCGATTCTATATAAAGTGAATTACTTGTTATTATATAGATGCGAGTGTTTTATTAGAAAATATGCAGTGTCGTATTTTCCATATCCTCACTAGTGAAGATATCGATGACGTCATTAAGAATTTTACCTCTTTTTGCATTGAATCTATATAATAAAAAGAAAATTACACGCTGGCTTGAAGATATAAATTTTATCTTCTCGTGGTAAAAACGATATTTTCCTCATTCGCTACGCTCATTCGTAAAATATTGTTTTCACCACTCGAAGATAAAATCCATATCTTCGCACCACCATGTAATATCCTCTATTTATATTGATGTTTGTATTTCCAAAATAGTAATGAGGATGACGTCAATGTAGGCATTTGTGTGTGTTTTTCTCTTTTCTTATGATAAACCGCTTGAAGATTTTAATAAAAAAAATATGATAAAATACAGAATAAACTATTCAAGTATTCCATTAACATGTGAATTGGGTAATATTTCTCGTGTTAAGGCTGATTTCCAGTCAGTGGAATTTTGCAGCGGGCGGAATTTTTCTTTGTCTTGTGAGCACTCGAGCGGAACTAATCTAATTCAGAGCACAAAAGACAAAGAAAAATTCCGCCCGCTTGCAAAATTCCACTGACTGGAAATCAGCCTTAAGAGGACATCGTGTATGCAAATTATGCCTACACAGACGTCATTCTCGCTACCATTCCGGAAGTACAAACCTCAATATAATTATAAATAATAAGATGACTTGAGGGAAATTAGCGATTACATTTCCCTGCCGCCGAGGAAAGATTTGTGAAAGTCCGAGGACCGCAAGCCCGAGGACTTTTACAAATCTTCCCGAGGCAAAGGGGAAATTTAATCGCTAATTTAATTCCAGAAAAGTCATGTTATTAGTTTGTAATATTATGATCGCCGAGGAAAACTTTGAGAATCTTACCGACAGGAAATTTACACGGTTGATCAGAGGAGTTGCATCTAATTTTCCCGTGCATGTTGATGAGGGAAAATATATGCAAGCGGGAAATTTAGAAGAAGACAAAGGATTTCTTTGTCTTCTAATTTTCCCTCATCAACATGCACGGGAAAATTAGAAGACAAAGGATAAATTTCCCTCTTGCATGAGCGATGAGGGAAATACGAGGTTTACATTCCCTCGGAGAAAAAAAAGAATCCGAGGCGATCATGGTATTACAACAAATAAAAGTTCAAATCAAATAATATTTTGGCATTTAACAATATACATTAAATAGAATCCATATGCAGTAATATCATATTTGGGTTTATAAGCACTTTAAGAGAATTACGAACGCTTTTCTGTTGCTCGCCATGTTGGATTATTATTTTCAACTCGCAACATTTTTTGTGCACGTATAAGTTCCGAGAAAAATTGACGTGTAACATGGTAACACGTAATCTTTTACGACGCAAGTTGCACGAAAAAACCCTACGTGTAACCAGGTCTTTGGCCTGCTTTCTGCTATAACAGGCTACTAGAATTGAACCGGCCAAAAATGGCCCATTTTAAGGTTAGTTTCCACTCAGGACCCAGGCACGCTAGAAAAAGTTGCCAGCTAAGCGCGCGGGGGTGCGTGTTCTTATGCTTTTGATATTTGTATTTTGTAGGTGAGCGCATGAATGTAAAGACAGTGGGTCACACAGATCACAAAGAATCATTTTAATTGGTTTAAGTTTTCGTATATATATAGTCCAACATAGATTCTAGTTTCGATCAACGAAAGAAGACGAAACTACTGTAGTATTGATTTCCAAGAAAACTATGAAAATGTATCTTAGAAATTAGTAACGAGAGCAATTTAGCTCGCTACTTGATGCACGTTTTCATATTTTAAATGTAAACTGTAAAGCAATTCTTATATATATATATATATATATATATATATATATATATATATATATATATATATATATATATACCGCGTACCGTACAATTCCGATGATGTACAGTAAACAATCGCTATTAAGAGCCTTCTGCCTATAAGGGCCTGTTTACAAACATCTGGGTTATCCTAGCTCTCGTACATTTATATATTTTTTTGTTTGTCGTGTTTACAAGGACGCTAGGTTAACTCTATCACGCCACTAGGGTTATAGTAGCCGGGTTATGTTTTGTCCGCGTAAACGCGTTTGGTATAGGGAAAACTCGCCCACCCGGGACACGCTGTCAAACGTTTTGCGCATGCGCGACGCCCGAGCTCGCACCTCAAAAAAAAAAAAAGAGCGGGAAAACACTGAAATATTTGGACTGATCCGAGAGTCCGACACAAAAGTTAAAATTATAAGCATACTACGAAAAAGTTAAGTATTGTAACATATTCTGAAATGACCCCTTCGTAGTTTTCATGCCCCTTTTTTTAAAACACAAATGAATAGTCGAGTCTTAGTTTGTCTTCATTGTTTGGTTGTTGTCGCCACGGTTAGTCCCCACTTCTCTTGCAATGTTTACTCTAGCAAATTCACGCATGCGAAAACGTTTGCCAGCGTTACCCGGGACAACTTTTTATTAGTGCTTGGACGTCTAATAAAGTTGACCCGGGAAGCAGAGTGACCCTACCACTGACCCTATACTAACTGGATGGGCTGTCTAGAACAAATCTCCTTGCGAGGTTTGACCCCACCGGCAGCCATGTTGGTGCACTCAAAAGATCCTCTCAACCAATCAAAATGCAGTAATTTTGTCATGTATATTATAAATATAATTATTGTCTTAATACAAGATGGACGTCAGAGTTAGAAGTTGGGGGAGTGAAATGGCCGAAATCTCGAATTCAGCCAGGATTTTAAACACCAGAAATTGCATAATCATTACAAAACCAACAGTCTTTGAAACTCGGGCTAGCTATCTGGACCAACCTGGCGGAATGTTGCAGTCTTTGATCGAAGCAAATTAATTTTATTTAGTTCATGTTGTTTTCGTTCTTTTGGGTGAATCAACATGGCCGCCGGTGGGGTCAACCGGTAGATCGTTCCCACCTATCCAGTTAGTATAGGCACAGGTATAGAGATCACTGGACCCTGCCTGTGGAATTTTGCTTGTAAACCTGTGGGTGTTAGGGTAACCCTACCTCCTTGTAAACAGGCCCTGCGAATCTGAGGCTATGATTTGGAACTAACTACTTAATAACCGAGAGTGAGGTCTTTACGGTAAAATATTAAACCGAGGTCTTGCTGCATTGACCGAGCGATAGCGAGGTAGTAAAGACCGAACGGTCGAGGTTATTATGTAGTTTATTATATGGCACTTTTTATTTCAAAATCGATCTTGTATTTCTTGGTCTTCGCTTCTTTTAACTTCGTCAAAACACCGAACTAGCGTTATTTTCTTCTGTTTCTTTCTCGTCTGGATACTAGAATTTACTTTTATAATGTTCATCGTCGTCTATTTCATCTATTTTCGCCGTTTTTCGGCAATAAAAGTTTCTTATTAGGATTTTTTTGTTTGTTTCCAATCGTTGGGCATTAACAATTTTCATAATGCCCGCGAGCATTACGGAGAAATCTCGCCCCGTCAGCAGCCAATCACAGCGCGTGATTTTACCGGAAGTAATTCGTGCCATATAATAAATAGTATTTTATACTTTACCAAATCAAAAACTTTTTGAGCATGAGATTTTTGGCTGTCGATTTTTCGGCCGGAAAGCGCAATCTTTAAAATGAATATAGGAGCCTAGTTTAATATTTTGACATGAAATTGACTCATAACGAATACAAGAAAGAAAAGACTGAAGAGAATGTTTTAACGTTAATACTAATGAACGTACGACATCTTCATTCTCATTTTGAGGATAGATTATAATCTCTAATCTTTTCTTCCTTGTATTTATTTGATATAGGTTTTCATACCAAAATATTGAGCTGGGCTCATTTCTATTTTAACATGAAATTTTTCTTTCAAAAAATCAGTTAAAAATTGCATATTGTACCAAAGTTTATTATATGGCTGGGTTTATTTTCCGGTCCGTACACAAAACGACGAATTCTGATTGGTTCCCGAGCGGTCGAGATTCTACGACATCGACCGACCGGTCAATACGCTTTTTCTCGGCCCTGTAAGTTTTGGCGGGAAAATTTCTGAGTTGATTTGAAATCAAATAAAAGAGAAATAGGTATCTTTATTCAAATATTCTGAACAATAAAATGTGCTGGAACATCACTGCTGGTTTTCTTTAAAGTTATTAAACTTAAAATGTTAAAAACAGGACAAATATAGAAGCCAAACTGGCGTAAACAAGAAGCGACAAGAAAAAATTAACAGGTAAAGGTGAACAGAATACGCCGAAGACGAAAACAACGCTCGAAAGTTGAAAATAAAATGAACCAATAGCCATATAATAAATTCCTTATTAACCTCGTTTGCTCGGTCTGTACGGGAAAGTATTTGCTCTCGGTTTTACCGCACAAACCTTGCTCCTTCGTCGTATGAAAACCTCAGGCCAATACTTTCCTGTAACCAACCAACATGGCCGCCAACCAGCAATAAAAATCTTTAAAATTTCTATAAATGCCCTTGAGTGCCTATGAAACGTAAATTAAGATTGGCTTATTTGAAAGAACACTTAAAATGATAGAGTAACATCTTTTGAAGTTTTTCGTTTCCTTGCTTCGTTCTTGAGATATTTCAGTTTGTTTGATATGCAAATTAAACATTTTGACGTCACAGGTGCATAATGAGTTATCGAAACATATATCTTTGCTATTAATTAATGTCAAATATAATCACTTGAAAATCTACATCTTCAGTGTTCTGGGCAAAACACGCTTGCATGCATGTTTCCTTCGAATTAGATTTGATTTGATAATAGCAACGATATATAAGGGCATTTGATAACTAAAGATTATTGTTAATTTTTTGGTAGGAAAAACACCACTTCCAAACGTTTGTTTATGGGTATATCACAAGTACCATTTGACTCGAACATGTAGTTTAATCGATTGTAGTTTAATTTGTATTTCGTTATTTCATTAATTATTTCAAAGACACTGAATTTTTTTAGCATATTCTTTAGATATATTAAAGATATAAAAGCTATCTAGCCACGGTATATAACTAATTCTATTCTCAGCATTCGAGTACTTCAATCGGATTTTGGTTGTCCATAATCACCCTTACTACTACGTGAGATGGGGATTAGATGTAGGGATTTTGTCTGGTGAAAATGGGGTTTGTCTGGTCATGAATCATCTTGTAAAGTTGGATCTTGAAAATTTAATGCGATCCGATTAACATTGATATCACGCCAGTCGAAGTTAAGACGATTCCAACACTCTAGAAAAATCCTTCTAGAATACCTCATGCTCACGAACATGCACATGCATGCTCATATTTAAGACAGCGAGTAATTCTGCATGACTATATACATTTTGGTGTATATATATATATGTGTATATATATATATACACAATGAACCCCTCTCCTAATCCTTTGACTACAAATTTGGAGGAAAATTTGTCATGCGTCAATGGACTCCTTAAAAAAAGGTGGGACGTGTTTTTTTAGCCGAGAGCCTAAAAGGGATTTTAAACTATTGTGGAGGGTCTTTATTGTACTTTCGTGTCACTATAAACAACCATGATGACTTGCGTTAATGTTGATTGAAATGTGCTTCAGAAGGATTGCTATATACAAGTATATGGATCGATTGCCGCTCACACGCGCGGGGATTACAAGTTATACAAGTTGATGCACTCTGTACGTGTATTTTATACTTGAAGGAAAATTCGAGTGTAGAATATATACATTTTAAGACCAAACCGGGACCAGTTGCGAAAAATGCAACTATACACAGGCCTTCCGGCAGGAATTGAACCCACGACTGAGCCACGGAGGCCGTTGCCGATCTCGCAATCAAGCTCTCGGCAACGGCCTCCGTCTGAGCCACGGAGGCCGTTGCCGATCTCGCAATCAAGCTCTCGGCAACGGCCTCCGTGGCTCAGTGGTCAGAGCATTGCACTAGAATCGCAAGGTCGTGAGTTCAATTCCTGCCGGAAGGCCTGTGTAGTTGCATTTTTCGCAACTGGTCCCGGTTTGGTCTTACAATGTATATATTCTACACTCGAATTTTCCTTCACCAAAAATCCTTAGAACATGCTATGTAATCGAGTGAAATGCCCAATATTACTTCTAATATTCTATAATTGCATGCATTCATTCACCTAATAAGATCGATTTATAATCGCAAGTAAACAGTCTTGAGACATAGCCAGGATTTTGAAGGGGGGCAGCCGAAATCAAAATAAATTTTTAGGGGTGTCCAGGGGCATGCTCCCCCGGGAAATTTTGAAATCAACAGTCGCTGAAATGCCATTTCCTGGCTTTTGGAGGAAGATTTTACAGACTCTAAAGGTTAAAAGATGTCATATAAAATACTCAAAACACGCAAACGTCACATAGATACTCAAAATGCATACTGACTCAGTAGATTGAATACACTGTTTACAGTTTATTTCCTGACACAATGGCATACTGCATCAGTTTTGTAGTTACATGTCTGTTGTTTTATATCAAAAGGGGGGAGCCGAGCCACGGCTCCCCCCTGGCTACGTCCCTGATTAAGGGGCTGTTTATATGGAGGAGGGGGGGCGGCCCTCTTTGCCGAGATCCCGCATCTCAACGTAATTCCTTGTAAAAAATTGTTTGCGTTTACATGACAAGAGGGCCAGTCCTCCTAGGTGTCGCTAGATCTCGCTATTGACAACCCAACAGAGATATCGCCTAGGAGGGCTGGAAATTTCCTATGTAAATGCGCTCAAGAGGGCTGGCCACTGATCTCTAAATAAACTGGATAGGCCCTTCCCTATGGCCAGCTGTCAAACATTTCGTGGCAGTACCATCTTACGTAGTGGAACATATGACGCATTGCGGCATTAGAACTTGTTCCCAATCCTAAAGTTGACTGGCATAAGCAATCTTGACGTCAGCACGGTCAGATTATCCGGGGGGAGGAATATTAAGTACTCTGCCGGGGGAGTCGGAAAAGCCGTAAAGCAAACAACATATGCCGGTTCGTTTAGTTTTCACTGTTTAACAACAAATACAGTCAAACGATGGTAAGTACACAACACGAAATATTGTTAAAAGGCATTAAGATTACTATAAAAGACTTGAAATTGAATTCTTCGTAGATTTTAGTCTGTTTTTCAGTTTATATTATCGTGAAGTTTTGTCGTTGTTACCCTGGATGCCAGAGGTTCTTGGGGGAAGGGAGGAAAAGAGGGAAGGGGGAGAAAGATGGGGGAAGGGAGGGAAAAGGGAGGAGAAAGGGAAGGGGGAAGGGAGGGGAAAAGAGGGGAAGGGAGGGAAAGAGAGGGAAGAAAGGGGAAAGGGAAGGAAATCTTCCCCATCTTTCCCCCTTTTTTCTCCTTCTTCCCTCTTTTCCTCCCTTCCCCCAAGAACCTCTGGCATCCAGGGTACTTCGTTGTCGGCACTAGAGAAAAACAACGAAATTTAAAGGTTTTACAGCTCAGTAACAGAAACAAATACAAGAAATTAGCGTCTTAAACCTTATTAAGTACTTCTTGTATTCTTACATTCGTTTAGATTTTCTTAAAATAACTCTTTTTGTCTGTTTTCAATCTACGAAAGCTATGAACTTTAGTGGCAGCCATCTTGGGTAGTGGTCACGTCATACAACTGACACGCAAAATCCGGCCCAATGGGTTGTATATGGGTTGTATATAGAGTTCAGTGATCTCAACGTAATTCCTTGTAAAATTGGGGCCAGCCCTCCCAGGCGTCGCGAGATCTCGCTATTGACATGAAATCCAGCCCTCTTATTTACATGGAGGTAGGGTGACCCTTTTAGAAGGATTACCCTAGTTCATTGTCTTTCCGTGTTTCGTTTACATGAGTGCTAGGGTGACCCTGGGGGGAGGGTTGCGGCAGGGCTATCTTTTTGTTTACATAAGCCATGTAAACGCGTTTGCTAGGGTGACCCTGCCAGCCGGGTTATGTTTCAATGAGGGAAAAAACGCGTACCGGACAAAACGTCCTAACGATTTTGTGGCTGCCCGTCCTGTTCTTATACACCTTGTGAAGTTTATCGAATATATCAAGCAAATGACGCCAACAATAACATGTAAACCGAAAATATAGTAAAATGGTCATGCAGAAGTAATATGACCCTACTAGAAGAGTTAACCCTGCTACAATCTTTTGACTCGCTTCAAAGGGTAACCCTTCTATAAAGGTCACCCTACCTCCATGTAAGCAGCCTTAAAGTCAGACAACTTACCGCAAGAGGCTAATTTGCTGCGCTTTGATGTTCTAACCTCACAAAGTAATGATCTATGTTGCAATTAACTTGGCTAAATACAAAACGGCAAAATGTCTGTGATTAGGGACCAACCTTTTTATTTTTGAGGGGGAGGTTAAGCAAATACCAAAAAAGAATTCGAACACAGGTTTGGCAGAGAAACAGGAGATTTGTAAGAAATAATTCTTACAGAGGTTTCTGCCGCAAAATAAACATGGCCAGAAATTTGCGACATTGAGCCATTTTATGACCAGCGGCTAACTACATCAAATTGACAATAGCAACAAAGCCGTTTGCGGCCAGACATTCCACTTTCAACCCTTCATTCTTTCTTAAAATGTGATTATTGATTTGTTCAAAATCTTCAACGTTCGCTAATTGACTTCTTAGTCGCTTAAACTCAAGGAAAATGCTCTCAATTGGCAATTACGGATCGAAATTGCGAAACGGAGTCCCCGTTGCGCAATATAAAACGAAGAGGAATCACATTTCACGTTGAGTAACGCAAGAGACTTTAGAGACAAGAAATAAATATAGAAATGCCCAGTAAGATAATGTAAGAGAAAGCGCGTCGTCAGGGTTATATTTTGGTACCTTTTCCGAAGAAATCCACCAAATACAACGTCAAATATTCTACAAAGATAGATTTCTATTTCGCGCTACTTGACTTGACTTAATACAGCGGGCCATCTCATCATCCTTAAAATACTGTATATTCAGAAGCAAAATGGAATGGTCAAACAACGCGCGACTTAGTACAACGAAGAATCATTGTGTAGTACAATACTTCAACTTTGCCACAGAGGGCATTGATCATATTTTAAACTGCAGGAAATATTGAAATATACCCATAGTATGATTAGTATTGCCACATCGCCGCAATTTACTTTAATTTGGCTGCGAGTGAACAAACAGGAAGTTAGGGACTTTGCTGGATATGTGTTGGTATTGTGTGGGATAGGAAGGGTGATATTGTTTTAATCCCACAGTACTCTGCACGGCTAGAAAGATGATATTCTGAGCTTTCGAACGATACCAAAGATGATGAATTTTGTTGGAAACTCGCGTAGAAATTGCAGAACAACCCAAGCATTTTGGCTCAAAGCATTTTTTTACTTCCGCTTTTATCTTCCAACGCGAATTGTGTGGAAATACAAAGATTTCAACATTGAAAAGCAGAGCAACTACGGCAGAAACACAGGGGAATTTAAGTGCTAATTATGGTAAAGATGTACTATGAAATACACTGGCTGAGTGGTGCTGCAAAGCAGATTTCGTCGCGTTTCAAAAGCAGAGCAACGTAACAGCGCTGATGCTTAAAGGTATGATATTTCACTGCGTTATGTTGTTCAGAATTAATAGTGAACCCGACATTTTGCATTTAAAACATTTCCTTCGATATATTTAGACAAATATCTACACCTCTCTATGTATTATATAAATTTTGGTTGCAATTCTCTAGTTAAATTCGGGATACCGCTGACAGGCGCGTGGGCTCAGATGTCGCAAATTTCTGGCCATGAATTCTGGCACAGAAAAAGTACATAACCCAAAGCCGCGTTTATTATCTGATTTCATGAAAACACCGAGAAGTGTGTTGAAAAACGAGGCGATAGCTGAGTTTTTTAATACACTTCGAGGTGCAACCATAAAGATCATATAAATACTAGAGGGGGCATCCTATATCTTAATTTCAGTCAACCGCGGGTAACCAATTGAACGCCGCCATCTTGGATTTTTTTTTGGAGGCAAACATTAGGCGCGTTGGTTGGCAAAGGATTGGGTCTAGTACATTTGCCAACCAATTGACTGAAATATCATAGGTAATGGTGGCTGCCATATGGTTACCAAATTTTCCCGCCAATGCCCCCTCTAGGCAATTTATATGATCTCTATTGGTGCAACACACTAAGGTGGCTCCATACAGTTTCTAGAAAAATGGAGAATACAAGTTTGAGAGTCCAAAACACGTGCATAAACAATTCGGGGAAAAAGTCTGTAAACGAATAATTTTTTCCCCGGAAAAATCATGTTTGTTAATTTTTAAAAAATTTGGATCTACAGGTTTTTTTTAAAATCGGCCAATTGATTACTCATACTTCTAGAAAAGTTTTAATGAAAAAAAAATGGGGGGTCACCAAATTAAGTTTTTTTCGAATTAAATTAGTTTGAAGGGTAATTGGCAGCCATTTTGAAATGTCATTCTTGCCATAGCAACAACTGTTGCTATTTATCTGGTAACAGTTTTTGATTGTCAGACTGTTTAACTAGTAACGTTTAGTTTTGTTTTTCCCCGAACTGTTTATGCACGTATTTTGGACTCTCAAACTTGTATTTTCCATATTTCTAGAAACTGTATAGAAACGGCTAAACAGCTTTCGAGTGTATGGTATATAGCTTCTCAAACAAATCAGTATTTAAAGAGAAAGTTGAGTAAAACTTGTCTCAATTTATGGGCGTTTATTACCACATTTCACAACAACGTCTCGGTAACTGATTCATTATGTTTTCCTCATGAATTATTAATGAGTTTGAGAAATATATTTCATTTAAGTTGCGATTACATGAGGCGGGCTAGCTTGGTAAAAGCCGGGATGAGTTTTGAGTTGACGTCAATGATTTCAACCCGAAATTCGCAATTACTAAGCAAATGTTGCTTCATTTGGGCAAAGTTTCGTTACTTTTACTGCAGTTTTACACTGTTATTGATGTCGATGCAATTTTTTGTAAGTATCGTCAATAAAAAGATTGTTGTTGTATTAGCTAACTCGCGAAAGCATGTTGACGAAGGCTATTATTAAGTATCTTGACGAAGACTATTATTACGTCTTCGCTACGATCTTGAAACGCAAAACAAGGTTTTGGTGCTCTATGTTAGTTCATTTGATTTTCAGCTTTATTTATTCACAAAGTCAAGTAAACAAACGCGCATCAGAACGAGTTAAACAGTTTTCAGCCCGCTTTGCCGGGCCAACTCAGCAAAAAACATCGGGAAAAGGTGAAATTTTTAACTGCAAAACACTGTATGTAGTGGGGGAGAACGAATGCGATAAACATTTTCCTAAGACTTCAAGGTATCAAAATTATTGCCAAAGTGTGTTAACCATCTTGCACCTGACTATATATATATACTAAGCGTGAGAGTCGTTTAGATCGATCTCGTTTAAATCGATCTCGTTTAAATCGATCTCGGACTCGTTTAGATTGATCTCAGACTCGTTTTAATCAATCTCACACTCGTTTTAATCAATCTCACACTCGTTTTAATCAATCTCACACTCGTTTTAATCAATCTCACACTCGTTTTAATCAATCTCACACTCGTTTTAATCAATCTCACACTCGTTTTAATCAATCTCACACTCGTTTTAATCAATCTCACACTCGTTTAGATCAATCTCACACTCGTTTAGATCAATCTCACACTCGTTTTAATCAATCTCACACTCGTTTTAATCAATCTCACACTCGTTTAGATCAATCTCACACTCGTTTTAATCAATCTCACACTCGTTTAGATCAATCTCACACTCGTTTAGATCAATCTCACACTCGTTTAGATCAATCTTCCACCAGGGGCGTAGCCAGGATTCTGAAAGGGGGGAAGCCGAAGTCAAAATAAATTTTTAGAGGGGTCCGGGGGCATGCTCCCCCGGGAAATTTTGAAATCGAGAGTCGCTGAAATGCCATTTCCTGGCTTTTGGAGGAAGATTTTACAGACTCTAAAGGTTAAAAAACGTCATATAAAATACTTAAAACATGCAAACGTCACATAGATACTCAAAATGCATACACTCAGTAGATTGAATACACTGTTTACAGTTTATTTCCTGACACAATGGCATACTGCATCAGTTTTGTAGTTACATGTCTGTTGTTTTATATCAAAAGGGGGGGAGCCGCGGCTCCCACGGCTCCCCCCCTGGCTACGTCCCTGTCTTACACTCGTTTAGATCAATCTCACACTCGTTTAGATCAATCTCACACTCGTTTAGATCAATCTTACACTCGTTTAGATCAATCTCACACTCGTTTAGATCAATCTCACACTCGTTTAGATCAATCTCACACTCGTTTAGATCAATCTCACACTCGTTTAGATCATCTCAAACTCGTTTAGGTCAGTCTCACACTCGTTTAAATCGATCTTGGACTCGTTTAGATCGATCTCGGAGTCGTTTAGATCGACTTGATCGAGACGCATTTAGATTCAGTTCGCCTAATGTTGAAAGGAAGCCAAAGTCAGGGCACGAAAATCTCCCAAGCACCCATGCGCGCTCAAGTGCGGTCCAAGACCGGAAATCCTGCGCACGTGACAAAAAAAATACAAAGAAATTCAACGGCGTCATGAATGAATTCTGGGAAGACCTCGCCCTCTAATTCTATCGGCCCGACGAAGGAATCTGTTGGGTTCCATCTGAGACTCAATCGGTTTGAGCGTATGGCTAATTGTTTTAAAAATAATTAAGGACAAGCATTAGAGTTCTTAATTAAACATGAGCAAGCGTCGAGAAGAACACAGAAAACACAAGCAATCAACAAACACTCGTCGTCACTCCGACAACGAAGATGATTCGAGAAACAGTGAAGCAGGAAATACAATAGGCAGCTTCGGTGAGTTAACTTGCATGAAGGCGTTGTATAAATTACGCTTTAGCTATTCCTAACCAGAGACTACTAGTTCATCGGCACTGAAGACTTAAGTATAATTTAACTGTTGTGAAACCTTGTATAAATGAGTCTAAACGGAATGTATGTATATTACTGCTTTTCCAACTCAAGTGATTAACTTAACCTGGCTAACTTTTTTAACCGTGTCTACATTATAACCAGTTCACTCTCTTGTACCCATAGTTATGGTATTTTCTAGTAAACAACTGTAAATTTTACCATTTCCTACGAAAGTTTCCAACAGACGTATACTTCCAGAAACCTCAGGTGAAAACAGAGGTCATATTTCATAGATAGTTCGAATTTTCTTTCGCAATTAAATAGTTCTGATGTTATCACAACAACAAAGACCACCAGTATTCAAATATGTTTAAATCCCGTTGTTAGGCACACCGTGTGCTGTGTTAATTGAACATTAGTTTTATCGTTTATGTAAACTCAAGTTCAAGTTTTCAAGTTTCAAGTTTTTTAATAATGAAGAATTAAATATTTTACCATATCACGCAAGTAGCATAGCTATTCGAGGAATCGAGGCGAGTCTAAACGGAGATTAGTTTCAGATAACAAAATACTGACGTTTTAAACCAAAGCCCTTCGTCATGCAGATTATAAAATCGTGCATGGTTTGCTTTGCATGATGAAGTCGTGACGATTTACTTTGATAAATTGGGATTTACGCTATCTCGAACACGGTTAAAGAGTTGATTTCCTTCAGTTTTCCCAACCAAAATTATTTCTATCTTCAGAAGTGCATTGAGCTACAAGCAAACCAAACCGTGAAAATATTTTTAGTTGAATGGCTCCGTCAAACCGTCGTATAATGTAATTTGAGAATTCGGGTTTTTTTAATTACGTTATTTCTAGCAATTTTTGCACTAATAATATACATGAAAAATTTCTCAATTTTGATTGGTTAAGTGCAGTGCAGTCTTAAGGAAATACAGTGCAGAAAAAGGAATACAGTGCAAATTTTTGAAGCGAATAAGCCAATCAAAAACAAAAAAAACCTGAAAAGAGCCAATCACGTTCTACAACGGATTTTGACGGATGGCATTTTCCAACGTCGTGTCCAGGGCCCCAGGCTCTTACTGCATAATAAATATGGCGGCCAAGATTGAAAACGAAGAACTATTCGTTAAAATTTGAAGCTAATTATTCCTCATTGTTGAAGTAAAGTACCTGCCAGAAAACTAGAAGATTCTTAGTGCTTTTAGTAAACTTTCTCGAGTAGTGATAGACAAAGCAAAGCGTTTTTAAACAACCAAATATACGAGGACTCGACACTGACGATTCACGGCCCGATTGCCAAAAGCCGAAAGGGAAATGTAAGTACAGTTGACTTGGACATTTTTTCATGTGTATTATTAATAAGTAATAGCATGGTTTCGAGTGCAATTTGGAAAAACATACACTCGTGAGTTTTTCAAAGACCTGAAATAGCACTCGTCCTTCGGACTCGTGCAATTTTGATAGCCTTTGAAAAACTCACTCGTGCATGATTTTTCCAAATCGCACTCGAAACCATGCTATTACCTATACAAACAAAAATGTCCTAAAATCACAAATAAAATTTACAATAACGATTTTAAAAGATAAAAAAACAAACAAAAGAGATCTGATGCTAGAAACTTGCACAGCTAGGAGTACGGATGGTCAAAATTGAGAGGGATTGCAAATCGATATCTTGATTTCTGTTTGGCAAACGAGAAATCAACTTATAATTATAATTATAAGAGAACTTGGTCCTAAATGTTCAGAACTCCTCCATATTTGTTAAGTAACTCATATTTCATAATTGAATCAATGTTACAGTATTAATTTTGAAGTTTACAACTCAGAATTTGAGTATAAGACAATTTCGGCTAAAAGTATAGTGTGACTTATAAGTTATCAGTACCGCGCGCGGCTCGTACGCGTTCCTGCCCTGACACGGTAAAGCTGACGTTGGCGATTTACTGATTGGTGGGTTGCGATCAATCCCCTGAGATTTAGAGGACGAAGACACAGCAGCCATGTTGGTTGGTAAGTACAATACACTGACCTGGTGCAATAGCATCAACGGTTGGTGTGTGCTGTTAGGGCGCTGCCTCTCACCAATAGTTAAGCCCGATTGGATGGGGTTAGTACTTGGATGGGTGACCATCTGGAAATAACCTTGTTCTCGAGCTTGAGACTCATGTGAGTAGAGTTTAGTTGGTCTCTCCTGTGCTTCCAGGGTTTTTCACCGGGTTCTCTGGTTTTCCTCCCTCCACAAAACCAACACCTAGGTCTTAGCTGTAATTCGTGGGCTGATATGTGTCGTATGGCAGCTACCTGAGCGCCTTTAATATGCCTTCGACTTGGCCATGTCAAAAATTATTGTAAGGCGCATTTGAAAACCTTAAAGTTGAATTTGTGCGGTATAAATACATGTTATTATTATTATTATATACTGAATATTCTTTTGTACCTACCAACCAACATGGCCGCCATGACGTCACGTTGCAACCCAGCAATACACGATCGATTCAACACCGCACCAAAACAAACAATGTTGAATATTATAATTTATGTTTTCTAATCGGTTTTAAATTGTGAACTGGACGTCGTCTTGATAAATTGCGGTAACATTAAACACACGCGTAGTTCGTTTGGAGATTAAAAAATGAGCAAATAAATGTCGGGGGGGGAAATTGTTTCAAGAAATAATTATTCACAAGTCTTCGCATGAATTGTTGGTCGAACATTAACTCGTTTGTTCCTTTCAAATAAAGGAAATCGCCAACGTAATAACTCTGGTACATTCACCGCACTTCTGGGTCGGCCTAGTCAACACCGACCAAGCAACTCAACTGAAAACCGACAACAACGTAATAAGTATGGTTTATCTCCCTCAAACCTGGGTCGGCCTAGTCAACACCGACCAAGCAACTCAATTGAAAACCGACAACAACGTAATAAGTCTGGTTTATCTACCGCAAACCTTCGTCGGCCTAGTCAACACCGACCAAGCAACTCAACTGAAAACCGACAACAACGTAATAAGTCTGGTTTATCTCCCTCAAACCTGGGTCGGCCTAGTCAACACCAACCAAGCAACTCAACTGAAAACCGACAACAACGTAATAAGTCTGGTTTATCTACCGCAAACCTTCGTCGGCCTAGTCAACACCGACCAAGCAATTTAACTGAAAACCGGCAACAACGTAATAAGTCTAGTTTATCTCCCACAAACCTTCGTCGGTCTAGTCAACACCGACCAAGCAACTCGCCTGAAAACCGGCAACAACGTAATAAGTCTGGTTTATCTACCGCAAACCTGGGTCGGCCTAGTCAACACCGACCAAGCAATTCAACTGAAAACCAGCAACAACGTAATAAGTCTGGTTTATCTACCGCAAACCTTCGTCGGCCTAGTCAACACCGCCCAAGCAACTCAACTGAAAACCGGCAACAACGCAATAACTCTGGTTTATCCACCGCAAACCTTCTTCGGCCTAATCAACACCGACCAAGCAATTCAACTGAATACCGACAACAACGCCATAACTCTGGTTCATCCACTGCAAATGTGCGTAGGCCTAGTCAACGGTCAAGCAATTCAAGAAACCAAGCAAGGGGTAATGAAAATGGGTCTAGGCAAAATACCAAGCAAAGTTCATCGTCAAATTCCAGAAAAAGGGCATCGTCTGCATCAACAAGCACATGTGAGCCGAAAACGAAGAAGAAGAGAAACCCCTTTTTTTACTTTGATGATCGCTTAGAAAGGCTAAACGCAAAAGATCCTTCTGTGATAATTTTAGAGTTACTGAAAGACCAAGAAGAATTTTCCGAATTTCTTAAATCCGATGAAATCAAGCCCAAAGCAGTTGAAGAGATTCTGGAGATCTTGTCGAAACTTTACGAAACTCCTCACACGGTAAATTTTGCGGAACTGTTGGCTGTATTCAAAGGCACGGCATTTGTTACTAAGCATCTTCGTAGATACATAATGCAGCTTCCCGTCAGAATGTTCCAGGAAGAACGGCTGCTAAACAAAAGAGTGCATTTGCAAAGAATCATACAGTATTTCCAAGAATTTTTAAATCGGTTTCCGGATTCCTACGAAGACCTACCTCTTGATGGTCTTTTCACGTATGTTTCTCGATTACAAGACAGCAGCAACAACAACAGCAACAACAACAACAACAACAACGACGACGACGACGACAAAAACAGTGGCAGTCACAGCAACAATAACAGCAGCAGTATTGCCAACAGCAGCAGTAGCAACAACGATAGCAGTAATATCAGATGCGAGAGCGAAAGGAACGAAATCATTAACGACATCGAGAAACTGTTGTCACACCGAGACTGTATTATCCAAGAAAAAGCAACATCTACTACCACGCTATCCTTGGCCGGCATCCCACCAGATGATTATAGAAATATACCCATATTTCCAACGCGAGAAGATATTTTCCCAAGTACACCACCATTTCTGAGAAAGAACATCGTTCGTGGACAGTACAGTAATACCAATCATTATCTCGATGTGCAATTCCGTCTCCTGAGGGAAGACTACATTGCCCCTCTTCGTGAAGGCGTGCAGGAAGTCACAGGCACCGACGAACGTCAGTCACGCAGTATCCACGTGTATCGAAATGTCCGAGTGATTGATCGTTCACTCGATTCCAAGTCTGGTGGCTACCTCCATCGCCTCTCGTTTGACGTTTCTCGTATGAGACGCGTAAAGTGGGAGCATTCAAAGCGTTTTAAGTATGGGTCTTTGTATTGCCTGATTGAAAGCAAAACCCAAACCACAATGCACTTTGTCACTATCGCAGAACGCGACATCGAAGATCTGCGCAGAGGTCATCTCATTGTCAAGTTTTTCGTTGATGAACTTTTGGATACGGCGTTCTTTCAACAGAGCTTCTTTATGATCGAGTCACCAGCTTATTTCGAAAGTTATCGATATGTTTTGGAAGGACTGAAGCAGTTAAACGAAAAGAAACTACCGTTTCAGCGTTATTTAGTGGAGTGTAACCCCTACGTTCTCCCACCAGCATATCTTCAAAGTCCAAGAGAAAGTCCTAGCTTGTCAGATGGCTCCCAAGACGTCAGTATTTCTTCAGTGGAAGTTCGACCTGGGTGTTATAACCTCAAGGCGGCGTTAGGATGTAAGGATGCGGATATCGCCAATTCGGTTTCAATTCTCGATTTCAGTACTTGGCCTTCACTATCGCAAGTGGACCTGAATGATTCGCAACTGAACGCCGTGAAAGCAGCTCTGACCCAGGAGTTTGTCGTTATTCAAGGTCCTCCCGGAACGGGAAAGACATTCGTCGGACTGCGAATAACGCGGGCTCTTTTAGATAACAAAGAAAGCTGGTATCGAAACAGCAGTGAACCCTGTAGATCTTACGAGGAAGTCGTTTATTCTCGCACGTCACCTATCTACAGCCCCACCTCTCCTTCCGCACAGCAGTCAAAGCAACATGGGACATTGCAAACGAAAACGCCCACTCCAATTTTGGTGGTTTGTTATACAAATCATGCACTAGATCAGTTTCTAGAAGGTATCTTGAAATTCACTCAAGATATTGTGAGAGTTGGAAGTAGAAGCAAGAACGAGTCCTTGGCTCGCTTCAACTTGAAACAAAAGAAAAGGCTCTCTAAGCAGTTTCCACTCAAGTGCCGACTTACCTCGGAGTTAAAAGAGTGCAAAAAAAATATAGAAACTGAACAGTTAGCAACAAAAATGGCGACAAGTGGTACTCTCAGCAATGACGAAGTATTGTCGATCTTAAATAACGACGAGTTGGAACAACTCCAAGAATGGAAACACTCCGCCTGCTACTCGAAAATGAGCGTGATCGAAGCGTGGTTAAAGATGAATGATCTATATGAACCAAATGAAAGAAACGAAACATGTGGAAAGAAAAGAAAGCGATCGAGCCGAAAAAGCCATGACAGCGGTGACAAAGCAGCGTGTACAGCTACGAGAAATTGTCATGCAGATGACGTGGATTATACCACAAATTACCAAGATCCAAGTCGCCGTAATTTCGATACAAGCATCAAACGTTCTCGGAGTAGCGAAAAGGCATGTGCTGTCCAAACATGTCGACCCATACCTGAAGCACGCGTCCCGAGCAGTTCTAACTTTCCAATCGATACTGAGAACGAGTTTAGAGGCTGTCATGAGAGTGCTCTGTCCTACCTAAAAGATGGCGAAATACAGGTTGATTCTCGTAGATCTGCAGTTGCCTTTTTAGAGAAAACAGGTCAAGAAACGAAGAATCAAACGATGTCGATTACAGTTGAAAGAAGTCCTTGCCAAACAAACCCGTCACAGGAAGCCAATGGCATTGCGAAAACTTCGAAAAATCGTCATTCTGTCGAGAAGAGAGAATGCTTTATGCACGGTTTAGAAGAAGGGAAATTGATAAATAGTCGGGATGACATGTTTCCTAACCGCAACAAGAATGATGAAGAAGAGACAGACGAGAAAGGAGTTTTGGACAGTTTGGAAGAAGGGGAGTTGATAGATAGTGAGAGTGAAATGTGTTCTTATCACAACACGCGTGATGAAGAAGAGAGGACGGACAAGGATGAAACGATGCAGGAATCAGCTAATGATCTTATCGAAACGAAGGATGAAGCCACTATGGTTGTAACAGTTGAGGGAAATTCAAACCCATTTTCATGTCGCATCGTTTCTCTTGCAGAGAAGAAAGGTGTTTCAGACACTTTAGAAGAGGGAGAACTGATTGATAGCGATAGTGACATATTTTCTCACCACGACAAGCTTGACGATGGTGAGACAACGGACGAGGAGGAGGAAGAAGAGATCAGAAGGCAGGGACCAGTTATTGACCTCTCATTAACAATGGCTGCAGAGACTCTTGCCAAAAGTCCGCAACGTTCCGACGGCGGCACTAATCAAGTTGATCTGAAACGTCTTGGTGCAGCACAACGTTTCGCCTTGTACAACGCTTGGGTTCACAGATATACAGAATTCCACAGGGAGGAGTTCAAGCGTTATAGCGACATGCACGACCATCTCTCCAAACGAATTTCCGAAGTTGAAAACATTCAAGCGGAAGGAGTATTGAAGGACGTCGAAGTCATCGGGATGACAACAACCGGAGCTGCGAGACTCCGCCATGCATTGCAAGCAATTAAGCCGAGAATTGTAATTGTGGAAGAAGCAGCGGAGGTTCTCGAAGGCCATGTGGTTACCGCCCTTTCAAGCAGCACCGACCATTTGATATTAATTGGCGATCACAAGCAGCTCAAACCAAATCCGACAGTCTATAAGCTGGCAAAACAATACAACCTAGAAATATCTCTTTTCGAGCGGATGGTGGAAAATGGTCTTACTTGTCATTCATTAGACACACAACACCGCATGAGACCGCAAATTGCCGATATTATGCGAATCATTTACCCGAAGCTGATCGACGATTATTCAGTACGTTCGCATGACCGAATACGGGGAATTCGAGAAAATGTGTATTTTATCGACCACAGTGTTCCAGAAAGTACCGAAGAGGAACTTAAGAGTCATTCAAACGACCACGAAGCGTCTTTTGTGGCCGCTCTATGCAAGTATCTTCTACAACAGCAGGGTTACGAAGCCTCGATGATTACTGTCTTAACTATGTACACCGGACAGTTGTTGAAGCTAAGGGGACTTATGCCGAAGGACTCTTTTGAAGGCGTTCGAATTTGTTCCGTGGACAACTTTCAAGGCGAAGAGAGCGATATCATCATTCTATCTCTTGTCAGGAGCAACAAGGATGGCAACATTGGTTTTCTGAACGTTTCTAATCGAGTTTGCGTTGCCCTGTCAAGAGCCAAAATGGGCTTGTACTGTATTGGTAACATATCAATGATGGCAGAAAAGAACAAGCTTTGGAGAAAGATCAAGACGCACTTAGAAGAGAAGTCAGTAATTGGTTCTTCCTTGCCCTTGTGTTGTCCAAATCATCAAGACAAGATTACCCAGGCGTCTTGCGCCCACGATTTCAATAAAGCGCCACAAGGAGGTTGCTTATCACCGTGCGAGTACCGTTATGTATGTGGTCATGCGTGCCCACTGCCTTGCCATCCAAAAGATCCGAAGCATGAGCGATATGTCTGTAGAAAGTCATGCTTGAAAGAGCTGTGCGATTTGAAGCATCTCTGCAAGGAACAGTGTCACCTTGGAAGTTGTTCGCAATGTACAACGTTAGTCCCTAAGATCATTCCATCCTGTAAACACGAGATAAAAATCAAGTGCTGTAACTCTAAGACTAAGATAACATGCCCGGTTCCTTCCGAAAAAGATCTTCCTTGTGGACACCGCTGTCCAGGAAAATGCGGTCAAGACTGCAAAGATGTTCCGTGCCAGAAGATTGTCAAACGCACCCTGCCATGTGGACACGAAGCATCAATGAAGTGCTCAGCTGATGTAGAAAAGCATAAATGCCAATCGCCTTGTCGACAACTGCTCGATTGCAAACACCCCTGTACTGGGACTTGCCATGACTGCCATCAAGGGACTTACCACGTTCAATGCGCAGCTCCATGCAATCGTGTGCTCGTGTGCTCCCACGAATGTCAAGAGCCGTGCACGAGGGATTGTCCACCGTGCTGGAAAAAATGTGAAAATCGATGTTACCATAGTTTCTGTCAAAACCCTTGTGGATCATTGTGTACGACGTGTCGAGAGCCTTGCATGTGGAAGTGTAAGCACTACAAGTGTAACGCCCGTTGTGGAGAGCTGTGTGATCGGAAGAGATGTGATAGTAAATGCCCTTTGAAGCTTCTCTGTGGCCACAGGTGTGTTGGACTCTGTGGAGAGTACTGTCCAAAGTTATGTCGTATCTGCAACAAGACTGAACTACAAGAGATTTTTCTTGGACGTGAAGATGAATCAGATGCTTTGTACGTTGCGCTTGTCGACTGTGGTCACGTGTTTCAAGTCGACGACCTTGACTACTGGATGGAAGGCATGAATGACGAAGAAAGCGACTCTGTGACGATTCAGTTGAAGGTCTGTCCAAAGTGCAAGACTGCCATCAGACGAAACTTCCGATACGGCAACATTATCAAGAAAACCTTGGCCGATATTGAAGAGGTTAAGAAAAAGAAGCTGATTGAGCAAAAACGTTTAACAAAGAAAAGATACACGTTGCAAAAACGCTTTGATAATATGATGAGGGACAGCGGCCAATACCTGTCTAATTTGGAAATCTTTCACCTACTAGGCCGACCTGACTGCCTTCGAGGTGCAGAGGAGTACAGTACATTTGAAAACCAGTTAAAATTACTACCTTGTATTGTCGAAATAAACAGAAAGTTTCTTCAAACATCAGATAATGAAAAATTTGTTGAACGTTCACCGCAACTCTTAGACGAAATAATGCGATTGACGATACTGTTAACGACAAGAAAGATTCTGACAAATCAAGAAGTCAGTGACATTTCTGATAAGATCATTGTTTTTTCGTTGAGTTGCCGTTTCCAATACCTGCTGTGGCAAACAGAAGAAAAGGTCGACAAATCCAAAGTCACCGCGGATGTTAAAGCGAGTCTTGAGGCTGTAAAAGAGAAGCTCTCCAATGCTGTCTTGACTGATGTCGAACGAGCCGAAATTAGAAGTACAATTGAAGACGTGTGCCAACAGATTGGTATTGATGCTCTACTCGCAGCTGAACGTAACGAAATTGTCAAAGCCATTGGATTAACAAAAGGCCATTGGTTTAAATGTCCAAACGGACATATTTATGCTATTGGAGAATGTGGCGGAGCGATGGAAAAAAGTGTCTGTCCAGAGTGCCAAGAAGTGATTGGCGGAGGTCGACACAAGTTAGTGGAGGGGAATAAACTCGCACCTGAAATGGACGGAGCGCGACACGCAGCTTGGTCGGATCATGGAAATCTTGAAAATTATGACCGGGAAGAACTCAGACGACTTCAAATGTTCTAGAGTATATCGACTGGGAAATGTTTAAAGTAAGTGAAGAAAGTTTTATGTTTCTTATAGTGACAGAACAGTACAGCTTACGACCCTGTTACACGTAGCTTTTTTCTTGTTGCATTTGCGTCAAAAAAGAAATTTCAAGTTCCACGGCAACTATTTAGCGTGTGACATCGCCTTGCGCAACTGATTTTTCAAATTTTCAAGGTACACGAAAAGTTGGTTCGGTCTACAAGTTGCATCGGCAAAATTACGTGTAACATATAGGTCGTGACTGCAACTTGTGTTTACAAGGCGAGTTTAAAAGATGGCAGACGCTAGAAAGTTGAGCCGAAATGAAAATGAAAATAATGAATCAAGTTGCCTAAGCTTTCTTCGACTTCTCTCGTTCTGATTACCGTTCAAGTTTCCAATTCCATTATTAAAGTGCCTATATAAACTCAAGATATTACTGATATCGATTCTATATAAAGTGAATTATTTGTTGTTATTATGTAGATGCGAGTGTTTTATTAGAAAATATGCAGTGTCGTATTTTCCATATCCTCACTAGTGAAGATATCGATGACGTCATTAAGAATTTTACCTCTTTTTGCATTGAATCTATATAATAAAAAGAAAATTACACGCTGGCTTGAAGATATAAATTTTATCTTCTCGTGGTAAAAACGATATTTTCCTCATTCGCTACGCTCATTCGTAAAATATTGTTTTCACCACTCGAAGTTAAAATCCATTTCTTCGCACCACCATGTAATATCCTCTATTTATATTGATGTTTGTATTTCCAAAATAGTAATGAGGATGACGTCAATGTAGGCATTTGTGTGTGTTTTTCTCTTTTCTTATGATAAACCGCTTGAAGATTTTAATAAAAAAAATATGATAAAATACAGAATATACTATTCAAGTATGCCATTAACATGTGAATTGGGTAATATTTCTCGTGTTAAGGCTGATTTCCAGTCAGTGGAATTTTGCAGCAGGCGGAATTTTTCTTTGTCTTGTGAGCACTCGAGCGGAACTAATCTAATTCAGAGCACAAAAGACAAAGAAAAATTCCGCCCGCTTGCAAAATTCCACTGACTGGAAATCAGCCTTAAGAGGACATCGTGTATGCAAATTATGCCTACATAGACGTCATTCTCGCTACCATTCTGGAAGTACAAACCTCAATATAATTATAAATAATAACATGACTTGAGGGAAATTAGCGATTAAATTTCCCTGCCGCCGAGGAAAGATTTGTGAAAGTCCGAGGGCCGCAAGCCCGAGGACTTTTAAGGTCCATTTCCACTCAGGAAAATGTTCCTTGGACAGAAATTTTTTCTTTGTCTTGTGAGCTCTCGGGTGAAACTAATGAACTTAAAGGCCCATTTCCACTCAGGAAAATTTTCTTTGGACAGGACATTTTCTTTTGTCTCAAACTCATTAGTTCTGCCAAGAGCTCACAAGACAAAGGGAAATTTCCTGTCCGAGGAAAATTCTCCTGAGTGGAAATGGGCCTTTAGACAAAGAAAAATTTTCTGTCCAAGGAAAATCTTCCTGAGTGGAAATGGGCCTTAACAAATCATCCCAAGGCAAAGGGGAAATTTAATCGCTAATTTCCAGAAAAGTCATGTTATTAGTTTGTAATATTATGATCGCCGAGGAAAACTTTGAGAATCTTACCAACAGGAAATTTACACGGTTGATCAGAGGAGTTGCATCTAATTTTCCCGTGCATGTTGGTGAGGGAAAATATATGCAAGCGGAAAATTTAGAAGAAGACAAAGGATTTCTTTGTCTTCTAATTTTCCCTCATCAACATGCATGGGAAAATTAGAAGAAAAAGGATAAATTTCCCCCTAGCATGAGCGATGATGAGGGAAATACGAGGTTTACATTCCCTTGGAGAACAAAAGAATCCGAGGCGATCATGGTATTACAACAAATAAAAGTTCAAATCAAATAATAATATTTTGGCATTTAACAATATACATTAAATAGAATCCATATGCAGTAATATCATATTTGGGTTTATAAGCACTTTAAGAGAATTACGAACGCTTTTCCGTTGCTCGCCATGTTGGATTATTATTTTCAACTCGCAACATTTTTTGTGCACGTATAAGTTGCGAGAAACATTGACGTGTAACATGGTAACACGTAATCTTTTACGAAGCAAGTTGCACGAAAAAACCCTACGTGTAACCGGGTCTTTGGCCTGCTTTCTGCTCTAACAGGCTACTAGAATTGAACCGGCCAAAAATGGCCCATTTTAAGGTTAGTTTCCACTCAGGAAAATTTTCCTCAGGACAGGAACGGACAGAGAAGTTTTCTTTGTCTTGTGAGCTCTCGGTCGGAACTAATGACTTTAACACACCTATCCGAAGAAATATCCTATCTGAGGAAAATTTTCCTGAGTGAAAACCAGCGTTTAACTAGCCTTTGTCTAGTAACACCGACGATTTTACTCATCAAAAGGAGAACCCTCAAACATCCTTTCTTTCCTCAGCTGGTAAAACAGTCTTAATCTAGTAGCCCTTTAAACCTGACTGGGAATTCAAAACCGCGCATGTATAACTTAGTCAAACTCGTACCCAGGCACGCTAGAAAAAGTTGCGAGCTAAGCGCGCGGGGGTGCGTGTTCTTATGCTTTTGATATTTGTATTTTGTAGGTGAGCGCATGAATGTAAAGACAGTGGGTCACACAGATCACAAAGAATCATTTTAATTGGTTTAAGTTTTCGTATATATATAGTCCAACATAGATTCTAGTTTCGATCAACGAAAGAAGACGAAACTCCTGTAGTATTGATTTCCAAGAAAACTATGAAAATGTATCTTAGGAATTAGTAACGAGAGCAATTTAGCTCGCTACTTGATGCACGTTTTCATATTTTAAATGTAAACTGTAAAGCAATATATATATATATATATATATATATATATATATATATATATATATATATATATATATATATATACCGCGTAACGTAAAATTCCGATGATGTACAGTAAACACTCGCTATTAAGAACCTGCCTATAAGGGCCTGTTTACAAACATCTGGGTTATCCTAGCTCTCGTACATTTATATATTTTTTTGTTTGGCGTGTTTACAAGGACGCTAGGTTAACTCTATCACGCCGCTAGGGTTATAGTAGCCAGGTTATGTTTTGTCCGCGTAAACGCGTTTGGTATAGGGAAAACTCGCCTACCCGGGACACGCTGTCAAACGTTTTGCGCATGCGCGACGTCCAAGCTCGCACCTCAAAAAAAAAAAAAAGAGCGGGAAAACACTGAAATATTTGGACTGATCCGAGAGTCCGACACAAAAGTTAAAATTATAAGCATACTACGAAAAAGTTAAGTATTGTAACATATTCTGAAATGACCCCTTCGTAATTTTCATGCCCCTTTTTTTAAAACACAAATGAATAGTCGAGTCTTAGTTTGTCTTCATTGTTTGGTTGTTGTCGCCACGGTTAGTGCCCACTTCTCTTGCAATGTTTACTCTAGCAAATTCACGCATGCGAAAACGTTTGCCAGCGGTGTTACCCGGGACAACTTTTTATTAGTGCTTGGACGTCTAATAAAGCTGACCCGGGAAGCAGAGTGACCCTACCACTGACCCTGTACTAACTGGATGGGCTGTCTAGAACAAATCTCCTTGCGAGGTTTGACCCCACCGGCAGCCATGTTGGTACACTCAAAAGATCCTCTCAACCAATCAAAATGCAGTAATTTTGTCATGTATATTATAAATATAATTATTGTCTTAATGCAAGATGGACGCCAGAGTTAGGAGTTGGGGGAGTGAAATGGCCGAAATCTCGAATTCAGCCAGGATTTTAAGCACCAGAAATTGCATAATCATTACAAAACCAACAGTCTTTGAAACTCGGGCTAGCTATCTGGACCAACCTGGTGGAATGTTGCAGTCTTTGATCGAAGCAAATTAATTTTATTTAGTTCATGTTGTTTTCGTTCTTTTGGGTGAATCAACATGGCCGCCGGTGGGGTCAACCGGTAGATCGTTCCCACCTATCCAGTTAGTATATGCACAGGTATAGAGATCACTGGACCCTGCCTGTGGAATTTTGCTTGTAAACCTGTGGGTGTTAGGGTAACCCTACCTCCTTGTAAACAGGCCCTCCGAATCTGAGGCTATGATTTGGAACTAACTACTTAATAACCGAGAGTGAGGTCTTTACGGTAAAA
The DNA here is from genome assembly GCA_964035015.1 of Corallium rubrum. Classification (NCBI taxonomy): domain Eukaryota; kingdom Metazoa; phylum Cnidaria; class Anthozoa; order Scleralcyonacea; family Coralliidae; genus Corallium; species Corallium rubrum. Next base: position 4,007,635 of record OZ035999.1, on the reverse strand, counting down.
TATTAAACCGAGGTCTTGCTGCATTGACCGAGCGATAGCGAGGTAGTAAAGACCGAACGGTCGAGGTTATTATGTAGTTTATTATATGGCACTTTTTATTTCAAAATCAATCTTGTATTTCTTGGTCTTCGCTTCTTTTAACTTCGTCAAAACACCGAACTAGCGTTATTTTCTTCTGTTTCTTTCTCGTCTGGATACTAGAATTTACTTTTATAATGTTCATCGTCGTCTATTTCATCTATTTTCGCCGTTTTTCGGCAATAAAAGTTTCTTATTAGGATTTTTTTGTTTGTTTCCAATCGTTGGGCATTAACAATTTTCATAATGCCCGCGAGCATTACGGAGAAATTTTGCTCCGTCAGCAGCCAATCACAGCGCGTGTTTTACCGGAAGTAATTCGTGCCATATAATAAATAATATTTTATACTACCAAATCAAAAACTTTTTGAGCATGAGATTTTTGGCTGTCAATTTTTCGGCCGGAAAGCGCAATCTTAAAATGAATATGGGAGCCTAGTTTAATATTTTGACATGAAATTGACTCATAACGAATACAAGAAAGAAAAGACTGAAGAGAATGTTTTAACGTTAATACTAATGAACGTACGACATCTTCATTCTCATTTTGAGGAGATAAATTATAATCTCTAATCTTTTCTTTCTTGTATTTATTTGATATAGATTTTCATACCAAAATATTGAGCTGGGCTCATTTCTATTTTAACATGTAATTTTTCTTTCAAAAAATCAGTTAAAATTGTGTACCAAAGTTTATTATATGGCTGGGTTTGTTTTCCGGTCCGTACACAAAACGACGAATTCTGATTGGTTCACGAGCGGTCGAGATTCTACGACATCGACCGACCGGTCAATACGCTTTTTCTCGGCCCTGTAAGTTTTGGCGGGAAAATTTCTGAGTTGATTTGAAATCAAATAGAAGAGAACTAGGTATCTTTATTCAAATATTCTGAACAATAAAATGTGCTGGAACATCACTGCTGGTTTTCTTTAAAGTTATTCAGCTTAAAATGTTAAAAACAGGACAAATATAGAAGCCAAACTGGCGTAAACAAGAAGCGACAAGAAAAAGTTAACAGGTAAAGGTGAACAGAATACGCCGAAGGCGAAAACAACGCTCGAAACTTAAAATAAAATGAACCAATAGCCATATAATAAATTCCTTATTAGCCTCGTTTGCTCGGTCTGTACGGGAAAGTATTTGCTCTCGGTTTTACCGCACAAACCTTGCTCCTTCGTCGTATGAAAACCTCAGCCAATACTTTCCTGTAACCAACCAACATGGCCGCCAACCAGCAATAAAAATCTTTAAAATTTCTATAAATGCCCTTGAGTGCCTATGAAACGTAAATTAAGATTGTCTTATTTGAAAGAACACTTAAAATGATAGAGTAACATCTTTTGAAGTTTTTCGTTTCCTTGCTTCGTTCTTGAGATATTTCAGTTTGTTTGATATGCAAATTAAACATTTTGACGTCACAGGTGCATAATGAGTTATCGAAACATATATCTTTGCTATTAATTAATGTCAAATATAATCACTTGAAAATCTACATCTTCAGTGTTCTGGGCAAAACACGCTTGCATGCATGTTTCCTTCGAATTAGATTTGATTTGATAATAGCAACGATATATAAGGGCATTTGATAACTAAATATTATTGTTAATTTTTTGGTAGGAAAAACACCACTTCCAAACGTTTGTTTATGGGTATATCACAAGTAACATTTGACTCGAACATGTAGTTTCATCAATAGTAGTTCAATTTGTAGTTTTAGTATTAGCAGACTTTGAGAGTTTACTGCTCGAAGGCACTGGATTTTTTAGCATAGTCTTTAGATATATTAAAGACAATGAATATAGATCATTTACTTATTAACTCCTTTGACTACTAGGTCACATGAAGGTTGTCGGCAAAGTTTTGCACTGAGAGGATATATTTGAAATTGAAGCAAACCAACTCGAGTTGAACGAATAGACGAAATCGGAGTTTGACTGCGCATACAATCTGAGTCGGGATAAAACGTAGTTCATTTATAACAGGATGCTGAAGCAGCCGTAGTAAACATAACATTTCTGATTTCGGAAATTCAAACTCAATTATATAAGGATAAAATTTGCTTATCAATTATCCTTGACAATAATCCTAAACGTGGTCAACTCAAAACATGAAAAAACAGTCCCAGCTTATGTTATCTTCCCGTTATGCTTTAATAGACACGATGTAATTTGCTTAGCAGGGGCCCCAAATTGAATAAGAAACTAATTTGCATGCAGTAAAGAGCCTGGCTTGCGAGGTTGATTTTCATGTGGGCCTAAATCAGTGGCCTAAATAATCTACGATTTGGTCTATATAGTCTATCACAAAGCTTCCTGGTGTGGATTACCTAAAATGGAAAACTAAGGTTGACCCACCTGTTGAAAATAAACATTAAGCGGCGGTATTAGGGAGTTCGGGCACGGGCGGTAGGCGGGCAACGCGAACGCCCGCACGCAAGTCCCCTTGCTATACTAAATTAAACAAAGCAGCTGTGAAATAACGATTCGGCAACCCCTTCCGTGAAGGGCACAAAAGCACCAAACGTCCAGCCGAAGATAAGGAATTTCTGCAAGTGCTACGGAAGTCTCGTCTAATTCTCCAGTTTTACTTGTCGAACGGGAGAGACACCAAGCGGTTAAAGAGGTATAGTACCAATCGCATTCCAAGCAGGCCGCGGAACTGCGGAAGACCTGAAACGGAAAATATGCAGTTATGGTGAATGACGCCGCACGCGCGCGCCGCAGTTTCGTCGCTCCCCCCCCCCCCCCCTATCGCAACACGGCTGGCAAACGTTTGCGCATGCGTGAATTTGCTGCGTAAACATTGCAAGAGAAGTGGGAAACTAGCCGTGGCGATAACAACTAGACAGTGATCATGAAGACTAAGTAAGACTCGACTATTCATTTGTGTTTTAAAAAAAGGATAAAGAAAATTATGAAGGGGTAAATTCAGAATATGTTACAATATTGACAAGGAAGCCACGCATCAGTGGCGTAACTCCTATAGGCGCTGCCCTGCAAGAGCCGGGGGCCCCTGTTAAAGGGGGACCCTGAGCCAGGATGTCGGATGTCCTCATGAGGATTCCGACATTCCGTCATTTTCACATATTTATTGGGAAATCGTCAGTCATCGTTGAACTGGATATAGCTTTCCATCATTTAAATATTGGTACGAAGTTTTAAACAGTTTCTACAAAAACTCATTAATAATTGATGAGGAAAACACAAAGGAAAATCATGACCGTGACGTGTCTCTATATGTGATAGAGACACGCTCGCTATTTTCGATGAACTTGTTTTTCGATTTTGCGGCTCAGACAACTCCAATTTTCAAAATTGATTTCTATATGAGCTTATTATATGGATAGTTTTTGAAGCCATTTAAAACATTCGCAGTACGTGCTTTATCAGATCTAAAACACTCGGCTATATCGCCTCGTGTTTTAAATCTGATAAAACACTGCTGCTCATGTTTTAAATAGTACTTTAAAAATACAGAACGTTGCAACAGGTTAATAAAGGTACGAAAATGGATTTCTATTCTGCTGCTTGTCCCAGGCCTTTTGCACACGGTCAAATTACCGTTTTTGCGCATACCCACGTGATTACGGTATTTTCGTCAGACTATATTCTTGATAAATATTCGTATACAGTAAAAACCCGCGTATAAGAACAACCATATAAGTGGTATTTACTGGGTTTTAGGCTATTTAGGTTCTTAACTAGCTTCTTATTTTTTTCGAGGAACGGTTGCTTGCTGTTGGTCTAACAACAAGCTCAAAATGGGTGTGGCCCCTTGCTTTTGTACAATAAACACTTTAATTATAACTAATATGACCACATGATCAAAAAGAACTGGGCTCTGATTTATGTCCAGGTCCTTTATGTAACAATTAAACTGCAACAATGCAAGGAAGGAAGGAAGGAAGGAAGGAAGGAAGGAAGGAAGGAAGGAAGGAAGGAAGGAAGGAAGGAAGGAAGGAAGGAAGGAAGGAAGGAAGGAAGGAAGGAAGTTACGTTAAGTTAAGTTACGTTAAGTTAAGTTAAGTTATGGTAAATTACGCTAAGTTATTACGCTAAGTTATTACGGTGCGTAAATACGGTGCGTAATTACGGTGCGTAAATACGGTGTGTAAATATGGTGCGTACTTACGGTCCGTAATTACGGTGCGTACTTACGGTGCGTACTTACGGTGCGTAATTAAGGTGCGTACTTACGGTGCGTAATTACGGTGTGTACTTACGGTGCGTAATTACGGTGCGTAAATACGGTGTGTACTTACGGTGCGTAATTACGGTGCGTACTTACGGTGCGTACTTACGGTGCGTACTTACGGTGCGTACTTACGGCGCGTACTTACGGTGCGTAATTACGGTGCGTACTTACGGTGCGTAATTACGGTGCGAACTTACGGTGCGTAAATACGGTGCGTACTTACGGTGCGTAATTACGGTGCGTACTTACGGTGCGTAATTACGGTGCGTAATTACGGTGCGTAATTACGGTGCGTAATTACGGTGCGTACTTACGGTGCGTACTTACGGTGCGTAATTACGGTGCGTAATTACGGTGCGTAATTACGGTGCGTAAATACGTTGCGTACTTACGGTGCGTAATTACGGTGCGTAATTACGGTGCGGTGCGTACTTACGGTGCGTAATTACGGTGCGTACTTACGGTGCGTAATTACGGTGCGTACTTACGGTGCGTACTTACGGTGCGTAATTACGGTGCGTAATTACGGTGCGTACTTACGGTGCGTACTTACGGTGCGTAATTACGGTGCGTAATTACGGTGCGTAAATACGTTGCGTAATTACGGTGCCTAATTACGGTGCGGTGCGTACTTACGGTGCGTAATTACGGTGCGTAATTACGGTGCGTAATTACGGTGCGTACTTACGGTGCGTAATTACGGTGCGTACTTACGGTGCGTACTTACGGTGCGTACTTACGGTGCGTACTTACGGTGCGTACTTACGGTGCGTAATTACGGTGCGTACTTACGGTGCGTAATTACGGTGCGAACTTACGGTGCGTAAATACGGTGCGTACTTACGGTGCGTAATTACGGTGCGTACTTACGGTGCGTAATTACGGTGCGTAATTACGGTGCGTAATTACGGTGCGTACTTACGGTGCGTACTTACGGTGCGTAATTACGGTGCGTAATTACGGTGCGTAATTACGGTGCGTAAATACGTTGCGTACTTACGGTGCGTAATTACGGTGCGTAATTACGGTGCGGTGCGTACTTACGGTGCGTAATTACGGTGCGTAATTACGGTGCGTAATTACGGTGCGTACTTACGGTGCGTAATTACGGTGCGTACTTACGGTGCGTATTTACGGTGCGTACTTACGGTGCGTACTTACGGTGCGTACTTACGGTGCGTACTTACGGTGCGTAATTACGGTGCGTACTTACGGTGCGTAATTACGGTGCGAACTTACGGTGCATAAATACGGTGCGTACTTACGGTGCGTAATTACGGTGCGTACTTACGGTGCGTAATTACGGTGCGTACTTACGGTGCGTACTTACGGTGCGTAATTACGGTGCGTAATTACGGTGCGTAATTACGGTGCGTAAATACGTTGCGTACTTACGGTGCGTAATTACGGTGCGTAATTACGGTGCGTAATTACGGTGCGGTGCGTACTTACGGTGCGTAATTACGGTGCGTACTTACGGTGCGGTGCGTACTTACGGTGCGTACTTACGGTGCGTACTTACGGTGCGTACTTACGGTGCGTAATTACGGTGCGTAATTACGGTGCGTACTTACGGTGCGTACTTACGGTGCGTAATTACGGTGCGTAATTACGGTGCGTAAATACGTTGCGTAATTACGGTGCGTAATTACGGTGCGGTGCGTACTTACGGTGCGTAATTACGGTGCGTAATTACGGTGCGTAATTACGGTGCGTAATTACGGTGCGTACTTACGGTGCGTAATTACGGTGCGTACTTACGGTGCGTAATTACGGTGCGTAATTACGGTGCGTAATTACGGTGCGTAAATACGTTGCGTACTTACGGTGCGTAATTACGGTGCGTAATTACGGTGCGGTGCGTACTTACGGTGCGTAATTACGGTGCGTAATTACGGTGCGTAATTACGGTGCGTACTTACGGTGCGTATTTACGGTGCGTACTTACGGTGCGTATTTACGGTGCGTACTTACGGTGCGTACTTACGGTGCGTACTTACGGTGCGTAATTACGGTGCGTACTTACGGTGCGTAATTACGGTGCGAACTTACGGTGCATAAATACGGTGCGTACTTACGGTGCGTAATTACGGTGCGTACTTACGGTGCGTAATTACGGTGCGTAATTACGGTGCGTAATTACGGTGCGTAATTACGGTGCGTACTTACGGTGCGTACTTACGGTGCGTAATTACGGTGCGTAATTACGGTGCGTAATTACGGTGCGTAAATACGTTGCGTACTTACGGTGCGTAATTACGGTGCATAATTACGGTGCGTAATTACGGTGCGGTGCGTACTTACGGTGCGTAATTACGGTGCGTACTTACGGTGCGTACTTACGGTGCGTACTTACGGTGCGTACTTACGGTGCGTAATTACGGTGCGTAATTACGGTGCGTACTTACGGTGCGTACTTACGGTGCGTAATTACGGTGCGTAATTACGGTGCGTAAATACGTTGCGTAATTACGGTGCGTAATTACGGTGCGGTGCGTACTTACGGTGCGTAATTACGGTGCGTAATTACGGTGCGTAATTACGGTGCGTAATTACGGTGCGTACTTACGGTGCGTAATTACGGTGCGTACTTACGGTGCATAATTACGGTGCGTAATTACGGTGCGTAATTACGGTGCGTAATTACGGTGCGTACTTACGGTGCGTAATTACGGTGCGTACTTACGGTGCGTAATTACGGTGAGTACTTATGGTGCGTACTTACGGTGCGTAATTACGGTGCGTACTTACGGTGCGTACTTACGATGCGTAAGTACGGTGCGTAATTACGGTGCGTAATTACGGTGCGTAATTACGGTGCGTACTTACGGTGCGTAATTACGGTGCGTAATTACGGTGCGTAATTACGGTGCGTACTTACGGTGCGTACTTACGGTGCGTAATTACGGTGCGTAATTACGGTGCGTACTTACGGTGCGTAAATACGGTGCGTACTTACGGTGCGTAATTACGGTGCGTACTTACGGTGCGGTGCGTACTTACGGTGCGTAATTACGGTGCGTAATTACGGTGCGTAATTACGGTGCGTACTTACGGTGCGTAATTACGGTGCGTACTTACGGTGCGTATTTACGGTGCGTACTTACGGTGCGTACTTACGGTGCGTACTTACGGTGCGTAATTACGGTGCGTACTTACGGTGCGTAATTACGGTGCGAACTTACGGTGCATAAATACGGTGCGTACTTACGGTGCGTAATTACGGTGCGTAATTACGGTGCGTAATTACGGTGCGTACTTACGGTGCGTACTTACGGTGCGTAATTACGGTGCGTAATTACGGTGCGTAATTACGGTGCGTAAATACGTTGCGTACTTACGGTGCGTAATTACGGTGCGTAATTACGGTGCGTAATTACGGTGCGGTGCGTACTTACGGTGCGTAATTACGGTGCGTACTTACGGTGCGGTGCGTACTTACGGTGCGTACTTACGGTGCGTACTTACGGTGCGTACTTACGGTGCGTAATTACGGTGCGTAATTACGGTGCGTACTTACGGTGCGTACTTACGGTGCGTAATTACGGTGCGTAATTACGGTGCGTAAATACGTTGCGTAATTACGGTGCGTAATTACGGTGCGGTGCGTACTTACGGTGCGTAATTACGGTGCGTAATTACGGTGCGTAATTACGGTGCGTAATTACGGTGCGTACTTACGGTGCGTAATTACGGTGCGTACTTACGGTGCGTAATTACGGTGCGTAATTACGGTGCGTAATTACGGTGCGTAAATACGTTGCGTACTTACGGTGCGTAATTACGGTGCGTAATTACGGTGCGGTGCGTACTTACGGTGCGTAATTACGGTGCGTAATTACGGTGCGTAATTACGGTGCGTACTTACGGTGCGTATTTACGGTGCGTACTTACGGTGCGTATTTACGGTGCGTACTTACGGTGCGTACTTACGGTGCGTACTTACGGTGCGTAATTACGGTGCGTACTTACGGTGCGTAATTACGGTGCGAACTTACGGTGCATAAATACGGTGCGTACTTACGGTGCGTAATTACGGTGCGTACTTACGGTGCGTAATTACGGTGCGTAATTACGGTGCGTAATTACGGTGCGTAATTACGGTGCGTACTTACGGTGCGTACTTACGGTGCGTAATTACGGTGCGTAATTACGGTGCGTAATTACGGTGCGTAAATACGTTGCGTACTTACGGTGCGTAATTACGGTGCATAATTACGGTGCGTAATTACGGTGCGGTGCGTACTTACGGTGCGTAATTACGGTGCGTACTTACGGTGCGTACTTACGGTGCGTACTTACGGTGCGTACTTACGGTGCGTAATTACGGTGCGTAATTACGGTGCGTACTTACGGTGCGTACTTACGGTGCGTAATTACGGTGCGTAATTACGGTGCGTAAATACGTTGCGTAATTACGGTGCGTAATTACGGTGCGGTGCGTACTTACGGTGCGTAATTACGGTGCGTAATTACGGTGCGTAATTACGGTGCGTACTTACGGTGCGTAATTACGGTGCGTACTTACGGTGCGTACTTACGGTGCGTACTTACGGTGCATAATTACGGTGCGTAATTACGGTGCGTAATTACGGTGCGTAATTACGGTGCGTACTTACGGTGCGTAATTACGGTGCGTACTTACGGTGCGTAATTACGGTGAGTACTTATGGTGCGTACTTACGGTGCGTAATTACGGTGCGTACTTACGGTGCGTACTTACGATGCGTAAGTACGGTGCGTAATTACGGTGCGTAATTACGGTGCGTAATTACGGTGCGTAATTACGGTGCGTAATTACGGTGCGTAAATACGTTGCGTACTTACGGTGCGTAATTACGGTGCATAATTACGGTGCGGAATTACGGTGCGGTGCGTACTTACGGTGCGTAATTACGGTGCGTACTTACGGTGCGTACTTACGGTGCGTACTTACGGTGCGTACTTACGGTGCGTAATTACGGTGCGTAATTACGGTGCGTACTTACGGTGCGTACTTACGGTGCGTAATTACGGTGCGTAATTACGGTGCGTAAATACGTTGCGTAATTACGGTGCGTAATTACGGTGCGGTGCGTACTTACGGTGCGTAATTACGGTGCGTAATTACGGTGCGTAATTACGGTGCGTAATTACGGTGCGTACTTACGGTGCGTAATTACGGTGCGTACTTACGGTGCATAATTACGGTGCGTAATTACGGTGCGTAATTACGGTGCGTAATTACGGTGCGTACTTACGGTGCGTAATTACGGTGCGTACTTACGGTGCGTAATTACGGTGAGTACTTATGGTGCGTACTTACGGTGCGTAATTACGGTGCGTACTTACGGTGCGTACTTACGATGCGTAAGTACGGTGCGTAATTACGGTGCGTAATTACGGTGCGTAATTACGGTGCGTAAATACGGTGCGTAATTACGGTGCGTAAGTACGGTGCGTAATTACGGTGCGTAATTACGGTGTAGAATGTTTATAAAACAATGGAACCGCCTGACACCGTCATAATGTAACAACCAGTTTTTGTCCACACGCGAGTTTTTACTGTAATCCAACAAACGTTTGATATAATGATGAATTTCCCCTTGTTATACCGATTCATTTTTTTGGAAATTTCCTCGCAAGAAAACGCCGAAAATGCACCCCAGAATTGAATTTCATATCATGCATGAAATTCAGGGGCCGGAGGGCCCTTTTCAGTTTAGGCCAGGGGCACCCTAGCCCAAAGTTACGCCACTGGGTAGTATGCTTTTAATTTTAACTTTTGTGTTGCACCCTCGCACTAGTCCAAATATTTCAGTGTTTCCCGCTCTTTTTTCGACGACGAACTCCGAACGTCGCGCATGCGCAAAACGTTTGGCGGCGGGTTCATCGAGAGCCTGTTCGCAGGCTAACGAGGGTTTTAGGCTTTTAGCTATTATAAAATTTAGTCGTTGTTTCGTTTTCGTTTAAATAATTTAACATGGCTGATGCTACAACGCCAGTTGCTATTTCTGAAGCTATTCGTCAAGGTTTTCTGGGTGCTCCCACATCAATTTGCCTGACCGCCGGAGAGCCACAACCTTTGGGACTGTTTTACGATTTGAAGGTATTTGAGGATGGTTTGAAAGATGTCCAGCGAGCTTTTGGACCAGGTATGACAATATCCTTTCAATTGTTGCGGCACTGAGTAATTATTGTAATTTTTTGCTAATGATAAAACCAGAGTCTAGACATTGTGTCAGTCACAATGATTGTGATTGAGTCGAGAATCAGATATTTAGCAAAGGAATTCACGACTGTTTGAACGAGTAGGCATTAAGATGTCAACAAAGTTGTCTATTTTGAAAATGCATTGATAAAAGAATTCAGGAATAATATAGTTTTCCAAAATATACAAGAAAGCTGATTTAACCATTGGGTGACACCATTTTGAATTTTGACGTCATTTTGGAATTATGACGTCATTTGGTTGCACAAACAGCAACTGCCGATAATTAGACCTGATTGTTTTGCTGTTTTTATTTTAAAATTTATCTGAATTAGAACACTGAAGTGCATTTTAGTTTAGATGAGGGCACAAGCAGGATTTTTGAAAGGGGGGGTTGTTTTGTATACAAAATGATGACACAATGGATACAAGTCAGATGGGAAATTATTGAATTTTGGGTCTCTAAAATGGCATTTCCTGCATTTTGAGCGCACTTTTGACCACAATATTAAGGTTTTAAATTACATGTTTTACAGTAGGTGTCAGAAAGAGTAGAAAGTAGAAGTAACTTTTAACCTCTAAAAATTTCCCTCATTCCCCCCTAAAAGGAGGAGGTGGTTGCACCCCTTACCTCCCTCTAGCCCCTAGCTTATTTATAATTGCTAGGAATTCAGATAAAACTACACAAAATATACCCCACTGTACACCTAGGGTGCATTTTATTCTCTTATTCACTCCTACACACATAAAAACGCGCAAGCTGTTATACCTGCAAGCAAGCAAGTTGTTACAAGGCTGTTCAGCAGGCTGTCACCGTCATGTGTTCACACTGGCTGTCCCAGATTATTAACATCTCTGTAACAGGTTGTTGAACTTGTAACAAGGCTGATGACTCCAACAGACTGATGACATGTTGTTCCAACAACCTGTTACCGCTCTGCACTCAACAAATTGTTAACAGATTGATGCTAACAAGGTTGTAGCAGCTTCTTGAATGAACAGCATTGTTACAACTTGTTCCCAGCCTTGCTACAAGCCTGTTGCGAACACATCCTGTTGACAAGCTGTGAGATTTTTACGTGTGTAGACTGCCGTTTAGTGGGCACCACTGACCACCTGAAAAGGTGACAGTCTAGACTCTAGGGTCAGGGTTTATATTGGGGTTGAGCCTTCAGTCTTAGTGTTTGATTGTTGTATCCACTGAACTGCAGCTGTACTTAACAAAAATGGTAATCCACAAGCATAATAGTCACTGATAGCTATATTTTGTTTTCTTTTAAAAACACAGGTTTTTTACATGCAATGGCAATAAAAGCAAATCCTGTTAGCTCTATACTAAAAATCGTCAAGAAACAGGTAAATTACCTCAACTTCTAGCTGTAAAATATCTTGTATGTAATAATGAAACAGAAATGGTTTATTGTCTTAAAAATTATGCATTTATTTCATGTTGTTTATTTGAATTGTTTTAGGGTCTTGGTGTAGAATGTGCATCCATAGGTGAAGTTCTTCATTGCCTTGACATTGGTTTTGATGCTGAAAAAATTGTTTTTGATTCACCAGCAAAAACGGTTCCAGAAATAAGTATGTCCTTGGTTTACTTGCTTTTCATATCAGAACTTTATATATTGTGAATACTGTACTGTCATTTACATTATTTTATAATACTGTATTATTTATGGTTATATAAATATGAAAGTAAAAAATAATATTTCCCAAATTTTATTTGTACAGTGTACAACTCAACTCAATTCAAAACACAACTCAAAATACCAAGTTGAAAAAAAACAACTTGAAAACCATAAAATTCTCGGAAAATTGACAAAATCCTTGGAACAGAGTTTTTACAGTGTTTTTTGAAAAATCTCTAAAATTCAAAAAAAGTATTAACACTTTGAGGCCTGGACCTCTCCCTGTGCTGAATAAAATCGTCTGGCGTTAGCCAGAATAAAATACTAAAGACTCGTTGTGAGGCTTCAAAGTGTTAAAGAGATAGGTTTTAACACTTTGAGGCCTGGACCTCTCCCTGTGCTGAATAAAATCGTCTGGCGTTAGCCAGAATAAAATACTAAAGACTCGTCGTCAGGCTTCAAAGTGTTAAAGATTTTTAAAAATCAAAAAAACTCTGAGAATCATAAAATTCCTGGAAAATCTATAAAATTTTTGAAAAATCCATAATTATTATCAAAATTCCAGAAAGTCTGAAAATTTTTTCCCCAAATCTGAAAATCCAATGAGAAAAGGTAAGGATTTTTGAAGTTTCAAAAACCTAGCTTAACACTTCTTTGGGAGTTCCCTTCACAGGTACTAAGAAAAGCTTGTTTCTGAAAACATAGACTTGTTTTGTCCATTGTTAAATTTTCACTAAACATGATGGATGTTTAACCCCAAAACATTTTTTTTTCTCATATTAATCATGAGCAGCCATTAGCTTCAAAACATTAACCTGGCCATTACTGCCTGGAATGTCTGAGGGCTCTTTCTTTAACATTTCCTGTAAAATTGTTTGATGTTAGACAGAGTACAATAAAACAATAAAGGGGTTGTTTTTGGCCAGGAATGGGTCAATAATTAATAGAGTATGTAATGTATTGTTACCAAGGATTTTCTTTGGAAAATGGAATTCATATAAATGCTGATAACTTCCAAGAACTTGCTGTGATTTCTGAAGAATTAACCCATTTGAATGGGTAAGTGAAATCATATGAAATACATTATTGGTACTGCTGAGTCTTTTCTGTGTTTAATATTGAGAGAACAGCATTTTATTTTTGTTTAGCCACTGATATTCACTAGCTGTTTCAGCAGTAGTTTGTTTCAAGGGTTAATACTTTTTAAAAGTATTTTTTCTTTATTTTTCAAGGAAAAGTAAATCAACAATCGGTCTCCGTGTAAATCCTTTAGTTGGTGTTGGTGATGTTAAAGCATTAAGGTAGAATTAATGTCATTGTATGTCTAACAGAATTTACCAAAATATACAACAAAAATGAAAATTACCAATCAAATATTAATAATTTCTTGTTTTATGTAATTGTTTATAAACAAGAAGCAGTGTTTTATCAGTTTCAAAAATGAAACACAGTGTGAGACTTCCATTAAATTTTAATATTAGAGTGGGGAAGCACAGAAAATTAGACTTATTTACTAATTACTATATTTCAATTGTCAAAACAAAAACAGGTAAATGTAATAAGGTACTGTTTATGGAGATAGGTTTGAGCAGTGAGCATGCATGCACATGAATGGCAACAGCTTTCTTTTAAATATTAAAAAGTGTTTTTATTTTCATTTTAGCTGTGCTTCACATACTTCAAAGTTTGGTGTACCAGTAAGACTGTACCTTGTTTTATTAGTTATGAATACAGTATATGTCAGTGGTTTTGTATGTGTGTACAGTACTTCATGTTTCTTTATCCATCAATTTCTACAGATGTCAGAGGAGCTAAAGAAACAAATAATCGATTTTTTCAATGATAATTCATGGATGACTGCCTTGCATGTTCACCTTGGATCACAGGTAAATAATTAAAGATAAGATGAGGGGATGGGTTACTAGTACTAGTGTACCTACATGTAATGGCTTTTCACCTTCAATATCAAATGTATCTAGTTTGTAGAACAAATTGGGTTAGTACATAAATGTAGTGGTTAACTAACTATTGTCATTATTTATATTAAGTCTTATGATGTTAATGGTTTGGCAGGAGGATTAAGAAGGGCTGTTTTATTGGCCTTGGTAAGTTTTAATTTCATAACTGTAAGCATATACTGTAAGTGTAATAATATTGATACAGTACAGTACTCTGATGTTAATTTATTTGACCATTTGCTTTTCTGTTATGTTTATTTGACTGTGCACTGGTTGGTCCACCATCAGTGATGGATTTACAGGGGGTGCAGGGTGTGTGTGTGTGTGTGGGGGGGGTGTGCACACCCCTGGCCTTGGCCAAGGGGGGTGCAGGGGGGTGCCAATTGCCTTGTCAAATCCAAGGACATTAAAGTGACGCACTCATTTGATGTCCGTGTAAACTTCATGCTATGATTCATATACTGTATTAGCTATCATATGATTCATAGGTATTAATTGGTAGAAGAGAAAAAATTTACTGGTGGGCTTCACCCCCCAGTCCCACCAACAGCTTGGCCCCTGGACCCTGCCGGGGGCTGTGTAGCTCCTTCAGCAGTGCTCCATGTACCCTGCCTCGGTTACGCCCCACACCGCAGGCCTGATCTCACTTCGCTCGCTCAGCACTCCCCTACCAGATCAAACTGGATCCATCACTGCCACCCATTTATCTGTCTGTCTGTCTGTCTGTCTGTCTGTCTGTCTGTCTGTCAGTCTGTCTGTCTGTCTGTCTGTCTGTCTGTTTGTTTTATTGGTCCACCAATCACTCTATCCACACAGTCATTGATTCATACAATATCTGTGTGTGTGTGTGTGTGTGTGTGTGTGTGTGTGTGTGTGTGTGTGTGTGTGTGTGTGTCCATTCTGTCTTTCTGTTTATCCATCCATCCACCCACCTCTCTGTTTCTTGATTGACTCTAATATGACAGTTCTACTTGAATTTTCAGTTTACAAAGTACTTTTTTAATAAGACTGTTAGGTAATGATTGGAAAATTGCTCTTCATGCAGGATATCAACAAAAGAGTTGGTCGAAATCAAGTGTCTGTCTTTGATATTGGTGGCGGTCTGCCTGTAAGTATGTACATGTACTAGTCTGGTAAACTACATGTAACCAGGGATATTTCACATTAGGTGAATGGTGTGATATTATAGTGTGGACAGAGACAGAGACACACAGAGACACACAGAGATACAGACAGACAGACAGACAGACAGACAGACAGACAGACAGACAGACAGACAGACAGACAGACAGACAGACAGACAGACAGACAGACAGACAGACAGACGAACGAACGAACGAACGAACGAACGAACGAACGAACGAACGAACGAACGAACGAACGAACGAACGAACGAACGAACGAACGAACGAACGAACGAACGAACGAACGAACGAACGAGCAAACAAACAAACAAACAAACAAACAAACAAACAAACAAACAAACAAACAAACAAACAAACAAACAAACAAACAAACAAACAAACAAACAAACAAACAAACAAACAAACAAATAAACAAACAAACAAACAAACAAGTGAAGTGTTAGTAATTCGCGGGAGAGCCATTTCAAGGTTTAGATATATAAAAGTTAATGCTCATGAAAGAAGAGTCTTACTTCTGAATTCTCCTTCAAAAAGATACATCATCAAACACTGCAAAATTTTTTGTTTTGACGATATAGGCGAATAAAGAAGATGATGTAATTAGACCAACATTCTATGAATACGTAGAAACTTTACGCGTAAGTAAAAATGTTGTTGTACTAAATCAACTAACTGTTTATTTTCAATGTGTTATTTTGAAAAACACTCTCTAAAGCCTGATTCGCACTAGTCTTGTGAAATAAGCATAAGCTCAGTAAAGCCTGGTTATCGTCTGCGATTTGTGATTTAGATGCATGTTAAAACGGGAAGTGCAGCAGCATGTTAAGAAATAAAGAACAATGCAGAAAAGCAGTGCTTTTATTCTTTTACTTAACATGCATCTAAATCATGGGTCGGCGACCATCGTCGACGTATGAGAACCAGGCTTTAAGCACAAACAAAATATTTTGTGAACCGGGGTAAAACAAGCGTAAACACAAGCACGAAACAAAAGAACCTTTATTTTTAATTCTTCTTTCTATTTGTTTTAATTATCTCCTTTGTAATATGAACTTTATTCAGAAAATTATACCTGAACTTTTCCCAGAATTTGGCGTGTTTAAGAAAGTTGTTACCGAGTTTGGACAAGCTTTAAATGCAAAAGTAAGTGTTATTTTTTCGCCTTTGCTGTTTTCTCCAATCCCCCTTTGCAAAATGAAGGCAATTTTGCTTTCTTGTGTCATTTTCCATTACTCAAATAGTCGTAATAAGATTTTCGTGACATAAAATGAGCCTGGTAACCCGCCTAGCTATAGCCCACCTCGTATGAACAGCTCACGAAAATATTCTAAGTGGCGTTGTATATATAAAGAACGTGGACGGTATTGGAATTATTCTTGGGACTATAATAATAATAATAATAATAATAGACTTTATTTAAAGAAGGTAAAAAAAACCAGTTTAGCGAAGCTAATCTTACACTGGGCCTTCCACTAAAAATTATTCTTGTTGTTTTTGCAAAAAGGACGTCGTTTAACCATAGTCAATCGAGATATGGTCTTGAAACTTAGCTAAAGTCTTTGATCTATCTTTTTGTTCGCCTTTATGCATTTTTGTGCACGGTGCACGGTCACTGAACACATTGTATTTTAGTATAATGAACGAATTGTCCAATAGCAACGTTTCAGTTCAATCATTCAACCGTGCTATTTAAATATTAATAAACCTAAAACAAAGGTTGTGCACGGTGTAAGGTACGGTTCAACATAAAATCACAGCTCATTATAGGCGCTTTGAAGTTTGCCGAGTTTCCAGACCATATCTCGATTGACTATGGTTTAACTCTATACTGACCAGGAGGTCTCCTATTGGCGAGTAATATCGTCTGGCGTTAGCCAGAGTAAAATCACAGTCAATCGAGATATGGTCTAGAAACTCGGCAAACTTCAAAGCGCCTATAATGAGCTGTGATTTTATGTTGAACCGTACCTTACACCGTGCACATCCTTTGTTTTAGGTTTATTAATATTTAAATAGCACGGTTGAGTGATTGAACTGACACGTTGCTATTGGCCAATTCGCTCATTATACTAAAATACAATGTGTTCAGTGACCGTGCACCGTGCACAAAAATGCATAAAGGCGAACAAAAAGATAGACCAAAGACTTTAGCTAAGTTTCCAGACCATATCTCGATTGACTATGGTAAAATACTAAAGGCTAGTAAAAGAGTATAAAGAATAAGGTCTGTGAACACTCGCGATTGTTTGTTCTTGCATAAATTAAATCCCAAGTTTTGGGGGAAATAATTTCTGCATGTTTGTGGTCACTTACACTTTTACATGTTTAAAGCAACAAATACAAGGTAAAGCGAGAGGCAGAGTCGGTAGCTGGTTTGTAATATGTGTATACCTATGTTATTTTGCCAGATTTGATCGCGTTGCATGATAAACGCAGATGTTGAGGTCGTGGATCTTAAAGTCCCTATTTTGTTTCTTTTCATGTGAATTGTGCTTGTATTTTTATTTTTTCCATGTAGTCTGGTTGGTTAGCTAGCAGAGTGGAGTACGTCAAAGATGCTCCTGTGGACGAAGAGTTAAGGATAGTTCTCACACATGTTGGAGCGGTACGTGGTGTCATGTTTTTACGAGATTATTAGATTTGGAGAGTCAAGCCGACTTCCAGGAATTTTGCGAAGGTTCATGTTAGTGTTCATAGCAAATTATTTTTATTCTATTAAAATAGGCTGCGTCTTACGCATGCTGTGATTGGTCAGTTACTTCTACAATAAGCCGTTATACACATATCATTATGACGTCAAATGTTTAATTTGCATATTCTGAAATATCTCAACAACGAAGCAAGGAATCAACTTATCTTAAATAAGGCTTTCCTGAATATTATTTTATAATTATAGTTTTTAACTATTATAATCCTGATCGTTATCTTATTACACTTATTACAGGATCTGTGCATGAGAACGTGCTATTGCCCACAAGTAAAGAAATACCAGGTATTAACTGAAATTGTGGTGTTAGCTCCGTCCGTCCGTCCGTCCGTCCGTCCGCCGTTCGTTCGTTCGTTCGTTCGTTCGTTCGTTCGTTCGTTCGTTCGTTCGTTCGTTCGTTCGTTCGTTCGTTCGTTCGTTCGTTCGTTCGTTCGTTCGTTCGTTCGTTCGTTCGTTCGTTCGTTCGTTCGTTCGTTCGTTCGTTCGTTCGTTCGTTCGTTCGTTCGTTCGTTCGTTCGTTCGTTCGTTCGTTCGTTCGTTCGTTCGTTCGTTCATGCGGTATCAGTACGCACGGCACCGGTACTTTGTCTGTTCCCATAATGAATTAACCTTCGTTCGTGCGGTATCAGTAGGCACGGCACCGGTACTTTGTCTGTTCCCACAATGAATCAACCATCACTATAATGTATTTCATTTTATCGCCTTTGTTTCAATTTAGCGAAGAATTCGAGTATTTGATAGCCATGGTAAACCAAAGGGAGGAGTGGTAAGTTAAATTAGCCAGGTATTTCGCGCGCATCATTTTGAAGGGCTCCACTCGAAGCCAGCAGCAATCCCAGCCGTGGCGGATAAAGGAAGGTTATTTGGCTCACGTTTTTTCGCTTGTCCGCTATTGTTAGCTGTTGGTGGTGGAGTCCGCCAAAATTATGCGTGCACAACACCTGGAAACTGGCTAATTAATCCTTTTTTGCACATTGGTCACTGTTGTTGTCAGAAATGCGGCCAAACTCTTCACGCTGTTTTTTTTTGCCCTTATAGAAATTCTACACTCTCACGCTTGCTGAACACATTCTATTTTCGATATAGTGAAACAATGGTGTAAGCGTTTGGGTTCAATTGCTCAACTGTGCTGTAATGAACGTATAACAAATGTTTTTACACTTTTAAGGCACCCACGACTTATTGTTAGGCGCTTTATACAACTTTAGGGGCTATGGTTAATTTGAAATTAAGAGAGAATTTAAAGTGCCTATCACCTCTACAGGGATTTAATATATTTATGATATTTGGAACATCCTGAGAAGAAATATAATATATCCCCTCAGACAAAAACTTCATCTTCATGGACTTTTTCACTGTCAAAGTTACCAGATGTGACGTCTACCAGGACTACTTGTGAAATTGAAACAAAAGAAAACCGGTTTGCAAGTTCTGGTTGACGTCATATCCGGTAACTTTGACAGTGAAAAAGTCCATGAAGATTAAGTTTTTGTCTGAGAAAATATATTACATTTCTTCTCAGAATGTTCCAAATATCTTAAATATATTAAATCCCTATAGAGGTGATAGGCACTTTAATACAATGATAAATATAATAATAATATGGTCAGAAATTTTATTTTATTATGATTATGGTTAAATTTTACGTAATGGAGTACCATTTACCTTACGTTTGTTTATTTCTTTTAGGAAAAACGTCATAACATTGCGGGTCCACTGTGCTTTTCTGGTGATATCGTCAAACGTGATGCTGTTTTACCAGAGGTATGTGATGTTGTGTCTATTAAACTGTTTTTTTAATTTTGTGCCATTCCTTTGACAAATGTTCGAACGGGCAAATTAAATCCAAAATGGCGGCTCGAACTGGAAAATCCAAGATGGCGGCTCAAACGGGCAAATCCAAGATGGCGGCTCAAACGGGCAAACCCAAAGGATAGAGGCTCAGATAAGAAAATCTAAAATGGCGGCTCAAGCAAGCAAATCCAAGATGACCGCTCGAACGGGAAAATGCAAGATGGCGGCTCAAATAGGGAAATCTAATGGCAGCTCAAGCGAGCAAATTCAAGATGGCGGCTCGAATGGGCAAATCCAACATGGCGGCTCAAGCCACTGACCTATATATTTAGCAAAATTCAAGATGGCGGCTAGAACAGGCAAATCCAAGATGGCGGCTCGAACGGGAAAATCCAAGATGGCGGCTAAAGCGAGCAAATCCAGGTGGCGGCTCAAACCATAGATAATGGAAGGGGAACTGGATAGGAAACTTACGAAACCGGAAACGATGTTTGCACAACTTGCTATGGTAATTATACACTTATAAGGGGCTAATGCACTAACGTGGGTGGTCCCACATGGCCACGATCAGCTATTGCTGAAATTAAACAATAGGGTAATACCACTTAAGTTCAGTAGTGTCTGATGGTAGCCATGTGGGACTATAAATATATAATTACCATAGCAAGTTGTGCAAACATCGTTTCCGGTTTCGTAAGTTTCCTATCCAGTTCCCCTCCATTATCTATGCTCAAACAAGCAAATCTAAGATGACGGCTCAAACAAGCAAATCTAAGATGACGGCTCAAACAAGCAAATCTAAGATGACGGCTCAAACAAGCAAATCTAAGATGGCGGCTTGAACGAGCAAATCCAAGATGGCGGCTTAAGCGGGAAAATGTAAAATTGCGGCTGAACGGGCAAATCCAAGATGGCGGCTCAAGCGAGCAAATCTAAGATGA
This sequence comes from Corallium rubrum, assembly GCA_964035015.1. Classification (NCBI taxonomy): domain Eukaryota; kingdom Metazoa; phylum Cnidaria; class Anthozoa; order Scleralcyonacea; family Coralliidae; genus Corallium; species Corallium rubrum. The sequence continues at coordinate 3,986,996 of OZ035999.1, read as the reverse complement.
CGGCTCAAACAAGCAAATCTAAGATGACGGCTCAAACAAGCAAAACTAAGATGGCGGCTTGAACCATAGAGATCATATAAATACTAGAGGGGGCATCCTATCTTAATTTCAGCCAACCACGGGTAACCAATTGAACGCCGCCATCTTGGATTTTTTTAGAGGCAAACATTAGGCGCGTTGGTTGGCAAAGGACTGGGTCTAGTACATTGCCAACCAATTGACTGAAATATCATAGGTAATGGCGGCCCCCATGTGGTTACCAAATTTTCCCGCCAATGCCCCCTCTAGTATTTATATGATCTCTATGGCTTGAACGGGCAAATCCAAGATGGCGGCCGGAGTGATTAGATTGATTAACTTGTAATTTTTTTGCGAAAGTTTCTAAAAGTGGCGTACTTTGTCGGGTTATTTGAGTTTCCGCACGCTTTTTGCGTACAAAAGTACAAGCCAGTGAAGCCACATTTGTTTGCAATCGGCCAATTATTTGTTTTAAACTTCCTAAATGCATCACGAAGGCCAATACATTTTTTTTCTACTTCACACAGATAGAGAGAGGTGATTACTTGGCCTTCCTAGACTGCGGTGCTAATAGTTTAGCCACATCATGCAGACACTGCAGTCGGTTTACTCCTTCAGTTTACGGTAAGCTATTATACCATTGTTCTTGGAAATGTTGTAAGACTTCAAGTTTTTAAAGTACTATTTACCAAACGGGCAGGAGTGTTTTATAAAGTATAAAGACACGAGCCGATAGCGGAGTAATGGCTGAGATACCAAAGTTACGTAAAGCAGGACGATTCTATATCTAATTTATACACAACACCTGATTAAACCTTAATTTCTTCAGTTATTTTATCGCTTCTTTTTGATTTCCTGGTAATGTAATATTAGTATAATATAATCTGCTTTTTATGGTTAGATCATGGTGCAGTGTATTATCTTCACAGGTTACCGTGTAAATGAAAAGGGCCAAGTTAACTTCTTTATTCTCAAGGTACGACAGTTTTGCTACAGTTTTACTATCTTTTAGCACCACAATCACCATGTTTCAATCAATCTAGTAACCACTTATAATTTATGAAAAAACAGAACACTTTGTTATTCATTTTTGTTGTGCGCATTGTATTTCATCATTATTATCCCATCATTCTCATCAGTCGTTACGTTAGACCTGCTCTAAACGTAGCCTGCGTGCAGACGCTTGTATTTCCGGAGCTTGTGTAATTACCCAAGCTACGGAAATACAAGCGTCTGCACGCAGGCTACTCTAAACGTCGCACAACAGACGAATTTAATTCAGACGAATTTCGGTTTGAATTTTATTCGACGACACATCCACGTAATAACTCTATTAAATTCGACACACGAATTAAATTAATTCGTCTAGACAATTAAATTCGTCTGAGTCAGACGGATAATGCGACGATAATGCACGTGTTTTGAGTTACACGACGAGTTATGGTAGCGTCGAATTAAATGTTCCTCTTCTGTCTGGCTTTGTGACAATTCAGCGCCACGTTTTCAAGGAATCGGGAATCGTTTTCAGGCTCAACGCGTCCAAGTAAATACAATTATATTCGACTGAAATTCGACGTTTAACTCGACGTCGCATTACTGGCGAAGTATTCGTCTGTTGTGTGACGTTTAGCGCAGAGGTGCATCCAGAAGGGGTGCTGCCCCCCCCCCCCCCGAGAAAATTCATATGGCTTCATATGCCTGTTAAGCTGGTCCCCCCCTAGGTTTTTCCTGGCCCCCCTTGACAAAAGATCCTGGTATCATGAGTCCCAGACCCAGACATGCAGGAATCGAACCTGCAATAGAGCGAAGGTTGCAAATTCCTAGTCAAATGCAGTGCTGTAGAGCAGTATTAGCTCGTAATGGATGGAACTGCTTTCTTTCTTTCTTCTTCATTAAATTGATCTAATGGTTGTGTTGGTATTTATAGGAAGCGGAAACTAAAGAAGAATTGTTTAAGTTTTGGGGAGGTAAAGTTACTTTTAAGTATTAAAATATGCGCACTAAGTACGGATGAATCTATATTAAGCTGGATTTCCATTCAGTGCATTTTGTCGCGCGATCGACTTTTCTCGATCGCTTTCTTTTGAAATGTGTGTATTCAACCAAAGCTAATGAAATGCGTTCCGCTTGACAACCCACAATTCAAAAGAAAGCGATCGCAAAAAGTCGATCGCGCGATAAAATGCACTGAATGGAAATCCACCTTTAAGCTGGATTTCCATTCAGTGCATTTTGTCGCGCGATCGACTTTTCTCGATCGCTTTCTTTTGAAATGTGTGTATTCAACCAAAGCTAATGAAATGCGTTCCGCTTGACAACACACAATTTAAAAGAAAGCGATCGAAAAAAGTCGATCGCGCGATAAAATGCACTGAATGGAAATCCACCTTTACACTCGGTATTAACATGGATTGCAAATGGGAACCGGAAGGGCAGATATTTCAGTTGGTCGGAAACCAACAGGTTTTCTAGGGAGGTTATTGAGATGCCTGAAGAGAAGCTAACCACCTCTAAACCCCCTAGATACTCATGCATATGGCCTGTGGGAAACACAACTACCGCGCCTTCGCCGGGATCCAGGTGATCTGGTTCAACACTTGGTTTGGTAACGAAAGAATCGAACAAAATATTAGGAGTAGACAAAAAACTGAATGAGTTCTTTCGTTCTATTTGTAGGAGGAAAAGAAAGCAGTTATCTGAAAGAGAATTAGAGGAAAGAAACAAAAATTTGTATTTTATTGTCACTGGTTTTTAGAATAATATAATAGCAGATATATCCAATTTAAATCTCAAGGGATTGATTGCAAACCACCAACATGCTTGGCAAGAATACAGTATGTTTGCAACATATCCCATAGACTTTTCTGCATGAATTGAATGGATCACGTGATCTTTCTTTTGGACAAATCTGATTGGCAAATGTTCAATGTTTGTTGGAAGTTTTGGGAGGGAGGGAGGGGGGCAATCAAATCTCTCAAAGCGTTATCTACACACTTCATGAGAGTTACTGGTGCACTAAATTATCTTGTAGATATTATAGGTAGTAAGGTTAATTAATATAATTAACAAATAGATTCCATTTTAATTCTTTGAACGTTTTCATGGCGATAAAGTAATATAAATAAGTTTTGTGGAAACACCACGTAAAATATTTCTTTGCTAAGAAATATATTACGTGGTGTTTCCACAAAACTTATTTATATTAGATTCCATTTTGCCGTTGCCTGTTTAGTTATAGATGCACAGATGACGTCACAACGTGGTAAGAACAAAAAAGTGGCCCACAAGACGCAGTCGAGTGGGTCACTGATGTTCTTACCACGTTGTGACGTCTTCTGTGCATCTATAACTGAACAGACAACAAAAAATGGAATCTATTTGTTTTGTACAATATAAAAATTAAACAATACTTCTTGCCGGATATTGGGGCATGAAGAAAGAAAAAAGCAAGTCAGCTGACGTGATCTGACGTGATCCATGTGTCTGTCCTCTAATAGATCATGGGCAACAACCAATGAAAACACGCATAGCAACCAAATTATCAAAAATAATTGCTTAAAACACAAAAAATATGGAAATTTTATTGTTGAGAAGCAAACAAGTTCTTTGTGAAAACACCAGAACAAAGTGTGAGTCAAATTTTAATAATACACTTAAACAAACTTTTAGTCCAGAAAGGGGGGTGGGCGCTTTCCCAAACATATGGGAGGTTAACCGGTCAAATACGGTATTTGAGAGAAGTGCAAAATGACATTACAAAGCAAAATTGGGTTCGTTTTTCTGTTTGTTAATTCCTTTTGTAGTCAAAGAAAAATTTTTGTAACATAAAATCAGCCCGGTAACCGGGCCAGCCCACCTCTTATGAACAGCCCATAGTGTGACAGTGGCTTTAAAATGGCAAAATGATGTATTTTTACAATTACATAGACCTTAATCAAAAATGGCCACCAAATTAAAATTCTTTTATGTACATATAAATTAGCCCTTACGAACTCGTTTTCAAGTGTGAAATTCAAAAGAATTTTTACTTTAAAATGAGGTCATAAGGGCTAATTTATATGCACATAAAAGAATTATAATTCGGTGGCCATTTTTGAATAAGGTCTATGGGTCAGTACTTCATCAATAAAAGATCCAGATACGATAAATAGTCATTTGTGTATGTCCTTATTGAAGAATTTTCCCTACTGAATGGATCAGTCTACAAGACCATATATATAATTTAGTCTTGAACTTGACTTGTTGCGTTGTCCACCACTCTGTTAATTTCTGGATTCAACCAGTCTAAGTGAAGTTCATCAAGATGGTTATCAAAATCTACCAAGCTGGGATATGCTTTGCCCACCATTAACTGCGATACAATACTGAGAATTTCATCGTCAGCTAGACAACTAGAGATAGAAAAGATGAACTGGCTGTAAGAGACAACTGGGACAAGACAATACTTGTATCCTTTTAGTAATGCAGCATTATGCACTAGGTATTAAAAATTGGGGAAAGGTTTGAAGTACTATTTAAAACATGAGCAGCAGTGTTTTATCAGATTTAAAACATGAGGTGATACAAAAACTATCCATGTAATAAGCTCATATAGAAATCAAGCTGCAAAATCGAAGAAAAAGTTCATTGAAAATAAGGGGAAGCCCCCGGACAGGAATGAGTTAATGAGTATAAAGTGGTAATAAAATGAAAATTATGGTTATTAATTTATTCAAATCTACAACTTATAGTTGAATACCTATGGACAAACTGTTTATACTTACACATCTTTTTCATTCAATTTCCATTTGGTATCTTGAATATGATATAACTAATGACAAAAAAAAAATAAGAAAATCTTTATTCATTTCCTGTGTGAATAATTTGTCCAACAGTTCTAATTATTTAAATTAAATTAATAATTTAAATAATTTTAAAATTGTTTATAATTTTCTTAGAGTTATTGTTTCCTGTCAAAATGAAATTTGAAATTAAAATTAAAATGAAATTTGAAATTAAAATTAAAACAAACTAAAGCCAGTCCTAGACAATAATACTATAGATAAAACAATCTGACAATAACTTTTAGCTCTGTCTTAGGCAAATAATTGAATTGCTCATCACTGACAAATGATATTTTTAATCCAGTTGCATAATACTGTATATTTAGTTTTGATTACCTTGCATGCTAGAGATTCACATTCAAAACCCATTTTTTTGTTGTCAACCTGTTTAGTGAAATAAATTTAGTGTTAGGTACAGTAATGGTTTCAGTGGTGGATTTACAGGGGGGTGAAGGGCTGTGTGGCCTTGGCCAAGGGGGTGCAGGGTGTGTGCCAATTGCCTTGTCAAATCCAAGTACATTAAAGGATGCATTCATTCAATGACTGTGTAAACTTCATGCTATCATATGATTCATAAATATATGATTCATATACTAGCTATCATATGATTCATAGGTAGTAATAGGTATAAAAAAATGTTCTGGTGGGCTTCACCCCCTACCCCCTAGCCCCACCACCAGCTTGGCCCCTGGACCCTGATGGGGGCTGTCCCCAAACCCCTGCTATAGCTCCCTCAGTGGTGCTCCACCCTGCCTCGGTCATGCCCCACACCGCAGGCCTGATCTCACTTCGCTCACTCAGCACTCCCCTAGCAGGTCAAGCTGGATCCATTACTGAATGGTTTACTGTAACTCATTCCTGCCTACTGTACATGTACATGCATTAGATGGCCTTTTATAATTTTACTCTGGCTAATGTCAGATGATTTTACTTCATGCTAGGGGGGCTTTTGAACCCACTCCTGGTGAACACTAGAATTATTAGTGTTACACATCAAGGGAAGGCTTTTTTAATGATTATTTGGAAATAAAAAAACATCAATTACTGTACTATCTAATGCCAGATTATGTTACTTTCTAATGCAAGAGTAAATTAATTAATATACACTGATATAATTACCATTAAAATAAATGCAGAAGTAAAGTTTTCCTGCAATTTCTCTGCAATTTTAAAGGCAAAAACATCAGGACTAAAAGTAAAAGAAATTGAGAAGTTGTTAAGATTTACAGTACAGTATGTAAGTAATATTTTTTCAGTACTTTCTAGAAGCTGATTAGAAAACTTTACAAGCATTTAATATGTTACTGGTAGAGTACCTATTATTTTCAAGACTTTCATTAGCCTGGTAATAACCAACAACTTGTAATTTATTACTTTTACAGTATGAATCAACCTACAGAGAAAAATAACACAGATGGTGAGAAATGTACAATTATATAATAATTATTCACCAAGGGTGAGGTGAATATTGGTGAATAATAACCGAGACGAAGTCAAGGTTATTATTCACTGATTTTCACTGGGCTTGATGTGAATAATTGTCTTAGTATAAAATAATACACATTTTCGTACTTTTAGGAACAACTTTTTTAAATTGTTAATTTCCTTGTCTTTTGCATTGACAACTTAAATTGTATTGAAAATTAGCCCAAAGTAGCTTGACCAATAAGGGCACACGATTTTCTATAATCACCTGTATATTTATACTAAGTATAATTACTGTACTCTGTACTCCTATAAATAGCATAACTAGGAGTAACTTTAGAAATAACAGGGCATTGTCACTTGACTAGTCTTGAACAAATTTCTGTAAGAATAGCCTACTGGCTTACAAGTTGGTGCATACAGGTGACCACACACATAAAATATACAGGTCTCTGTTGTACATTTTACAAACTTCCTAGGCTAGCATGACTGGCTACCGTAGAATCCCGAAAGTAGCAACCCCCCCCCCCCTAAAGTAGTGACAAATTTGAGATGTCTACAAAATTTCCGAAAGTAGTGGCTACCCCGAAAGTAGTGGCCCCCCATAAGTAGCGGCCCCCAAGTCATGAGTCATTGCTTAATTAACTCAAAAGTGTTAAGTTTCAACGATCAATGTACCAAAGTGTATAACAGTCAGAGTTCAAATGGTATAAGGAAAAACTAAAGCATATTAAATGTGGTAAATACAGTAGGAAGGAATGAAGAAGAATATTCCCACAATGTTAATGTATTTTACCACCTGAAAGTAGTGGCCCCCATAAGTAGCACCCCCCTGAAACTAGTGGCCCCCAACAGTGGATAAAACCAAAAGTAAGGGGGGGGGCACTACTTTTGGGATTCTACGGTACTTGATGACTGACCACTTGGCACCATTGGTATGCTTGGGCTTGGCACCACTGCCAAGTGTACAAAATTTTCAGATCTTCATACACTTGGCACCATTGCTGAGCGTACAAAATTTTCAAGATTTTCATTTCTGTACACTTGGCAGTGTACATATTGTACTGGCCATTTATTAAGTAGCTATAGTACAACTCCCAACTTTCATTAACCTGGTATTCTAAACTTATATCAATTTAAGCAATCCCAACAAACCTGAATGAGTGCAACCTCCATCATGGGAGCCAGTCCTATGTGTAGATGAAACAATGGCACAGCATCCAATACATCAATTACATTATCCACATGTTCATCAGCTATCAAAACACCGCACACTGCCTTGTGTGGATATTTACTGGCGTGGAGAAGTATTTTAGAGTAAGCTCGGGCAGAAATACAAACTTTCATGATATTAACTTATCCCAAGAAACATTTAAATATATAACATAACAATGCATCACATGGCGGACTGGAGACTAAAGTGAAAAGATAGCGGTTCCTTATCTCCGGTAATATCGCTTTTCAGCGATAATTTCGCACGATTTTAGAATTAAATTTTTTTTGAGCTTTTTTAATTTTTTCACAATATATATGCAAATGAAAAGTACTATTTTATTATCATTGCCTACACATTGCATAACAATTCATAATCTTACAGAAGATTGAGAAGAAGTAATATTAGTATAAATTGAAAAAGTTTGCCATCATTTGATCATTGTGGTGACATCATAGGGTGACATATATCCGGTTAGGATTTCTAAGATGGCGACCAAGTGCATCCTGCGTCAATGTTGTTTAGTTGTTCGTAATACACGTTTGAAAGCCGTTCCTTCAAGTCTCCAACGCCGTTCGTTTGGTTTTCTTTCAAGTCAGCATAAAATACAACGGCAGTCGTTTCTATGGAATAGCAGACCCATTCCTTCTCTAACTCTGCCATCTAAATATGCAAGTAAGCAAGAAAATTCTCTATAATTTCATAATTTGTGGTCAGCATTTTATTACGGGACGCATGTTCAGTGTTACTTTAAACAACATTATGAGGGCATAGAATGGCTTCGTTTTTTGAAAAACTTTTTTAATTTCCTTAAATGAATTCATGTGAAAGAATGATAAACGCTATGATTATGCACTTGATAGATATAGTTCAATTTTACATACTCGAATTAGGCTGAATTGTTGTGCGCTGAATTATGATCTCTTTAAAATTAATTGTGTAGCATCTCAGGCCTGTGTTTGTGGATTCAGTTGTGAATCCCCAATTCATTATTTTCTACATTGTCCCCGATATGCTGCTTTTAGATTTTCTTTGTTTATGGCTGTAGTTGAAATCTTGGGAAACAGCTGGTATAATATGTCTGACTCAGTTAAAGTGAAAATGATTTTGTTTGGCGCTGATAATTTGAATTTGAATCAAAATAATGCTATTTTTTGCCATGTGCAACAATATATTAAAAGTTCAGAGCGTTTTGTAGTTTTAAATGATTGATGAACCAGCTGTTTCCTTGGCTGCCTATTATGTATTATGTATTATGTAATGTTGCATGCGTGTACTCTTATACCACTTTTTGTAACCATTTTATAAATATACGTGAGCTCCCGAGATGAGCTCTTATTGCTCTTGGGGCAAACGTAAGAAATATATGTTTAAATAAAAAATAAATAAATGCCAAAATGGGATTTGTATTTCAATAATTATGAAGAACATAATATTTTAATATGGCTATTTTAGCGACTGACACAGCAGGAGCTTTTACTGATTTTGGGACTCACCATCCCCTACCACCACCACCCCCTATCACCACCACCACCCCCTACCACCCCTACCACCACCACACCACCCCAAGCCACGACACCCTACCACCACCACTCCCTACTACCACCACCACTCCCTACTACTGCCACCACTCCCTACTACCACCACCACTCCCTACTTCCACCACCCCTCACCACCCCAAGCCACCACCCCCTACCACCCAAGCCACCACTCCCTACCACCTAAGCCACCACCCAAGTCACCACACCCTACCACCCAAGCCACAACCCCTTACCACTCTACCACCACCACCCTCTACCACCACCACCCTCTACCACCACCACTCTCTACCACCACCAACCACCACCATTTCCTACCTGGTGGTAGGGGATGGTGGTGAGATCGTGGACCATCTCACCACCCTCTACCACCACCCCCTGCACCCCTCCATCCCACCCATCTCCTTCCCCCATAAAAATTGAGAAGTATATGTGTAAGCTGCTGAGGACTTTAATAGAGCTTTTATATGGTAGTATTTTTAAACTATTTTTACAGGGGTTTCTCTTTAGCTATGCATATTTTATATTTTAGTTCGTGGAATGTTTATTCAGGTTCAAGAAACACCAAATCCAAACAGCCTGAAGTTTGTTCCTGGTGTGGAGATTCTTGAATCTGGTACTGTTAATTTTGCAGATGCAAAGTCTGCAATGAAGTCACCTTTAGCAAGGTACAGTATCTACAATGTTAAATATGATTAATGTAATAAGCATGATTGTCAGGCTTGCTGAGCAAGGCTCAAAATAATGGCCAGTCACTGGTCAATGACTGTCCAAAATTGTCAGATGACTGGCCAAATTCTTGTCAAGTCATTAATAAAAATTGTGATGACTGGTTATTTGACCAGTGTAGTTCTGAACATTATTTTGAGCATTGGACAAAACAAATTAATAATGTGCCAAGATTTTTACATTACCACTACAGTACTTGTTTGAATTAGTGCTCATGTTCAAATTTGCATTCCTTCCATGTATATGCTGTAAGTGCCCTGTAATGAAAACAAACAAGCAATGAGTGTTCCCATTCAAATAAACACTCTTGGATGCTTTTGTGAAGCATATGGTGATGACATTTTAGTGACTTATAGAAAACATTACTGTTGCCATTAGCTTTGGTGCACACTCTCTTTCTCGTTTGCCAGTGAGAGGGATGACAAAGTGAGAGTCTGATTTCACAAGTTAGTTATTTCTTTACTATTTTTTATCTAGGCAGCTGTTCACTATAGAAGGAATAACTGGGGTGATGTTTGGTGCTGATTTTATTACTATCACAAAGGTAATCAACAATCCTTGGGTGTGGTTAATATATTTTACCCTGAATACCAGAGGTTTTACAAGGAGGTGAGGTGAATGTGCAAGGAAGAGAAAACCTCTGATGACAACTTGTAAGAATGTTGATAGTCTTCCATCCAGTCAATGCAACAAAGCACTACTAAAACTAAAACTGAAGTCAGTACAGTAACATGTAAATGATTTATACCAAACAAGAGATGAACAAACTTCTACTGTACTGTACTGCACTGTACTGTACTGTACTGTACTGTACTGTACTGTACTGTACTGTACTGTACTGTACTGTACTGTACTGTACTGTACTGTACTGCTGTACTATTAAACTAAACTGTACTGTACCCATTCGAAGTGAGGAGAGAGAGTAGTGTGTTGGAAGTTGAACAGAAAGAGAAGGAAACAAGGAAAAACACTAGCAAAGGAAGAGGTACTGTACTGTACTACTGTACATACTATATACAGAATGAGTGGCCATTCTGTATCGGGCTATACAGACATGAAGCAAAGCCGAGTGCCTGTATCTCGATACAGAATAGACCCTCATTAAACACAGATTTTCTTTGTGTTCTCCTCACGAATTATTAACGAGTTTTAGAATGCACTGCACTGCACTGTACTGTACTGTACTGCACTGCACTGCACTGCACTGCACTGCACTGCATTGCACTGCACTGCACTGCACTGTATTACTGATACTGGTGCTATACTGTTACTATACTATGCTCAACTTTTAAACTTATTTGTAGTCTGGTGATGAAGGAGTAGATTGGGGACCAATCAAGCCAAACATCTTTGCTACTGTGATGGATTTTTTTGCAAGTAACCTTCCAATACTAACTGATGAACAGCCGAGTACTGATACAGGTCTGGTTGCTCGACTAGTATATCAAATTGAAGATATTCTTGTCTTGATATTCAATTTCTCAAACATTTTCATACCTTTCTTTTTATAGAAATTTTAGAGGATGATGATGAAACTGTGGCTATGATAAAAGAATTAATAGACACAAGAATTAGGTTTGTTTTGTTTTGTTTTGTTTTGTTTTGTTTTGTTTTGTTTTGTTTTGTTTTGTTTTTTTATGTTACGTTATAATTATGTTACGTTAGCTTAGGTTACGTTTCGCTATGTTATGCTATGTTACGTTATGCTACGTTTATACGTTATGTTACGTTACGTTACGTTACATTCGTTATGTTATGTTATTTATGTCATGTCATGTCATGTCATGTCATGTCATGTCAGGTTAGGTTAGGTTATGTTATGTTATGTTATGTTATGTTATGTTATGTTATGTCATGTCATGTCATGTCATGTCATGTCAGGTCAGGTCAGGTTAGGTTATGTTATGTTATGTTATGTTATGTTATGTTATGTTATGTTATGTTATGTTATGTTATGTTATGTTATGTTAATGTTATGTTATGTTATGTTATGTTATGTTATGTTATGTTATGTTATGTTAGGTTATGTTATGTTATGTTAATACGCTATGTTACGCTTTCTTATGCTATATTTGTTATGTTATGTTATGTTATGTTATGGTATGTTATGTTATGTTAGGTTAGGTTAGGTTAGGTTATGTTATGTTAGGTTACGTTACGTTACGTTACATTACGCTACGCTACATTACGCTTTGTTACGTTACGTTACCTTACCTTACCTTACCTCACCTCACCTCACCTCACCTCACCTCACCTCACCTCACCTCACCTCACCTCACCTCACCTCACCTCACTTCATCTCACCTCACCTCACCTCACCTTGCCTCACCTCACCTCACCTCACTTCACCTCACCTCACCTCACCTCACCTCACCTCACCTCACCTCACCTCACCTCACCTCACTTTACCTCACCTTACGTGTTATATGTTATGTTTATGCAAGTAAATATTTCAATCTGTAGATTTCTGTAAATTTCTGTGTTAACGTGTTTAGGCCAACAGTCCAAGAAGATGGCGGAGACATAATCTTTAAGGTCTGCATTTTCAATATTGAAAACCTTGCTTTGCGTAGTTTTGTCAAATTTCTTCCATGTACAGTCAAAGCGGATGTTCTCTTGCATGCGACTTTGCAATATTACGCCGCAACATTGCAATGTTGATTGTCAATTTAGCTTGAGCAACTTGCAAAGGTCTCGTGAAGATTCCTCAGTAGATTCCTTTAAAGGTTCGTCTTTCTTTTGAGTAAATATACAAATTTATGTTTAAAATAGTACCGTTGGTGGGTAGATGGTATTTAATGTATTTTCAGCCATGCAAATGGTAGTTTAAGTAACGAAATGTTGAATTTCATTACTAAACTACCATTTGCATGGCTGAAAATACATTAACGTTTGCAAATTGCTCACCGGAACTTGTCAATCAACATTGCAATGTTGCGTGGGAATATTGCAATGTTGCTCGCAAGAGAACACCCGATTTGACTGTAATAAACACTATCATGATAATAAAGTACTTTATATATACTGTAGTCGAAGATTTGTATACTATTAAATTATGCAAATGTACTGCATATTAACACCATTGTAATATTAAAACTTACTTGCAACGTACAGTACACTGTAAGAATGTCTCAATTTATGTAATAAGTCATGAAGAAGTTAGCTTTTCAATTCTGCATTGTTCATTTACCTTTTCTAGGGATTTGAAAATGGTGTTGTAAAACTCAAAATGCAGGTAATAAAATGCGTTTTGTGCCAAATTAATTCAATTTTAAAATTACGAATCTAACGTTAATTTGTCTACTCATCTTTCATTATTAATTTTAATTCTAATTCTAATATTAATTCCAGTCATTTCCAATTCCGATTCTAATTCTAATTCCGATTCTAATTCTAATTCCGATTCTAATTCTAATTCCGATTCTAATTCTAATTCTGATTCTAATTCTGATTTCTAATTAGAATAAGATTCTAATTCTAATTCCAACTCCAATTTCTATTCTAGTTCATATTTTAATGCCAATTCCAATTCTCATTCCCATTCCCACTAACATTTGATAATTAACTTTGTTTATTTCAGGGAGCTTGTTCTACTTGCCCAAGTTCGATAGTGACCCTTAAGAGTGGAATTGAAAACATGCTACAGTTTTACGTGCCCGAAGTTCTTTCCGTTGAACAGGTGATCGCGAGAAATACTGTAATTAATTACCTCGATAAAGTTAAAAAAAAACGGAAAACAAACAGAAAAAAACACCACACCACAAACAAATATTGTATATTATTTTTTTTCGGTCCGTATCCTACCAAATCCTGCTTTCTGATTGGTTAACGAGCGGTCCGTATGAGCCCGTACGGACCGCTCGAGATAATTTTTTAAAATGTGTTTTATAGGCCGTAAAATTGATCGATTTTCATAACTATTTCGCTTGCCACAGAAAAAGAGAGCTACGGGGATGCAAATGAGTTTTATTATCCAAATGGCTTTGACAACTTCGTGTGAAAACAGCCAATTTCAAAAGAACGCGAGAATGCTGTGAAGAAGCAAAATTTCAGCGAGCGACATTTATAAAGTTTTAAACTGTATTATTGCTCAACGACGTATGAAAACAGTTTAAAACAATAGGCAAAACACACATAAACTTGTAAACACAGTATTTTGAATCACTAAATGAAACTATATAGACTGAAATATATATTTTAAAAAAACATACCATGAAACCTTTTGATACTAAACTGTTATTCTTCTGTTGTCCAACTATACTCAACAGAACCGCTACAAGTCTTTACCCTTTAGTCAAATATTTTTCACATGCCAACCTCATCGTGTCATGTCTTTGAAAAAAGTTTCAAATGGCTTCTTACAAGCATTTTCGTCTTCAAACTCGAACGACCCACTTTCAATTTCCATGCAGTCAGCCGAGTATTGAAAGCGATTTTCCAAGCGAACAGCCAAAAACGTGCAAGCGACGAAGAAGAACGACGAAGAATCTTTATCAACTAAACTTTAAAAACACTAGATCTTCAATAGTTAGAGCTAGAACTTTAATATATCTATATATGTTATTTACCGTTTTGGTCGGTCCGTATAGAGAAATATTTCCCTCGGTCTCAAAAACCACCCTCGGCCTGCGGCCTCGGGCAGTTTTTGAGACCTCGGGAAATATTTCTCTATACGGACCTCCCAGCTGGTAAATAACATATATATATTAAAGTTCTAGCTCTAACTATTCCGCCGCTGAAAATTTATGCAATGATTTCTTTTTTCTGGACATACATGTAAGCTATTAATCGTATTTTGTTTTTTTCCTATTATTTTTAGGTTGAAGATGAAGTTGACGAGATAATCAAGAAAGAATTCGAGAAATTCGAGAGTAAACTTGAAGGCAATTGAAGTCTTGTATTAAAACTATTCCATGTCACACGTTATGAAAAAGGGGTTACCGTAACATTTATATTTTCGCTTTTTTGTTATTTACATGCAGTAATGTAAATGCATGTTTGCAATGTTGTATGTAGTTGGGTGTCTTTAATGTTAGAAAACTAAATTTGCAAATAATTTTATGTATAAAGATAAAGAAACTTTTTTCTATATCCGGTTATTATTGCGCGCACGGTGTTTTTGTGTGTCGATATACATGGATCGCGAATCTCGACTGCGCATCATAATGACGCGTTCTGAGTTGGGGTAAAACTTATTTCAATTTATAACATTAGGCTGAGGAATTCAGTACAATGAGTTCAGAAATGCAAATGCAAATGAAAACTGCAGCTTTAGCCTGATGCTATAAAGTTAATTAAGATTCTAAAGCATTCTCACTGACTGCTCATTTATATTCAAGTAATTCAACCGCGCGCGGAAGAGAGAGTTCCAGGAAACGAAATCCGCGAACTCTACTCACACCTTTCCCTTACAACATATACTAAAAGAACACCAAACATTTGTTTAAAAGCATCTTATTACTCCGGTTAAAGGAGCGCAGCCGACCGAAATGCAGTGCACTGTTGGCCTACAGGGGGGAGGTGGGTGCTCCGTTTCCAAAGGAAGCTACCGGTTAGCGTCTCTTCGTCCACGTTCTAATTCAAGATAGCTAATTTATTCGCAACCACCCCGCTTTATCAGGCCCGGCGGAAGCTCTGGAGAAGTGGAGCGGCTAGGGGGGGTCTGGGGGCATGCTCCCCCAGAAAATTTTGAATTTTGCATGCCCCAGAAAGGCATTTTCGGAGAGTTCTGAGAGAAATTTCCGAAAAATCAATCGGTAAGACAACGGTGATATTCAGGCATTTAAAGAGAAAATTCACGATAATTAAGGCATTTGTTGCATTAAGAAAATTTAATAATTACGGCTTTTTAACCTGCCGGATTTATTTGCTAATAGAACGTTTAAGCTTCACATTGGTACGCCGAACTATACAAACTGCAGCCTGCAGGCAAAGGTAAAATTGTTGTTTAAAAGACATATAAAAAGAAAAGTCTTCCCACATTAAACTAAAACATAAAATAACCTTCATGACGGGAAAAAGCAAAACGCAAGATGACGAGTGGTAAAAAAACCTCTACCAATAAAAACAACTCTGAATAAATTAGCCATAATAATGTTACGCCGGTGAGGTAACGAGAAGGTAAAATTCGGTGCTTAACTAAGTATTCCTTGACAAGTCTCATTCTGGACTTCGTTTTCAAGATTGCAGCACCTTATTGTAATAAAACTTCAAAATTTTATATCGCTATTTTTATATACTTTTATGTATTTTTAAAAATGCTTATGTCAGCAACAACATTTGACCAAAAAGTGGGGCGGCCGTGGCCACCCCTGCCGCCCCAGCTCCGCCGGGCCTGATTGTGTATATCTGCGTATAGTAAGTGTTTTAGACAGAGCAAAGCGAAAAAAACTACCGAGATTTCTAGTAAAGGAAAACAGTGACGTTTGGAGTAGAGCCATTTATAGACGACTTTCAGGCTCATGCGCAGTAGCAACTTTACTTCAAATTTTCATCGGAGGTAAAAACAACTGTTTTAGCTGGAAAGATCATATTAAAAATAGTAAAAGTGCAAAGTTTAAAATAAATCGGACAAATAGTGCGAAAGCTACGCTCTTCGGAAGTTTTGCTCTCCACTGGGGATTTAATAGGGATTTTGGCTTGGCGTGCAACTCCCGCCCGCCAAGCCAAAATCCCTATTAAATCACTAATAAATCCCTGTTGGAATGGTCAACTTTCCGCTTGTGAAACTTTTTCCATTTGTTAAAGGGATATGGCAATAAAAATTATTTTTGTCCAATTTGTAAGAATATGTAGAAAAGTTAGAAAGTACGTTTACAGATTTTCATTAGCTGGCTTACTTTTTCAGATATTTGCGAACAAAAACACAAGCCGTCCGCCATCTTGTTTCACAATTAGATCTAATTAAGTGACGTCACAAGCAGGGTAAACATTGTAAAAATTGCAGTCAGTAGCGAAATGTCAGCTAAAATTCTTTTACATTGTTAGAGTTTCAATTTGAAATATATCAGATCAAAATACTTAAGATTTTGCATTAAAATACCTAGGAAATTAAGAAATGTTTAGACAAATTTTACCCTGCTTGTGACGTCATGCATATCTGACGATAGATATGCATATCCAAAATGGCGGATGGCGAGCGTATTCGTACGCAAATAATGCCGAATTTCTTAAAAAATAAAAAATCTAATGAAAATTTGTAAACGCACTTCATAACTATTCTTGATGTTCTTACAAATTAGACAAAAATAATTTTTATTGCCATATCCCTTTAAACAATTAGTTTCAAACTTTGCACTTCTACTATTTTCAATATGCTCGTTCCAGCTAAAACAGTTATTTTTATCTCCGACGAAAATTTGAATATTTGTTGCTACTGCGCATGATCGTGAAAGTCGTCTATTCAGTAGAGTACTCCTCCACTAAGGTTTCCCTTAGTTCCCGTTAATCCCTTTGTGTTCCTTTCTGCTGTCCCCTTGTATCCTCTCCCGCACGGGTTGCTCCTCGCATCCCTGCCACAAAATGGATACTTCCGTGAGTCTCTTTTCATATTTTAGGACTTTGCCCCGACTTTACTGCAGGCAATTCTGCAGTTCACGTCAGAAATACGAAACATTTATACGTTATTCTCCTCTTGGAACTATTTTTACCAACAATAAAACGTGTCTCTACAGAAGCACTCGATCGACGTACAGCCCATTCAACTCCACCCAGATACCAAATGGTAAAAAAATGTTCAGTATTATTAATTTTATTATTAAAAATTAAATGGTCAGTATTATTATTAACTACTTGTACATGTGAAATTTTAGCGGTTATATTTGCACTTATTTATTAATTTAGCGTGAGGCTGTCAAAAGTGTCAGTATTAATGTTTTTAAATATAAATACTTTTTGTACAGTATCTAATTATTTAATATACTTGAATATTTGCCCCTGACCAGTAAATTTATCGTTTTTTTGTTATAATTTAAATTAGCTTGGTTATATTTTGAAGGTATAGTTTAAACTCTGACAGCCAATAAAATAAAGTGTAGGCAATATTAATAATTAAGCCACTATTCTGAGTGGGTGTGGGGACCTTTATTATCTAACTCAATTTTATAATTTTCCCACACATTTTTGTTTTTCCAGGGGGGTTGTTGCATGCTACACCCCTAGCCAAAGGCTCACACCAGAATTATAAAATGCTTCTAGTATTTACAATAATTATACTGTTATTATTTTTATAAAGTTATTGGACCTCAAATTATTAGCAGGAATTGTTCAAAATATGTTAGTCCAAGCAGAAGTTCATTTTATTTTGATACTCATATGATGGTGACAGACCTTCATAAATGTGGTATGTATAATATATCATTTGATTGCATAAAATATATAACAGATGCAATACAATAGTCTTTCTGATTGGTTATTGTGTGTGCTCTATAACTCGATGGAGCACAGTAATTTCAAATGTAATGAGAAACTCATTTTTAATCAGTGAAATAGATATTGTTTTCCATTGTTTTGTGTCTGACTCTCTGTTATAAAGAAATGGTTCATGGTTTGGCATGCTCCATGCACTTGGGAAGTTGGAGAGCATTAAAAAATCTATGCTTTTTTCATGCTCTCCCAACTTCCTATATGCATCCATAACTCGATGGAGCACACGAAACCATGAACCATTTCCTTTATATATACTGTATATATATATATATATATATATATATATATATATATATATATATATATATATGTATATATTTTATATTTATTGATATTATATATATATATATATATATATATATATATATATATATATATATGTATTGATTTTAAGAAAAAGACTTTGGACAAATGCAGAAATTAAAAAGCAACTTACATAAAACATTTAAACATTTATATATAAACGTTTTATATATAAACGTTTTATATATAAACGTTTTATATATAAACGTTTTATATATATGTATATATATATATATATATATATATATATATATATATCACTATATATACATATGGTACATATATATATATATATATATACATATATGTACCGTATGTATATATAGTGATTTATTTAATACACTGATCTGACTTGATTATCATAAACATGTCCTCATATTACTTTATTGACATGCATTAAGGTTTTACATTGAGCCAGTCAGAAGTTATAACATCTGCTATAGCTGATGTTGTTCAATCAACTGTTGGAAATGTAAAAGGTAATTCAGTATCAAGAGTTGAACAGGTGTGTGAGATGACAGATCATCTAAACAATAATATTTGAGGTTAATTGTCTTTTTTTTCTTGGTAATCTTATCAGCTAACTTGTATTAAAAAACTTGATAGGTCTGATCCTATAGGAATTTGGGTTGAAATCTAATGGGAATTCTTATTTGTAGGAACAATTGGAAGTCAGATTGAAATCTTTAATAGAAAAAGTGAGGTAAACCATTGCCATGCGGAGATGTTTGTTATACTTTGCTACCTTGTTTTGACATACTTGCACTCTGGCCAGTTCTTGGGGACTGTACTACTCAAATCAGTAGAGCGAGACATGGATGATTTTTTTATCGTTTCCGAAGTGTCAGTTTTATTAATCGCAGATCATATTTCAAAGCAATCACGAGGTGTATTCTCATGTACCACGTGATAAACATCCAATCGTTAACTCGTAACTTATCACGTGGTACATAAGAATACACCTCATGATTGCTTTGAAATTGTCTGTGGTTAATGAAACTGTCGCTTCGGAAGCGATGAAAACATCGTCTATGTCTCGCTCTACTGATTTGAGTAGTATCTTATTTTTACAATAAGCTTCAACCCAGGTGCCCAACAAGGGGGGAGTCAGGGGGTGGAACCAACCACCCCTTCTTGGGGGGTGTAACCACCCCCCTTTTGGGAGGTGCAAGGATTGAAATTTTGGAGGTCAAAAGTTTCAAAAGTTACTTCTACTTTCTACTCTTTCTAATGCCTAAAATATGTGATTTAAAACCTTTATATTTTGGTCAAAAGTGTCCTCAGAATGCAAGAAATACCATTTTAGAGACAAAGTTCAAAAGTATCCTGTTTAATACCACAAATTCTCACTTACTATTATTTTATTATGTTATTGTATATTTACATTAATTACATTTACAATATCCAATTATATTAATGTATTTACTATGAACTCAATAAATTCTTTGAAATTATGTATTTGAATTAATTGTAGTTTAGCCAAAACTAAAAACACCAGTCATATTTCAAAATCACTATAGTTTTTACAACTTGTTCTTAAAACTATAGTTCCCACAACTATTGTTCTTAAAACTATAGTTTTTACAACTATAGTTTCTTGAAATATAGTTATCTTTGTAGTATTTTGGAACAAAACTATTGTTTAAAAACTATAGTTTTTTTTTAAAAAACTATAATTTCCAAAACTAAAGTTTGAAAAACTATAGTTTTTGGAACTATAGTTTTATTCCAAAATACTATAGTATTGAAAACTATAGTTTTTACCTCAAAAAGTATAGTTTATTTTTGTAAGGATATGCCTCCTAGCTAGATCACCGTAGATTTGTGTTGTTATTATTTATGCTAAAAATGACCCCCCTTTCTAAAATCCTGCACCTTTGCTTGAATCATGCAATCAATTCATAGCAATTAATTGAATATAATTATATTTATTAATTAAATAACAACTTTTTCTTAACTTGCTAGCAATTTATATGTGGCTTGTTTTTCATGCAAAAGATAGTGTTAGCTAATAAATATTATATGTTTTTATAAAATAGAAATGATATGATAATTCTAGAAAAAACAGAATTTGTCCGTATGAAAGATGAATGTGAGGTAACTATGTGAAATACTTGTGCTTTTATATAACATATGCATTATGCATAGTTAAGTGTTGCATCAGTTGTTTAGTTCAGCTGCTTTAATCCTTTAAATTATAAGGGTCCATGAAAGAAAAAGCCGATATTTTAATTGTAATTGTTAAATTGTACAAAATATTTATTTAGTGCACCTATAAATTATATTTGAAACAAAGACTAATTAAAGTATAAAATAATTTGCAAATTGAGAAATGTGTTTTTCACACAAAATTTTTGTGCTACTATTTGCGATTTGTACTACTCTTTTCTGTTATTAGAAACTAAAAAGTGAAGTTGCTTCTTTAAAATTTCTTTTACAAGTAAGTATTCTGATTAACACTAAATGTTTGTTTCACAGAAGTGCCTAATAACCATGAAAACCTATTTTGAAAAGATTCATTTTTTTTTGTCATTGCACTGTACTTTTCACCGAAATGTCTAGAAGTTTGTTCTGGAGTTCGTTTTGAACTACACATTTCATTGGCTAGTAGGAACGAAGCAGCCAGTTCAAACGAGCGTGTGTCAGAATTTCCAAATTTTAAAGGAAATGCTTTGAAAGTTATCAAACAGCTTAAATTCATACTTTCCATTTTATCTTTTACTCTTTTAGGAAGAGGTTGTAAAGTTAAAATCTAGCCAGGCTTTGGATACTAGCTTAGAAAGAAGTCGAGTAAAGGAGGAGGTAAAAATGTAAAATAAGCGTCTGGTGCAGCCATTTTGGATTTGATGGTGTAAAATAATTGCTCTTATTGTACTGAAAGTCAAACTAAGAAACGTACCATTGTCTTCGAATAATATAGGTGCAGAGATCAGAGGCACAACCATTTTACGTTATATAAATCCAAGATGGCGATGCACATGCATGAGGCTTATCTGTTCAAATTCCCATTTTTATTTAATGGACGTTTAAGTCACGTTAACTTATGGATGTTTATTACCATAGACCAATCATATCTCATGGTCATGATTTTCCTGTGTTTTATCGTGAATTATTAATGAGTTTCAGAAAACCTTAAAAAACTTTAAGTGAGAATAGCGTCAAATTATGTCTGACAGTTTCTTGTACTCTATTTATTCTTGTAATTTTAGTTTCAGTTTCGAGATCAAAAGATCAAAGATAATAACAATCGAATTGATACAGAAGTAAGTGTTGTTTATCACATACGATGTTAAATTGTAATACCATGGATAGTATTACTATCCATGGTAAATAATACTTACACAAAAGATTTAGATCTACCTAAGGAGGAATATTCTGATTGTTCTGTTGTTGTTACTAGGTAGCTAGAGTTGAAACTAAAATAGAGGCACAGAAATTAGATCTTCTTAAATATCTTGTTGGTAAGTGAACTTCAACAGTTTTTAGAAAAATTAACCCTTTTCAAGGAGCGTATTTTGGAAGAGTCAGTTGAGCGTTGCCATTGAGCACTTACAGCATAATTGTGCAGCTGGGCTAACATAATTCCTTATGTTCGCGATAAGTACTGCAGAAGCGTTTGTCATTGGAATAAACTTAAGTATATGGGCAGAAGAGTGCTGCAACTTGCCTTTGAATAATGTTGCGTTGCAAATTGAGATATCTGACGTGATTTTGAGAAGGAGGCCACGCCTTAACTTGCAATGCAACATTGTTGAGAAATAATTTGTAGCAATTTGTTGTTCGTATAACTTCACCTTTACAAAGTTTGTTTTGAAATATCCTGGGAAGAAATATTCAGTGTTATCAAACAATTCATTGGTTTCGCTGTATTTCTGAGCTGCAGTGGTGTAGCCAAGGGGGGGCAAGGGGGGGCAAGGGGGGGCTCTGCCCCCCCAATCATCTTCAAGACAGCCCCTGTGAAAAACCCAAATCCGAGGAGAAAATATTTGGGGGGGGGGGGGGAGGTACGAAATGATCGCTGGATCCTCCCAACATTCCTGTGAGTGCTTTAATAGATGACAATATATATAATTGGGGTCTTACTAACTGCAAGTAATAATTTACATTACAAGCGTATTATTTCAATCACTCGAAAGTCAAGCCCACCATTTTTTTTTTGGCTGAGAATTGCCGAGGTTGTTCGAAAGTATCAATGACGAGTGCGATCTGAAATATTTGTATAACATGAAGTACTATGAATACTATTATGTTTTATGGTAATGGCGGAAGCTCCTCAACATGTGTTTTTACAAATGTAACTTTTCTTTATACACAAAGATATATTAGCTAAACTTTCTTGTGAAACCATAAAAATATCTTTTTATGTGTACTACTTGTTATGTTCTAAATTCTTTTAACTCGAGCCCACAAAACGCAGGAAATCACATCGCAGAGGCCCCAGAATTCAAAAATTTTCCGGGGGAGCATGCCCCCGGACCCCCCTAGGTACCTCGCGCCTTCGACGCTCAGCCCCTCCAATGTATAGACCCTGGCTACGCCACTGCTGAGCTGATGTCATATATAAAGCCCGGCATATACAGTCTCAAAATGACCGCGAAACACGGTTTCAGAAACAAAGTTTCCACTAGTGTATGTTGAAAAGTTTCCAAAACTTTGTTGTAGAAACCAAGTATCCCTGATTATTAGAACACTGTTCTATTTTTTGAAACGGAAACGCGTGTTTCAGAAACTTTGGCTACCTTTGGCTACCTTTCAAACCATCTGTTGTGTTCCTGAAAAGACGCTCTCTTCATTTTGTGAGGTCCACAAATGTGTTTCTCAAATCCCGATACGCGTTCTATATTTGCTACCCTTTCCGACTTATATCCCGTTTCTCGTTATAGACTATAAAATAATCGGTATTTCGCGTCCCGATAAATCTATTGTGGACCCTAAGTTTGGTAGTAAAGCCCTTTCCAAAACAAGCCCAGAAAAAAAAATTGAGCGCTTTTAATAAATCGGCTAAGCTAAGGATTTACTGTGTGACCAAAGGTTGGTTTCCACTCAGAAAAATTTTCCTCAGGACACAGGAACGGACAGGAAAGTTTCTTTTGTGTTAGTTCCAACCGAGAGCTCACAATTAAGACAAAGAAAATTTCCCTGTCCTGCGTTCCTGTCCTGTGTTCCTGTCCTGGGTTCCTGTCCTGTGTTCCTGTCCTGCTTTCCTGTCCTGCGTTCCTGTCCTGCGCTGGTTCCTGTCCTGCGTTCCTGTCCTGCTTTCCTGTCCTTCGTTCCTGTCCTGTTTTCCTGTCCTGCGTTCCTGTCCTGCGCCGGTTCCTGTCCTGTGTTCCTGTCCTGTGTTCCTGTCCTGCGTTCCTGTCCTGCGTTCCTCTCCTGAGTTCCTGTCCTGCGTCGGTTCCTGTCCTGCGTTCCTCTCCTGCACCGGTTCCTGTCCTGCGCTGGTTCCTGTCCTGCGTTCCTGTCCTGCTTTCCTGTCCTTCGTTCCTGTCCTGCTTTCCTGTCCTGTGTTCCTGTCCTGCGTTCCTGTCCTGCGCCGGTTCCTGTCCTGTGTTCCTGTCCTGCGCTGGTTCCTGTCCTGCGTTCCTGTCCTGCGCCGGTTCCTGTCCTGTGTTCCTGTCCTGCGTTCCTGTCCTGCGCCGGTTCCTGTCCTGTGTTCCTGTCCTGCGTTCCTGTCCTGTGTTCCTGTCCTGCGTTCCTGTCCTGCGTCGGTTCCTGTCCTGTGTTCCTGTCCTGCGTTCCTGTCCTGCGGCGGTTCCTGTCATGTGTTCCTGTCCTGAGGAAAATTTTCCTGAGAGGAAACCAACCTTAACAGTACATACATGTAGTAGTTCATTGCTCTAAATGCTCGATCTAGCCAAATCAGTGGCGTAGCCAGGGTTGACCAATTGGACGAAGTAACATTTCTAAAGAAGGGGTAGCATGCCCCGGAAAATTTATGAAATTTAGGGGTTTTGAAATGCCATTTCCTGCATTTTAGGGAAAGAATTTGTAGAATTCTGAAGATTAGAAAATACGAAAATTAAATATTTACATTATTTTTTGGGAGGATTGCGGCAAACATTTTAGTCAGTTTGATTATGTATTTATTGTGCATACAAGTATGTTAGTGAAAATAGCATGCGATATAGATTCTTTAGTCACGAGTACACAAATCACGCATGGAAAACGCGTGGCCAGGCCATGGACTAGCGTTATATATTTTGACTAGTGAATGTTTTGTTTGATTCCAGGTAGTGTCTTGTCAATGTGTACTATAATACTTGCATTCTGGAGATTTTTCAAGATGTAACAAACTTCTGGTAATTGTTCATTACTAGCAATTTAGAACATTATTCAATTGGCAAATATTATACTTGTACAGGTCTTATTATACAGAACACCTTGTCCTTTGTAACCACAGAATTATTTAAACTAATGTAATCTTTTATTATATATGTATACACTATATAGTATGCCAAGAGTATTATTTTGCACATTAATTTATGGCAATACTGCAAATAATGTTGTTTGTTAACCCCCCGGCCATGTGATAGCCTTATAGCCCTTCCGCGTTGCGCAGGGGGGAGGGGGAATGGCTCGGTGCTTGCAATTTCCCGTTGGGGGAGGGGAGGGGATACAGGCCGATTTCGTTTCGAACAACGTTGGTTGACAACATGGCCGCCATGGAGTCTTTGCGTCCGGATAGATCACTTTTAAACGCTAAATTTGACGGCTATAAACTATCGACACAGCCACTGGATGTTCAGTCGACATCGCTGGCTGCTCCAGTGAACGTTGTCACTCTAAAAGATGACGTTTTCTCACATTTACACGTGAAAGCATTTGGTTGGACAAACCATCTTGTCCTGGATAGCTGGAACGAACAAGACAACGAGACGTTGCTTTATTTTGTCGACGAGAACTACAGCGTGAATCAAGTAACCGTGAAGGTTGGTATATTAAAATTGTACTGCAATAATACAGTATATGTTGTAAATAATTTAGTAATTTACTATTGTATAACTATATTTATATATAGTCATTTACATGTAAATGTAATAGTCATGCATGCAGGCAGTGGTCATATAAATAGCCAGACATTGGGACATAGAAAGCTACAGAATAGTCCAAAACGTACAGTAACGCCAAATACATCTGCAACAAGTCGGCTAAAAGGGTTTTGGATGAAACTTGTAAACAGTGCGTTTGAGTTGTTTATTATTTATATGACTATATAAATTTAGTGAAAATATAAAATTATGATTGTGAGATTCATTGTATAATTTAGGGTCTTTTCACATGGCCCTGAGGTAAGTGGGCTGGACTGCCTTACGCTATAGTATTCCTGTATTAAAATTTTATTACTTTTATAAGGGGGGGGGGGGGGGGGTGACAACTGTTGCTCCTCTGCTACTGCACCACATGAATTTATTAAGAACGTCTTCATCTCATTAACCCATTGCTGCCTTAGAGAACATAGAACTGAAAAACAGAACAGCTCTTGTTATTTTTTAACTATGTCTAATGCCAGATGATTTTACTCATCAAAGGAACCCTCAAACATCCTAGATGGCAATGGCTTAACAAATTATTAATGCGTCAGTCAATTCCAATTGTGCCCATCCTCCCCCTCCCCCCCCCCCCCCAGGCCAACATCCAGGCATCTGACATTTCGGAGAAAAAACTGACCATGTCTCCACCCCAAGGGAAGGACATAGTGTGCCAAGGCCCCATCCCTGGGCAACGAATATAGGTCTAAACCCCGAACGAAAACAGAGATAAATTGCTTCAAATCAACTCAAGAAGCACACAAATAGAAGACAACACATCATGAACCCAAGGTAACGCTATTTTACTGAAAAATTTGTTGTATTTTAGCTCATTTAATGTCCGATTTACTTGGAAGTTTAAAACCTTATTTTTCAAATATATTTCCGTTAAAATGCCCGCATGGCAGTATGAATTAGACATACTTTCCCACAGTGCATATATAGCAAGTGCAAATGTTCCAAATCCTGACCCCCAGGTTATGTGCTTCTGGCGATAGCCTACTCCCAGGATTAGCAAAAATTGTGAATGCCCGGGGGTTGGCTGGGATGGGCACAGCTGGAATTGACTGATACATGACCCATTGCTACCCAAGCTGGCTAAAAACAGCTGATTTGTGTATTTTTTTTGCTCTGTCTAACAACAGATTATTTTACTCATCAAAAGGGACCTAGGCAGCAAATTATGGGTTCAATTGAGATCAATACATTATAAGAAAAAAAAATCAAATAAAAAATTTAAGGCTAATTTAGAAGCCCTTTGTGCTGGATACATGAAGTTATTCAAAGTATACTGTAGTAAATTGCACAAAAATTGTGTATTGTTAAACTTATTAATTATAATTAACTTGACACTTACCAAACAATTATAGATATTTTCACTTATCTTTCATTTTATATTTTTATAGGATAACCATGTCCAAGGATTCAATAATGTTTTCCAGATTCTTCCTGTGGAAGACAATAAAGCTCCTCACCAACTGAATGCATTTGTCTCGTTTCCATGCAGTTCTCACGCTGTCGCTTCAGATGGTGCTGGTCGACTGTACATTCTGCACACAGGCAACCGTCAAGAGCAGGTCGAATGGGAACTCATTCTCATTCAGAAAATAGACCAACCTTTTTCCATTTTACACTCAAATTTTGAACCCAACTCAAAGACATTAAGCTGCTTGTTATTAAGTGTTACCACTGATGAAGAAAGTGACTCGGTACATGTGAAACATACAGTTGTTTTGACACTTCTTGTGTTTTCAGCTGAAGTTGGTGACAAGGGTGAAACAAAGTTTGTTTTTGAGGTACAGAAAGAATTTCAAAGCCGTTCTGTTCCTCTGTATGGAGCCCTTGAACCCAGCAATAAAGCTATTTTGTTAGCAAGTGAAAAACCTTTTTATTTGGTTACAGATAAGGGAAAAGGTGTGTATACTGTACTACAGTAGGTGCTTGAGGTGGTATTCTTATTTAATTAATTAAGCCAAAAGTGTTGTACTGTCAGTTAGTGTAGGTTTGTCATTGTGTCTCCAAAACATATACTGTGGCAACTGGGAGACACAATTACATGTAGCTATGAGCAAAGTGAGTCTTATTTTATATAGTGACAGAGCTTCCTTGTTCATCTGGCAAAAAGGAAGCTCTGCTAGGCTTAAGTTTCAACCTCAAAAAGTACTTATGAATATTTTGGAAAAGAATGAAACTCCCAAAGTTGTGTACAAAAATAATAACAATGTTCAGAGCATCAAATAATGTTAACAAATAAAAATATGTTTTATCGGTTGAACATGACAACAGTGACATTTCAAAATGGCTGCAAATTCACATTTAATTCAATTTATAAATTGATAAAAAATGAGTTTGGTTAGCCCCAAATTTTTTTGAACTAAAACCATTTCTTCAAGTTTAAGAACTCAACAGGGAGATATTAAAAAATCTGTAGACCCAATTCATTTAAAAAAACAAGCATCCTCATGCATTTTGGTGAAATATCTGTTCGCAGTATAGACTGACCTTATTCAAAAATGGCCACTGAATTAGCATTCTTCATGTGCATAATGCTTGTAAATTAGCCCTTATGACCTCGTTTTAAAGTAAAGTAAAGTAATTATTTTGAATTTCCCATGTGAAAATGAGTTCCGATAAGGGCTAATTTTTGTACATGTATATAAAAGAAATTTCATTCAGTGGTCATTTCTGAATAAGGTCCATGATTAGGCCAATTAAAAAATATTTCAGTTTTTCGTCGCCGCCCGCCCCCAAGAATTTGTCTGCCCTGATTTACTTTTTTTATCGTCAGTTATCTGTTAGAAACCAAAAATTTGGCACCGTAATGCGCTATTGTTGTTAGAAAAGAGTGGTAAATCATGTTTTTGCTTTTGTTTGTACTGTTGCGCATGAGCAAAGTAGAGTAGCTTTCCGAAGAAACTGGACAAGCAGCTAGGTGTTTAAGTCGTGCAAAAATTAGCTTTAAACTTGCAATAGCTTTGGACAGTAATCGTTAGCTATGCAGGCAAAGCGTGCAAAATAGAAAACATCTCAACTTTTAACCCGTTTCCTGTAAGAAAATACGCTACTAATAAAAATAGAAAATAAAAAAAAAATCCACCCACCTGCCCCAATTTTTTCAAAAAAAGTGATGAAAAACAGAAATATTTTTTTAATAGGCGAGTTTCAGGTTGTTGCGCGCGCATCATTTTTCAAAAAAGCTGGCAAGCTCCACTCAAAGTAAACATACTGTTTAAAGTAAACAAAGTGTAGATACAGTTTCTGGATATAAAACATTGTTATTCTGCCGCTGTTGCTATATCGCTAGCAAGTCTGTTTGCCATTCCTTACTTTGTGGGGAGCCCGCCAAGAGCCCGCCAATTTCTTTCCAAAACGATGCGCACGCAACACCCAGAAACTCGTCTATTGGCCTTACCAGTCATCTGAAAAGAACACAAGTCTAAGAAAATTCCTTTTTATTCCACTTAGTTTCCCTTGATCAAGGATATGAAGATATCAGACCTGTTTCAAAGGAACCAGATGAAGAGGCAAAAATAAAAAAGGAGTATGCCTGGACGCAAGATGGTGGGCAAATAACTATCTTGTATCCTCTCCCTGCAGGAATGGGAAAACATGATATTTTGTTCAGTGTAAAAACACATAGTTTGAAGGTCAGTTTGAAAAATGGTCAAACATTATTGGATGGTGAATTATATGCCCCAGTGGAAAGCGATTCCTGCACTTGGATAATAGAGAAACAAAGGTACTGTCAGTATGTCACTTTTCAGAGACTTGAAATTTAACTTTACCGTATTTTCTGGCCTATAAGTCGCTATAAGTCACACCGTTCTAAACTGCAGTGTGTAAGTGTCAGTTTTTCCGTAAATCGGTAACTCTTCAGAAAAATCCTTTAATAATAGATATTGTTATATAGCTAGAGTTTCGCTGGATACAACGATGACTGTCATTGGTTGGTTTGTGGTCACATGACCTTATCTAAATTTGAATGTCTACCGGGCGGGCAATAATTGAGAACTTATTGCCTGCTCGGTCAGTAAGTTCTCAATTGCTGCCCGCTAGAAATTTGAACTCTTCACAGCATCCTATAAACAAAAGCTTGTTTGGTACGAAAAAAAGAATATTTATAGGTCTTCAAAGCATGTGTGAAGATTAACTGGAGAAATGTATTGCTGTTCTTTTGTTCTGAGACTAATATTTGTTTGGTTGAAGTGAAATTACGGAGCCAGGCGAAATGTTTTGGTAAGTCTTTCACTTTGTCTTTTGTGTACTTTCCCTTGATAAACGTCGAAATTATTCAGTAAAACTCTAGCTATATAACAAAACACTTAATGTCTGATCCCTCGGGAAACAGTTAGTTTTGTTTTCCCTCGAGTCTCGATGTTTCCCTCGACTTCGTCTCGGGAAATATCAAGACTCTCGGGAAAACAAAACTAACTGTTTCCCTCGGGAGCAGACATTAAGTGTATAATATAAAATAATATTTCTAAGGCCAAAAATATACCTGGGTTTCCGGTTTCCCGACCCTACCTAGTTTTTTGCTAGCAAAATGCCGACCCTAATCTTTTTATTGAATTTTTAAGGAGCATGGGCCCGAGTTGCAGCGTGATTTGCATCTCTATGTGCTCAAAATTAGCTTTAATGGATGTGCTAGTGTAATTGACATTTGGTGTTGGAAAGAATATTATTGTTATTCCTAGGCACTAAATTAAAAAAAAGTAAAAAAAAGAAGAAATC
The DNA here is from genome assembly GCA_964035015.1 of Corallium rubrum. Classification (NCBI taxonomy): domain Eukaryota; kingdom Metazoa; phylum Cnidaria; class Anthozoa; order Scleralcyonacea; family Coralliidae; genus Corallium; species Corallium rubrum. The sequence continues at coordinate 3,956,761 of OZ035999.1, read as the reverse complement.
CAACCTACCCTACCTAAATTTTTGTGGAGAGAAATAGGAAACCCAGCTATTTTTTTATTGGCCTAAACTGGAATGTCTTACAACGTAGCGACTTAAAACGTAAGCGTATATATGTATGTTTTATAACGCAGCCTAACATCTTACAACTTAGCGGCCTAATATCTTATAACTAAACTTAGTGTAACGTCAGTTAACCTAGTGTAACGGTAACGTCTTGCAACGTAACTTAGACCCCGTTTACACGATGCCGGTATAATTTGAAAACGGAACAAAATCATGCCGTTTAGGCCTTGCGTTTACACGATACCGGCACAAAAATAACGTGAAATGTTATATGCTGTATTTGCATAACGACATGATTTTGTTCCGTTTTCAAATTGTACCGGCATCGTGTAAACGGGGTCTTAATATGTACCTACACTTCAGGTAGCGTAACATCTTACAAGGTAACCTCTTATAGGCTTAGGTGAAACGTCGCTCTTCTCATGCCCTGAACCTAATGCAAATCAGCATAAACAAAGGATTTAGCTCATTATCATTAGGTTTGGCGCATGAGAAGAGCGACGTTTAGCTAGGGTCCACGATCTCATGTTTTAAGAATGTTAATTTTCACAATTCTTCAGGCTAGAAATATCTTTAGAAAAGATTGTGTCCGACCTTTTGTGGCTTGATGTGATAAAGGGGGATGAAAGAGGACAATACAGACCAAATGGGGAAAACCTTGAGATATTGGATGAATTACTGAATACCAAAACGGTGAGAATAGAATCGTACATACTACTGTATTGTTGCGAGGAACGTTGATTTATTTGTGGTTTACTTTTTTTTCAGAAAGAAACAAATACATTGTTCAATCAAGGAGAGCTAGAAGAATGTGACTCCTTGCCCGAAGATGTGTTGTACATTGTACGAATGGGTGTAAAAGATGGCACCGTCACACATAAAGTAAGGTTGCATTGAATAATCTTAGTGGCATACCATTCTCAGTATAAGTATGGATTTTATTAAACGTAGACTTCGATCAATCTCGTTTAAACAAGTTATCAAGATCCTTGCATGCAGGAGAATTTTGCGGTTAACCTTATATAAAGATTCCCTAAGATTACTAGGTGTTGTTTTTATGGAGGAGGGAAAAACGGGGTACATGGAGAAAAGGCATGTGAGAGGGTGCAACAACATATATAGGGTTATTCCAACCCACCCCGTTAACCCATCCTACCTAGTGTGATAGGTGGACAAAGATTGAAGCTAAACACGTAGGCTCTCTTACGCGGTCTTTTAACCGGATCAGACCGTGTAGAACCTAAAGGCCCTGTTACACGGATTTTGACCATTGTATAGCATGTCACACGGTGCAATGGTTCATGCAACTTGTCTCGCAACGGCGTTGCATGAACCAATTGCACCGTGTAACTTGCTGTGCAATGGTCAAAATCGTCACGAGATAAGTTGTAATACAATCGTTGCACAAAGTAGAATCAGGTTCTACAATCATTGACAAAATTGTTGTAACAAAAGCAACATTAACATGTTTTGCATCACTCCGCCTACATTACTCGACCCCCCCTCCCCCTAAACAATGTTGTATCACCACAAAACATTCGTGATTTGTTCTCTATAGGTTCTCATCACATTTCCGTTGATGGAAAGCCAACATTGAATAGGGGGGATGGGGGGATATAAAAACATTGTGAAATGTCTTACTTTCGTGTACATGTTCCAACTAATTTTGTCAATGATTGTCTGAGTTTTTTATGCAAAATTTTAAGATTATTTTCAAGAGAAAAACAAATTTTAACTAAATAATTTCATCAAATATTACTTAGAATACGTGAAAATTAAGCACCTAATTGTTTTAATGAAGTATATTTTATAATATATTATACAAATTATGCATTTGAATTGATTTTCGTCATAATTCAGAAATCATAACTTGGCAAGTTGCGAACACGCGTTTACGTAACGGCACTTGGTAACTATATTTTTGTCTATTACCTTGTATTTTACATAATGCAGATTGCGAGAAATGGCTTACGCCATGCACTCCTTTACTTTTGTTATTCATGGTCAGAATGAGGTCGTAGTATTCCCTTAAAAATTGTCTCCAAAGTGTCATGGCGTGTACTATAACACCTTTTCTCATATTACACTGCCATTGTGACACCCACTGTGTCTTCGTAGTTCACATTCAACTGAATGGAATGGAATTATTACAATGTTATAATAGCGATAGGTCGAGTACATCATCAGAAGATGAAGAATTACATACTCGCGAAGTTCGTCAGGTATATTTGGTTACTTTGAGCCAAGCGGATACTCAAAAGTTTCCCACACGACAATCTTTCGCAGAAGCTATTGTTGATTCTTTCTGCGCGCGATCTGTAGTCGTTTTACAATGGTGTTGTTCGAAAGAGTTGCACAAAAAATCGGGAATACACTATCATGTTTGTGTGAAGCTTGATAGAATTCAACGATTGTTGCCTTCAAAGAAAGCACTGCAAAAAAAACATGGCATATCTGTCCATTTCTCAAGCGTCCACGCAAACTATTTCACCGCGTGGAAGTATGTTACGAAAGAAGATACGGCATACGAACAAAGCGACAACCACCCAGATTTAACCAACAGCAATGGACCTGCAACTATGAGAGCCCACGAAACTTTCAAACAACGCAGAAAGAAACGTATGCCACTGAAGTCAAGCGATGAAGAAGACGCATACGGATACGAAGAAGAAAGGGCCGGCGAAGAAGCGGAAACGACTCAGTGCATTTGACGTATCGGAGATCATAGTAGCAAAGAATCTTCGAAATCGAAATGCTTTGCTAGCTTTTGCTAATATGCAAAAACGGCATGGGAAGAGTGATTTGGCAGAATTCGTCATCAACCGGGGAACAAAAGTTGTGAATGAACTGCTAACTAATGCATGGGAGATGGAAAGCGCAGAACGCACTAATGAACGAAACAAAAAATCGCGAATAGATTTGCTAAAAGAAGCATATGACACAAAATGCACTTGTGAAACGGAAAGAGAGTGGGAGATGTGTGCGTTACAGCTACTGCAGAACAACCACATACCGCGAGAACTGTTTGCCAAATCAATGAGGGAACTACTTGAAAGGGGTAGAGGGAAATACCGGAACATAATGTTGACGGGACCTGCAAATTGTGGTAAAACCTTCCTATTAAATCCTCTCAACAGAATTTACCACACCTTCACCAATCCGGCATGCACAAGTTTTGCGTGGGTAGGAGCGGAGAACGCTGAAGTCGTTTTTCTTAATGACTTCAGGTGGTCTCCTCAAATTTTAGCGTGGCACGATCTGCTTCTCATGTTGGAGGGGCAACTGGTTCATTTACCTGCCCCTAAATCCCATTTTGCCAAGGACACGACATTCGACGGAGATACACCAATCTTTTGCACTTCGAAACGACCGATCGTTTATGTGAAGAACGGACAAATCGACGAACGAGAGACGGAGATGATGGCCGTCAGATGGAAAATTTTCAATTTTACTCGCCAGATTGCCCAGCATGAACAAAAGGAAGTGCAACCCTGTGGTTCATGTTTCGCACGACTTATATTAGATATTGTGCTATAACTTCCTATATTTTCTATTTTGTGTTAATGCCAAACCATCATGTTAATCCTTATGATGTAGCGTTTCATATGAGTACACTTTACCATAGGTATACGATTATTTTTCATACACTTTACCACACTTTACCACACTTTACCACAGCGGTGTTTATAAATTAAATTAAGTATCCTATTATTATACACTGTTTGTGGTAAAGTGTGGTAAAGTGTGGTAAAGTGTATGAAAAATTATGATTTTGCCATGGTAAAGTGAATTAATATGATATAATTCGATTTAAGAAAGCTTGTTTAACCGTAAATTTTTAATAAAATGTATTTGTTACCATCATATACACTGATATAAAGTGACGAGTAACTGCATATGATATACGACACCATCGTTATTAAATACGGCAGAGTTGCATGGCAACTTCAAAACAATTAGTTTATTCCTTCAAACTCACATACAGTCTTTGAAATTCGGGTTATTTGTTATCACTAATTCTCAAGTTGTAGTTTACATTAAATACAAATTATTATGACCATGTATAACATTGAATTGCTGTTTTGCACAACATGTGTTGATAATATTGATACGGTTTAATTAGTAAGTGAGTTCAGTATTTTGTTCGTCGACCCTTAGTTTTCACAATATGCTTTAGTCTTTTCGGCATACTGGATATTGTCTTATCAATGTACTCTTTAGACGTTGACCAAATATTGTATTTAACTGCACTGCAGAACTCATCCCATGTCTGATGTGTGATGTTATTCTTTCTCACTTGGGCTTCAATGCGCTTTCTAACGACATGGAATATATTCTCAATCGGGTTAAGGTCTGGCGATCTTGGTGGAATGGCTTGCATGCTAATGCCGTGGTCTGCCAAACATGTTCTTGCTTTTGAAGACGTTTGTGAAAGGTCGTTGTCCATCACAAATATTTTCTCATCTGTTTCACCTTTTCCAGCTATTTCGAACAAATTTGGAAAATGTCGTGTTATAAATTGCGCGAAAAATTTTCCGTTCATTTTTTCGTATGGCTCGGCTAAAATTACTCCTTTCCCATATGATATGGCGACAATGAGATGCAATCGTTTGCCTCCGGCCAGATCTTTACTTCCTTTCGTCGTTACTACGAGACCCTCGCTTCTTTTTCGCCAAACTCTGTTCTTTGGTTTCATCGCATCACTCATCGGGTTTCCTTTGTAGATGAAGGATACTCCGTCCAAATAAAATGCCACGTCTTTCGTCCAATAATCGGCATTTTTTGCACACATTGCCCTTGCAAATGTACGTCGTTGCTTTAGATCCTTCGCAGTAAGGATCCCCTTTCTACGACTTTGTTGAAATTGGAATCCCAGTTTCCGAATTTGTCTTAAAAAGGTCCTGTAATGGGCTGTATCAAGACTGATTCCACTTGTCTTCACGACGTCCATAACAGTAAAATTTGGATTGTGTTGGCGGATTTTCGCAATAGCTCTTTTAAGTTTCCGTTTATCACGCGCTGTCATAACCTGAGGTCTGCCAACTTTTTTCCCCGGCTGCTTTCTTTCCTTTTTTCCCCTTTCAATTTCTTCTGCATGTAGAAGTCGCCAAACACTTGTTCTCGACATTTTCGTCTTGTAGGCAATCTTTGCAAGAGAGTATCCCCCTTGCTGAGCCAACACAAGTGCGTGTGCGCATTGCAAGGCCGTAAGTCGTCCTTTGAACACCATTTTTGAAAGAACTCATTGTGACGTCATTTAATTTATCCAATATAATCAATTTTGATAATTTTAAAGAGGAATGCTAGCACTTTATTTGTAAAGCAGTTTCTTAACATTAGCGCATACATTTAGTTAAATTTTAAAGGTTAAACGTTAATACAAAGATACCATCATTTTCAGACAATCATTGACAAAATTGTTGTAACAAAAGCAACATTAACATGTTTTGCATCACTCCGCCTACATTACTCGACCCCCCTCCCCCTAAACAATGTTGTATCACCACAAAACATTCGTGATTTGTTCTCTATAGGTTCTCATCACATTTCCGTTGATGGAAAGCCAACATTGAATAGGGGGGATGGGGGGATATAAAAACATTGTGAAATGTCTTACTTTCGTGTACATGTTCCAACTAATTTTGTCAATGATTGTCTGAGTTTTTTATGCAAAATTTTAAGATTATTTTCAAGAGAAAAACAAATTTTAACTAAATAATTTCATCAAATATTACTTAGAATACGTGAAAATTAAGCACCTAATTGTTTTAATGAAGTATATTTTATAATATATTATACAAATTATGCATTTGAATTGATTTTCGTCATAATTCAGAAATCATAACTTGGCAAGTTGCGAACACGCGTTTACGTAACGGCACTTGGTAACTATATTTTTGTCTATTACCTTGTATTTTACATAATGCAGATTGCGAGAAATGGCTTACGCCATGCACTCCTTTACTTTTGTTATTCATGGTCAGAATGAGGTCGTAGTATTCCCTTAAAAATTGTCTCCAAAGTGTCATGGCGTGTACTATAACACCTTTTCTCATATTACACTGCCATTGTGACACCCACTGTGTCTTCGTAGTTCACATTCAACTGAATGGAATGGAATTATTACAATGTTATAATAGCGATAGGTCGAGTACATCATCAGAAGATGAAGAATTACATACTCGCGAAGTTCGTCAGGTATATTTGGTTACTTTGAGCCAAGCGGATACTCAAAAGTTTCCCACACGACAATCTTTCGCAGAAGCTATTGTTGATTCTTTCTGCGCGCGATCTGTAGTCGTTTTACAATGGTGTTGTTCGAAAGAGTTGCACAAAAAATCGGGAATACACTATCATGTTTGTGTGAAGCTTGATAGAATTCAACGATTGTTGCCTTCAAAGAAAGCACTGCAAAAAAAACATGGCATATCTGTCCATTTCTCAAGCGTCCACGCAAACTATTTCACCGCGTGGAAGTATGTTACGACAGAAGATACGGCATACGAACAAAGCGACAACCACCCAGATTTAACCAACAGCAATGGACCTGCAACTATGAGAGCCCACGAAACTTTCAAACAACGCAGAAAGAAACGTATGCCACTGAAGTCAAGCGATGAAGAAGACGCATACGGATACGAAGAAGAAAGGGCCGGCGAAGAAGCGGAAACGACTCAGTGCATTTGACGTATCGGAGATCATAGTAGCAAAGAATCTTCGAAATCGAAATGCTTTGCTAGCTTTTGCTAATATGCAAAAACGGCATGGGAAGAGTGATTTGGCAGAATTCGTCATCAACCGGGGAACAAAAGTTGTGAATGAACTGCTAACTAATGCATGGGAGATGGAAAGCGCAGAACGCACTAATGAACGAAACAAAAAATCGCGAATAGATTTGCTAAAAGAAGCATATGACACAAAATGCACTTGTGAAACGGAAAGAGAGTGGGAGATGTGTGCGTTACAGCTACTGCAGAACAACCACATACCGCGAGAACTGTTTGCCAAATCAATGAGGGAACTACTTGAAAGGGGTAGAGGGAAATACCGGAACATAATGTTGACGGGACCTGCAAATTGTGGTAAAACCTTCCTATTAAATCCTCTCAACAGAATTTACCACACCTTCACCAATCCGGCATGCACAAGTTTTGCGTGGGTAGGAGCGGAGAACGCTGAAGTCGTTTTTCTTAATGACTTCAGGTGGTCTCCTCAAATTTTAGCGTGGCACGATCTGCTTCTCATGTTGGAGGGGCAACTGGTTCATTTACCTGCCCCTAAATCCCATTTTGCCAAGGACACGACATTCGACGGAGATACACCAATCTTTTGCACTTCGAAACGACCGATCGTTTATGTGAAGAACGGACAAATCGACGAACGAGAGACGGAGATGATGGCCGTCAGATGGAAAATTTTCAATTTTACTCGCCAGATTGCCCAGCATGAACAAAAGGAAGTGCAACCCTGTGGTTCATGTTTCGCACGACTTATATTAGATATTGTGCTATAACTTCCTATATTTTCTATTTTGTGTTAATGCCAAACCATCATGTTAATCCTTATGATGTAGCGTTTCATATGAGTACACTTTACCATAGGTATACGATTATTTTTCATACACTTTACCACACTTTACCACACTTTACCACAGCGGTGTTTATAAATTAAATTAAGTATCCTATTATTATACACTGTTTGTGGTAAAGTGTGGTAAAGTGTGGTAAAGTGTATGAAAAATTATGATTTTGCCATGGTAAAGTGAATTAATATGATATAATTCGATTTAAGAAAGCTTGTTTAACCGTAAATTTTTAATAAAATGTATTTGTTACCATCATATACACTGATATAAAGTGACGAGTAACTGCATATGATATACGACACCATCGTTATTAAATACGGCAGAGTTGCATGGCAACTTCAAAACAATTAGTTTATTCCTTCAAACTCACATACAGTCTTTGAAATTCGGGTTATTTGTTATCACTAATTCTCAAGTTGTAGTTTACATTAAATACAAATTATTATGACCATGTATAACATTGAATTGCTGTTTTGCACAACATGTGTTGATAATATTGATACGGTTTAATTAGTAAGTGAGTTCAGTATTTTGTTCGTCGACCCTTAGTTTTCACAATATGCTTTAGTCTTTTCGGCATACTGGATATTGTCTTATCAATGTACTCTTTAGACGTTGACCAAATATTGTATTTAACTGCACTGCAGAACTCATCCCATGTCTGATGTGTGATGTTATTCTTTCTCACTTGGGCTTCAATGCGCTTTCTAACGACATGGAATATATTCTCAATCGGGTTAAGGTCTGGCGATCTTGGTGGAATGGCTTGCATGCTAATGCCGTGGTCTGCCAAACATGTTCTTGCTTTTGAAGACGTTTGTGAAAGGTCGTTGTCCATCACAAATATTTTCTCATCTGTTTCACCTTTTCCAGCTATTTCGAACAAATTTGGAAAATGTCGTGTTATAAATTGCGCGAAAAATTTTCCGTTCATTTTTTCGTATGGCTCGGCTAAAATTACTCCTTTCCCATATGATATGGCGACAATGAGATGCAATCGTTTGCCTCCGGCCAGATCTTTACTTCCTTTCGTCGTTACTACGAGACCCTCGCTTCTTTTTCGCCAAACTCTGTTCTTTGGTTTCATCGCATCACTCATCGGGTTTCCTTTGTAGATGAAGGATACTCCGTCCAAATAAAATGCCACGTCTTTCGTCCAATAATCGGCATTTTTTGCACACATTGCCCTTGCAAATGTACGTCGTTGCTTTAGATCCTTCGCAGTAAGGATCCCCTTTCTACGACTTTGTTGAAATTGGAATCCCAGTTTCCGAATTTGTCTTAAAAAGGTCCTGTAATGGGCTGTATCAAGACTGATTCCACTTGTCTTCACGACGTCCATAACAGTAAAATTTGGATTGTGTTGGCGGATTTTCGCAATAGCTCTTTTAAGTTTCCGTTTATCACGCGCTGTCATAACCTGAGGTCTGCCAACTTTTTTCCCCGGCTGCTTTCTTTCCTTTTTTCCCCTTTCAATTTCTTCTGCATGTAGAAGTCGCCAAACACTTGTTCTCGACATTTTCGTCTTGTAGGCAATCTTTGCAAGAGAGTATCCCCCTTGCTGAGCCAACACAAGTGCGTGTGCGCATTGCAAGGCCGTAAGTCGTCCTTTGAACACCATTTTTGAAAGAACTCATTGTGACGTCATTTAATTTATCCAATATAATCAATTTTGATAATTTTAAAGAGGAATGCTAGCACTTTATTTGTAAAGCAGTTTCTTAACATTAGCGCATACATTTAGTTAAATTTTAAAGGTTAAACGTTAATACAAAGATACCATCATTTTCAGACAATCATTGACAAAATTGTTGTAACAAAAGCAACATTAACATGTTTTGCATCACTCCGCCTACATTACTCGACCCCCCCTCCCCCTAAACAATGTTGTATCACCACAAAACATTCGTGATTTGTTCTCTATAGGTTCTCATCACATTTCCGTTGATGGAAAGCCAACATTGAATAGGGGGGATGGGGGGATATAAAAACATTGTGAAATGTCTTACTTTCGTGTACATGTTCCAACTAATTTTGTCAATGATTGTACTTTCTGCAACGATTGCAGCAATTTGTTTCAGTGTTGCACCGTGTAACACCCCTTCAGCAACTTGTTTCGCAATATTTTGTTATGATTTGGCACTCAATCGAGCCTCTCCCCAGTCTACCCGCTTTTATCGAAATCCAAATCATTGGAAAATTGCATAAACGCGTTGCAGCTTGCAACACCCCCTGTCTTGCAACTGCATGAGTCATCATTGCGAGACAGTTGCATGAAAAATTGCACCGTGTATAACCAGGCCCGGCCTACATGTCCGCCGTGTTCGGCTTCAATCCAGTTTTATGCCAACACTGCCGCGTAAAGGTGTGTCCACGACGAAATATCAATCTTTTTGCCTTTATTTCCAGACCAGTTTATCCACCCACCAATGGCTCTTCACCAAGGTGATCAAGCCAACTTCGCCTCCCGCGTTTTGTGTCAGACACGACGTTGACGCCCTCATCTGGCAACCGCATGCCCACGAAGACCCAGGTGAGCTCAACTGGACGCACACTGGTACCCTAAACGCTTTTGGATTCGTTCACGCTTCGAAAAAGGAACAAAAGTTTACCTCTTGTTCTCCGGATATGTCTTACGCCCTGGTTTGTGATGTTAGAAATCATATTTTTACCTACTACCAACCTAGCGCCGAGGATGCTGTCCACGCCGAACAGAAGTTGGTTCAGTTGGATGATGTGGGGTCGGATGGAATAGTCGGCATCCAAGCATGTAAAAATATGATATTTGCACTCGCCAAGAACAAACTGTTTCTCGTCTCAGCTTTTTAGCCCCAAGCGTTGCCATTTTTACTCGGAGAGAGTTTATTTCGTGTAGAGCGAACGTGTATTTTCAAACTTTAATACAGCTTTGCTTTCTGAAAGGATCCATGCAATAGGTTAAACACAAGTTTGTTCTGACAGTCTCAATTCAAAACAAAACAAAACAAAACAAAACAAAACAAAACAAAACAAAACAAAACAAAACAAAACAATGAGAATACTTATATATTTTTCTTTTCGTCTACAATACAACACAGTACATGACAAATGAAGCTATAGTTACTTTATAAGTTAAATAAGATTGTCAATTGATTTAAATCCTATACTATGAAAACTGCATGCATCATGTCAACTTTTTTTAATATAATTTTCGTATTATAATTTTCATGATTTTAAGAAGGGCGACCGCATATGTTCGTCTGCGTATATAGAGGCTATTGCATGCATTAATGTCATATACATGTATTTACTCGACAAAACGTCTCTCCTGGAACCTCTAGGAATCGCATGCACCTTACACGTTTTTGTATACCTCTCTGCCAAATAAGCAACTGGTACCAAGGGTCTTTACTTGGCGCTCGCACTGAAGTGCTCACAACAGTAGTTGAGTTATCCTGGCTATATCCAGACAACCCAAGTTCAACGCCTCTCGAAAAACGCTTTCTCGGAGATTTTGAAAAAGAAGAAATGTCGTGTCGTTAAATCAAGTTGGTATATACACGGCTGAATGACTTTCCAAGGCCATATGGTGCTCTGCTCTGCACCCTGACAACCTCTCCAATGAAATCTTTGTATTTGTGGAAATCGTTTTCATTTGTGGAAATCGTTTTCAAATATATTGCTCTCTTCATCTTGGTGTGTTTTTCTTCGAGTGGACATTTTTAGACAACGTTGATGCCTTCCAGTCAAACATTCTTATCTTTTAATCTCTTGTGAACTAACTTGGGCTCGTCGACGAACTCGTGGCCATAATAAAAGACCATAGATAAAGTAAAGACCACGGCGGTTCCCCAGAACAGAACGTAAAGAAACTGAAAGCCCGGGTCAGCTAAAGAAAGAAGCATAAACGCATGATAAACTACCGATTACAACATTTTCCGTATATAAATATTACCAGGGTTAAGTCACGTTGGCCTGAAAAACAGAGAAAGATCTTCTCGACGTTTCGAGCGAAGGCCCTTCGTCAGGAGAAATTAGTAAACAAATTTCTCCTGACGAAGGGCCTTCGCTCGAAACGTCGAGAAGATTTTTCTCTGTTTTTCAGGCCAACGTGACTTAACCCTGGTAATATTTGGATTTCAACCGTGGCTGACGCTGTCCTAGAAGCTTTTTCCGTATATAGCAAGGTGAAAATGTGGTAAACTGCCGAGAATAGTCTTGATTAAAGAAATACCAAATGGTCTTCCGTGTTTGGATACTCTGATCCAAACACGGGAAATTGCGAGACTGGAGAAAAGCGTATTATAAAATAACATGTATACTACGCGAGTCCTGATTGGTCAATTGCCGTGTGGATCAGAGTATCTAAACACGGGAAATTCCCGCCAAAACGATTTTCTGAAAATGTCGGACAGTATATCATATTCACTTGTGATTATTTTATAAAAGAAATACCAAATGGTTTTTTCCGTGTTTGGAGTCTCTTATCCAAACACTTGGGAAATTGCTCGACTTTCGAAAAGCTAAAAACACTCGCCTACGGCTCGTGTTGTGTTACGCTTTTCTCCAGTCTCGCAATTTCCCGCGTGTTTGGATAAGAGTCTCCAAACACGGAAAAAACCATTTGGTATTTCTTTTATAAAATAATCACAAGTGAATATGATATACTGTCCGACATTTTCAAAAAATCGTTTTGGCGGGAATTTTCCGTGTTTGGATACTCTGATCCAAACACGGCAATTGACCAATCAGGGCTCGCGTAGTATACATGTTTCAAGCGAAGCCTTTTACATCATATTTTACTCTGATGAAGGGCTCCGTTCGAATCGTCAGTATTTCGTTATCAAAACTATTCTCGGCAATTTACCATCCTTTCACTTTGCTCTATCTAAAACCCTGCCTACGCAGGACTCCACTTTTTTCCGTATATAGATTGTTTTGAGGTCCATATACGGAAGATACCGCTATTATAGTATAGGTAACCTATAGCATGGTTTCAGGTGCAATTTGGAAAAAACATGCACGAGTGATCAAAGACTATCAATATTGCACGAGTCCAAAGGACGAGTGCTATTTGAGGTCTTTGAAAAACTCACGAGTGCGTGTTTTTTCCAAATTGCACGAGAAATCATGCTATTACTTATTAATAATATACATGAAAAAAATTATCATAAAGAAAATGCTTTGTTCAAATAACATACATGAAGAAAAATAACAGGAAGAGCTTTTTTCTAGTAAAAAATGATTTTTGTGCAAATTTAAAAAATTACAAAATTTGCACTGTATTTCATTTTGCACTGAATTACACTACATACAATTGCACTCCTCTCAGCCAGTCAGAATTGAGAAATTTTTTCATGTATATTATTAAATCGGTTACTCATGCACGAAAAATCAAGTTTGAGAAAGTTACTATTTTGAACAGTGAAACAGAGATCGTATACCGCTCGGTGACCGTAATCCTTTGTAACTTTTTACTTGTTGACTCACTGCCTCAACTTTTTGGCATCAAACAACAATCTCGATTTTTTTCAGTGATTCACTTTCTTTCAGAAATTTCTGGTGCAATATTTATATACTTCTGTAGTTGAATATGTAGATGTACTTACTTGCTGAGATCATAGCACTCATAATGAACATAGAAAAACCAACAAGGAGAATTAACGGAAGCTAATAAAGACAGAAACATAAATTTATCACGAAGAGGGCTCAAGAAAGAACCCATTGAGCAACAGAAAACATGTTAGGTTTCACCAGTTTAATTAATAACTACTGACTTCATACTAGACCTTTTCACCAATAGCGGCGCCATCTTGAATTCGCAATGCATTATGGACTATCCAGGCTAGCAAGCTCCATTAAAAGGGCGATTGCGTAGTGTTGAGACACAATGCGGTAATTTTTTCTTTATAAATACTTTCGTGGCAACAATATCTAAATATAATAATTGTCATATTGGTAAAAGCAACAATTCTTGGACGTGTAAGGATAGATTCATGACAAATGTATCCTTATACGTACAAGAATTATTGCGTTTACCATATGACAATTATTATATTTAGATATTGTTGCCACGAAAGTATTTATAAAGAAAAAATTACCGCATTGTGTCTCAACACTACGCAATCGCCCTTTTAATGGAGCTTGCTACCCTGGATAGACCATAATGCATTGCGAATTCAAGATGGCGCCGCTATTGGTGAAAAGGTCTATTACTTAATAATTACTTAATAAATTACTTAATTTACGAATAATTAATTAATTACTAATAATCTCTTAATTACTACTAATTAATTGAAGAACTAGTAATAATTAATAAAAAAATTTCTGAGAGCATTCACTGAAATTTAGTTGTTAGTCTTTTCCCAAAATTTGCTGTGGTTAATTTTTTTTAGGTTTTTTTGGGGGGATGATTGTTTAGAAGACAAGTTTTCAGTTAAGTATTGTACTAACCAACATGTATTTCCAGTCCTTTGGCTGATACAGAGGTGACGGTTTAGAAACGCCTTCTGTAGGTTCCACGATGTAATTTCCAAGAAACAAGTCAATAGCGTCCTTTTTAGGGGAGGAAAAAACACCACTTGAGTCAGACCGACAAAAGCATATTAAATATAATGCAACGGGTCTTGATATTATATTCGGTATACGTAATTGCAGTAAAAATAAAGTTTTAAAAATAAAATGTGAGAACAAGGTTTAGTTATATGGCTGAACTCGATCTCCGGTCGGTACGCAAAAACGATGCAAGGTGATTGGTTGCTGGGGGATCGGGATCCTACGCTAATGACCGCTCAGCGCTCGGTCAATACGCTTTTCCTCGAGCCATTCAGTTTTGGCGCGAAAATTCCTGGGTCGTTAAGAGAACTAAATATATGTGCTAGACTACGACTGGTTTTCCGTTACAGCTGTTCATCTTAAAAGACGACACAAAAAAGCCGAACTGATGTAAACAAGAAAGGGCACGAAAAAGCTTAGGTAAGCCAGGTAACTTTAAAAGTTTATACATGTATTAAGGAAATAATTGTATGGCTTTTTAGTCATATTCTTTTAAGTTTTGCACTTCGGAGTTTCTCGCTAAAACCTTGTTCAGTTTGTTCGCTCGGGCTGTACGAGAAAGTATTGGCTTTCGTTTTCCGTATGGACCCAACAGCTTTGTCGTTTTGTAATCTCTTGTATTTACCTGTCTGAAACCATCAGAAAAGTTATTCTTATAATATCGCATCATTGAGTTGTAGCCATCTTGCAGTAGGCCCCATCTTGTTCGTTTTCCTGTTCTAAAGGCAAGGCAATTTTCGAGAAACGAAAATTATATTTCATAAATTGAATCTATTTAAAGATTCCATTGTGGAGCGAGTAAATTTGTCATATAAATGAGAAAGTCGTTTCTGCTCATATATGAAACGACGCGTCCTTATGAACAAATCATATTTGTTTTTCTAATAATATTCAATAATTAAGTAAAATGGAATACCCACCTTGTGAAATCAGTTTTTAATGCACCTGTCCCGGCATACTGGTTTGAGCAGGCATCTGCATTATCAGCCCAAGCTATGGAACGAAAAAAACACAGTTCCAGGTAACAGTGAGGGATTTACAGGGGGTACGGGGGTCCCCCCTGGCGGGGGGGGGGGGGGGTGCGCATCCCCTGGCCTTGGCCAAAGGGGGTGCCAATTGCCTTGTCAAATCCAAGTACATTAAAGGACGCATTCATTCAATGTCCGTGTAAACTTCATGCTATCATACGATTCATAGATATATGATTCATATATTAGCTATCATATGATTCATAGGTATTAATAGGTATAAAAAAAATTCTGGCGGGCTTTGCCCCCCTGGACCCTGCCGGGGGCTGTGTCCCCAGACCCCTGCCGTACCTCTCTCAGCGGCGCTCCACCCTGCCTCGGTCACGCCCCACGCCGCAGGCCTGATCTCACTTTACTCGCTCAGCACCCCCTAACAGATCAGGCTGGACCCATCACTGTCAGGTAACAACTGCCGACAAGTTTCTTTAGGGGGAAATGGTGAACCTATACATTTTACCAAATCAGCCTGGGATAGGTTCTTATATTCTTATATATTCTTATGTAAATAAATTCTTAATTTCAGCCTGAGGTTCTTAATACTGGCAGGTTCTTGACAAGAACCTACCAGTATTAAGAACCTCAGGCTGAAATTTTTGTTAGCGGGTTTTTACTGTATTAAACCGTATACTAACCAGTACAATTTATAAGTTATCCCAGGAGAAAATGCAGTTTAAAAGACAATTCGATTCGATTTGTACAAAAGTCTAATATCTACTTACCGTTCTTATAAATATATTCGAAACTTGAACATTCCTGAACTTTTTCTTCTTTTCCAAGAATGCTAAAGCTCTGTACAAAAAAAGGAAAGCACGTAACATTCCCTGAACTGTAAATGTTTAAAAACTATATGGAAAACAACAACCAAATAATCTACTGTATTGTGAAATCACAAAGCGGAGAACAGCAGGCTGCAATTGCAACCCTACTTTTTCTAACTTTAATTACTCTTAAAGAGATTACCTCAAATTGTTTCTGAAGACTTTCTCGTCCAAGCATACTCTGTACGACATTCGTTCTGAATAACAAAAAGACTTGGCTTAAGAAAAGTAAAAGACGAATCCGTGTATAGCCACTCAGATTCATATGCAACGAACGGCTTGCACACAGGATTGATTCGAATACAAAGCTCGTAATATCGTTATTACCTGTCCAAACAGTCCATACAGTTCGTTCTGAATACTCCTGACTGTTCTGAAATTACAATTCTATCCCTCGTCATTTTAAAATACCTGAGGAAAAAAGTGCGTTACTCTAAGACATGTTTTGACACGTGGATAAGAGAACGGCAAAGCTTCTTTATACACTGTTTTCCAACTCTGCCTCGGCTGAGAAGAAGAGAGACATTTCTTACCCAAATTTCTGTTGATCTTCTTTTAGTCTTTCCATTAAAATAGATAAACGATGCCATCGCAGTTTGCTGCACTCTTTATGAAAATCAAATCTTTCTAACCTGTAAGAAACAGTTGTGTATAAAGTAACTTGTCGGTTGTCTGGTTCCAAACATGCAGTTTTACTAAGAACTTCGTAACTGAGAATGTAAATATCTCTCGGTTAAAGCTTGAGCGAAAAAAAGGATTAAGATTACACTATATTGCTAAAGTACGAGTATAACTTGCCTAACTTGTTTTCCCGAGTAAGGTGATCCTCTGACAATGGTTGTAAGCTGATCTCCAAGCTCTTTTTCAGGCCCTTTGTGGTCAATCTGAGGAAAAACGACACAGGAAAAATATTTAATTTTTTTTTTGGAAAGCCTATAAAAATCTGATTCTTATCTTAAGAATTATCACGTAAACAGCACAAGTTGTTTACGGTATCCAACGACAATCGTTTAAAAGGCGTTTTCTTTTGCATCATTTACCGTCGAATCAACGTTGCCAACTGTAAAATGGGGTGCTGCACCTCGTTTACATCGCTGTTGACATTGTTCAGACATAATTCTGATATTTTTTTATAACAAGTAAATCCAACTAACCAGATCTACAAGGACAATTTCATTGTAATGAAACATCAAATTTTCCATGTGTTGTTGAAAACCTAAATTCTAAAACAAATGGGAGAAATACAAATTATGGGGTGATTACATGGACCGTGGGCTAGGTAGCCTGGTTAGCTAGCTTTAGCCGGGCATCGTGCATAAATTGTATGTTTTTTCAACGTTTCGATTACATGGCAAGCGGGCTAGCCCGGTTTGCCGAGATGAAAATGTCCATGTAATCGTTTCGTCCCAATGGGCTTACAAAAAATTGCGTCGACATAAATAATAGACTAATTCGACCCCGTTTATACGATGCCGGTACAATTTGAAAACGGAACAAAATCATGCCGGTATGTAAATACAGGTCAAAAAGTCTTGCGTTTACACGTTGCCGGTATAATATAATGACGGATTAGCATATGACTATTCTCTTCCAATGAGAATTGAGAAGACTTTGTGAATACTGCTGACCCGAATACTGTGGTCGTATATATCGTGATACCGTCATCAAACTGTTACGGCACGGGCGTTTGCACAATACCGGTTAGTGTTCCGTTTTCATTTCATGCCGTCAAGGAACCCGTCTTCATTTTGCGCCGTTTTCATGTCATTATTGTACCGGCATCGTGTAAACGGGGTCTTACTGAAGTAAAACTAATGTAACTTTGCCCTTATTTAATTGATAATAGCGCTCCGTCGTGATGACGTCACTATTTAAGATTGTCCTCTTTTACCCACAATTCTTCCAGTCCAAACAATAGATAATGGCTTATTTGCAATCATTTGAAAGTCAATGTTGGTTTGTCCGCATTTTGTGCTATAAATAGTACTTTCATAACAAAACATATTCAGGAAATTTGACATAACGCTTAGCCTATGCTGTAGCTAGTAGCCTGCATGTCTACTATTAGATTATTATCATGAAATACCTCCTTCATGCAGTGGTATACTCACATGATCTGCTTGGTGTAGTTGTGGCCTTGGTTTGTACTGTAAAGTAGGTCTTTGTGACCAGTATAGAGGAATTGACCCTCGCACCTGAAGTCAATAAGTTATTCAGAAGGGGAAAAAAAAAAGAAACTGAGTCAAGATACACGCGTAAAAATCTCGCAAGTTGTTACAGCATTGTTGCCTGAACAATGCTGTAACAACGTGCAACAATGCTGTAACAACTTGTTGACGTATGTGAACAACATTGATAAATGAACAACATTGTTCATCATTGTTTCAACAAGTTGTTACTGCTCACCATTGTTGTAACATTGTTCATCGTTGTTATTTTGTCACGCCGTTACAACGTGTTGTATCATGTGCGAACGTTGTTGGCTATAAAAAATGTGCTGTTGGAACAACTTGTTCATGACTGTTGATTTATCCGTGAACAAGTTGTTCGAACCATAAGTGAACAACTTGTTGACAACTTGTTCACGGCGAGCAGGACAACATTGTTCACGGCGAGCAGCACAACATTGTTCACGCCTGTTGACAACCGTGAACAAGTTGTGCGTTTTTACGCGTGTAGCGGGAGAGAAACAGTGCTAATAGAAATATTCGCGTATCGATAAAAAGGTCTGCAAACAGCCTTGTCTTACCCAGCAAGTATCGCTGGATATATCCACGCCGCTACGTTGCTCCAGCTAGCAGTGCAACAAACTGTCTGCAAGTTGTTGTGATCACCAAGTCTGTTGCAGCTGCTGCATGCAGGTTGTTCCAACAACTGGCTGCAGCGTTGTTTGGAACAATTGCTACAAAGTTGATAACAGCAAGCCAGGGGCGTCGGAGCGACACTAAAAGGGGGGGGGGATTTTTAGGGCGTCCGGAGGCATGCTCCCCGGGAAATTTTGAAATCTAGAGTCTCTGAAATGCCATTTCCTGCATTTTAGGACAAGGATTTACAGGATTCTAAAGGTCCCAAAACGTCATAAAATACTCAAAAGACAACGCTTTTCCGGACATTGAATATCTGCATTCAAATTTCGTTATTATATCTTTATTCAAAGTCGTTGGTTAGCTAGGGTTAGTGATTTTGTTAATCATAACTTTATTACTGACCTTGTTAAAAAGTGGTGGGGCCCAAACATATTCTGCCCCCCCCCCCCCACCACCACCAAAAAAAGGGGGGCAGGCTCCCTCCCCCCCCCCCCCCCCCCGCTTCCAACGTCCCTGCAGCAAGCTAATAGTACTATTACTTAACTAACATTGCGAACTTCGCATGTCAGCATTTAAAAGGTTCACCGCATGTACAGTGGACACAAAAATTAACAACGATTGTAGCTGCTGGTTTAACCTGTTCTCCTAGACTGCTAAACCATGCATTATACTGTATTTTCTCAAACTCAGCAATTCACGAGGAAAATTCAAAAGAAATCAATATTTAATCAGTGATTTAGAAATCGGAGGAAGATTACGGTCAAATTTAGCAAACTTTGAGGTCGATTTTCTCTTCAAATATTGATTCGTTTGAGAAACTATATCCAACACTCGTCAGTGTTCATCCTCTGATGTCTATAAATACAGCCAAGCAGGTTAAACAAACTCGGCTTCACCTCGTATTTTCAAACTGCTTGGCTGTATTTAGAAATAGGAGGTGTTGGATATATTACTTCGCACATTGTACTGTACATTGGTCCTTCAAAATTCACAAAAAAGAATTTAAGGCTAATATTACCTGAACAAGCGAAGTGAATTCCCCGTCGTACTGAATAATTTGCTCAGTTTCAACGTAATTTGCGGGATGTCCTTCTATATCTAACCCACGTAAATAGTAACGCACACCTAGACACACAAAGATTAAAGTTTTTGCCGTGAAAATCCGAGTCAGTTACTAGGAGGTGACTATTGAACCGCAAAAATTGTTAGTATATATATATATATATATATATATATATATATATATATATATATATATATATATATATATATATATATATAAAGGTGAGGTAATACAATACGGGCAACATTTTTCTTCAACTTACAACGCAACTTTGTTGCAAGGTTTGCAGGGTCATTTCTGTAAAGCGCTCTCAATTCGTCAGAATTTATGCCACAAAAATAAAATAGATATCGTTAGAAAGCTATTAATTTGTAGAATACAATGGTGTCTTTGGTTTCGCGATAAACGCAAACCGTTAATAGTTGTGAATTTTTTTAATTAAAACCAGAGGACTACACTCGGGGCGACTCGAGTAAAAAGCGTTTTATTTTGTTCAAAATCTTTTTTTGTAGTTTGATTCCAAGATAAATTTCCAGCAAAACGACGTCAGCGTTTTTTGATATGACGAGTTTTGCCGATTTTATTGATGACCAAAGTTAAAAATGCTGTTTTTTAACCAACATTCGGACAAAATAAGTCGTAAATTCGAAACCAGGCATTAAATAAAAAAACGCTGACACCGTTTTGCTGGACATTTATCTCGGAATCGAAACGCTTTGTTCTTAAGTCGCCCCGAACGAAGCCCTCCGGTTTTAATTAAAAAATTCACAACTATTAACGGTTTAAGTTTATCGCGAAACCAAAGACACCAATGTATTCTACAAATTCATAGCTTTCTAACGATATTTATTTTATTTTTGTGGCATAAATTCTGACGAATTGAGAGCGCTTTACAGAAATGACCCTGAAAACCTTAACGAAGACCTTAAGCATTGTCACGTAACAATGATTTTGTTGCAAGTTGAAAAAATTTGTAGTGAAAAAGTAGACTCGATTTAGAACTTGCTGCAACATTCTGATTCAACTTGCAACAAAATGTTTTATGTAGGTGGTAATACGTGCAACAACGCTATTCAACTTGCAACGCAACAATGTTGCAGCAAGTTGCTGCTCGTATTACAGTAACTTCACGGGCACCATTTAGAGAAACAAATTGTACCACATGTAATTAATCATATTGCAGGCATATTAATATTACCTGCTCTGAAACAACTTCGTCGTGATATTAGGATAAAGTCAAACGATTTGTTTTTTATTGAACAGTGCTGAATTTCTATAACTTAAAAGAGTCAAGGAAGTAAACAACACTTTTTATGAAAATATTTATATTGGTGTAATTTTTGGTTTAATTATTTCTATTAAGGATACAGCCATGGATTACTGGAAGGATGAATTTGCGGAGCTACAAAAAAATAAACAAGCCACCCTTAATTAGTCTAATATACAGCAATTTTTTTTTAATATTACTGGATAGCAAAAAAGGTAAGGATGTGTATTAATGTAGAAAGGGAAAATGTTGGCTTAAGTTGAGAAGCTTCCAAGCAATTCACAATTAATGTTTTCTGATTTACTAATAATTCCTTCTTTAATAGTAATTCAGTATGATACTGTCTTTTGGTGGTTCTCAAAGAAAAATTACTAAATGATCCAAAATTGAGTGGGAGTAATACTCATCTCTTTATAGTATAGTATAGTATAGTATAGTATAGTATAGTATAGTATAGTATAGTATAGTATAGTATAGTATAGTATAGTATAGTATAGTATAGCACAGCACAGCACAGCACAGCACAGCACAGCACAGTACAGTACAGTACAGTACAGTACAGTACAGTACAGTACAGTACAGTACAGTGCAGTACAGTACAGTACAGTACAGTACAGCACAGCACAGCACAGCACTGTATTGTATTGTATAGTATAGTATAGTATAGTATAGTATGGTATGGTATGGTATGGTATGGTATGGTATAGTATAGTATAGTATAGTATAGTATAGTATATTATATGTATTATTATTCATCTGACACCAGACAGAGTAAAATAATTGGGCTCTTGCAACTTCAAAGTACCGACGTTTAGTGGACCAAATAATGAATGGTAATCCTTTCGTTTAATTTGCCACCCAGCTTGGGAATATGTGCAAGAGCTCAATAGGATGGATTGAAATTGTCATTTTTACCTCTGGCTGTACAGCAAACATTCTTAAAAAGTGACCATTCCACAGAAACCTTTGGTCAGCCTGAGAAACACAAATTACAATGGATTATAATAATACAATGTATATTATAGTCAGACTGTCTGCATATGATTGGCAATCTTTTGTCGCAATCTATCATCATTCTGCATTTGTGTTACTTCAAACAGATGTTCCTCTCAGATTGTCTTGAGCCTGCATTTGTCTGGAGGCATGTAGTTCTGTACAGTACATATTGTAAATCTCACTTATAGCATGCATAATTGGGGGAAAACAGAAAAGAAAACAAATAAGGGTTACCCTTTCATGGAGAGGCATTTGAAGAAAGTCAGGACTTGTCTTAGAAAGTCTTTGCAATGTGTGGGTTAAGTCATATGATGAGGAAAAGTAGAAACCATCTGTGAGCAAAACTTGCTGAATCATGGTCAGATATGTTTTATTATCTCTCTCCTAAAACCACAGAAAATAAAGTTATTTATGTACAATACATGTGGCTAACAGGATACAATAACAAAATTTTACATAAAAAAGGAGGGAAGAAAGGATGGACAGAAGGAAGGAATGAAGTATGATGGATGGAAAGGAGAAACGACATATTGATGGAGGGAAGAAACGACTATTAAAAGGAAAGGCAAAAAAGGAGGAGGAAAGAAAGGAAAAGGGAGATGAGAAAAGAAGGGGGAAAGGAAGTAACTTCTATACTGTACGGTACATAATTCTAATTCTAATACCTGGGTCTCAGTCAAGTGCAAAGTTGTCCTGGGAAAAAGAACCGTTTCTGTATCTTGGATTTTCCAAATCTCTTGATTATTGATCCTTCCAACAAACTTTCTTTTGGTGATGACAACTAGGTATGGGCCTAAAGTTGGGGGAGTGTCAATAAGTCATACCTGGGAGATAAAATCTACCTGAATTTTTTTTTTTATCTTAGTAGAGTGTAACCATGGTGTAACAGTGTTCTAAAAGTGGGACCACTTTAATTACCAGTTGCAAAAATGCAACATCAAAACTTTCTCGCTGCAATCAGACCAACAACCTTGCAAATTGCTATAATTCTACTGTATACCAAAAATACACTCCACATACTGACACAATTACCATCATAGGCATACAAAATTTCAGGTACTTTTTGAAAGAAATTTCGGGTAAATTCGGGTAATATTGCTGTTAAATATTCACGAAAAAATATATTTTGAACTGTTTTAATATATTTCCGACTCTTAATTTTTTTGGCAAAAATGTTTTGCCCCCCCAAACTTAACTGGTCAGGTACACCTATGATTACCATACTGCTATCTACTGTTCATGCATCCAATAATTGTACTGGTAAATTCAGGTATATGTACAGTACATGTACCACTGCTGGAAATATCACTTTATAGTTTGAAAACTAACTCACCTGCAACTAAGTTGATAACTCCCAAGATTCCAAAGATATCTCTAGTTTCAGATAAAACTGGAATTTGTCCATTGTTTTCTGAAAGTGAGTATCAATAAATATGAAAACTTACATTTAAATGCTTATGTATGCATACAGTATATATCATGAGAGTGTATAACTGTATATTATGATCTGACAGCATGCAGCCAGATGTTGACCACAAGAATCATGCATGTAAGTACATGTACTGTCATTCTAGTGATCTCTAGCTATTCACACAGGCTGACTGCTACACATGTAAAAAATCTCACAGCTTATTAATAAGCTTGCAATAAGCTTGCAATAAGCTTGCAACACTTGAGGCATTAACAAGTTGTTATAAAGAAGTTGTGATTTTATCAAGCCAATATAAGCTTGTTGTTGGCAGAGCAGTAACAAGTTAATGTTGGAACTTGCCACAGCTTGTTACAAGTTGTCAACTACCTGTTACAGACTTGTTAACAAATAGCGAACAATCAGTGCAAATGCATTCCAATGACAGCTTGTTGAAACAGTCTTGTGACAACTTGCATGCTGGTGTGGAACAACCCGGGTATTTTTACATGTTTTAACCATAGAAATAATAGACCTAGAATGCGTGCTCTGTCACGTGACAGGGGTCCAAATTAAATTTTATTTTGCCCTTATAGATCCGCCATTTTGAATTTTGCTAAGGGGTGGGATATATATACAACAATGATCGTCTCTCAAAATAAAGAATTGGAGGACGTTTCATAGGGATAAATTGGATACATGCACGACAACAAATCAGCCACATACACATTAGCATAAAATAAAACAATTTTCAAGACACTTCTTTCATTAAACGTATAAAAACTATAAGTTCAAAATTATATTTCGATCAATTCACAATTACAAAAAGCAACAAAAAGTGCTAAACTTGAAACTCAGAAATTGTCTGCATCAAAGCCCGTTTAAAAGAAAATAAAATAATCAAATACGTAATGGAAACTAGGAGAAAATCTTTAAAAAAACACGGATTTAATATCTCAATATAAATAAATGTCGAAAAGACTGATGTATAAAAAATATGACAGGTGCATAAACATATTTTATATTTCAAAAATCACAAGCTAGAAATCCTTATTAGATTGGATAAAAAAGAGAAAAAAACACTTACTGTCTCCTGGATTAATCCTCCACATTCAGTATAAATCACATACAGATTGGCAAGTGAGAATCATTCAAATATAATGTAAAACAGTATAAAAAAACACTAAAACCATTCGTATTAAAAGGCCGCTATCGTTGCTGCATGTCTACATCCAGAGTTTAATGTTCGAAATGTTTTGGCGAAGGATATTGCACTTCATCTTTATAAAATTCACCAATCCAGCAAGTTTTCCGGTACAAAAAACAAAGAAATTCAGTGCTAAAATACATCCATCACTCCACAACATCACCAACCGCAACCGTGTTAAAAACTGTTAAAAAGTCCTGGGGCGAGTTCCTTTTGCCCTTATAAATCCACCATTTTGTGGCGACAATTTTTTGACTGACGAGAGATAGGAGCACGCATTCTAGGTATAATATTTCTATGGTTTTAACCATATATTCACATCTGGCTCTGCACAGAATGATGTTGGATCATTCCTCATTTTTTATACTGAGACACTGTACTTTTGAAAAGAACATATTTAAAAAACCCCAGGAAATGTCATATTTACAGGGACAATATATTCAAAGCTTAATTTCATTGTCTCTCATGACATTGGCTGGTGAACTAAATTTATTAAATCACCCTATGTGATTAAAACAAAGCTTCTTGAATTGAGGGAAGATCCCAAAAATGCAGTTTGGACAAAAAGTTTGAATCTTTCACCAAATTAATACAAAACAATCTGCCTCTTCAGATCTGCCTCTAGGAACAATATACAACATCAATATTAAATTGAACTGCAGGTGTCAAATATGTCAAGCTTTACAGTACAGCTGTTATAGATTTTAACAATTCATTTTGCACATCTTATAATTTATACAGCAAACACACACAAGAAAGCGACGTTCAAATTACCGATTTACCGCACTAGTAGAACGTAATACACAATCAATATATCTTTTGTACTAATGTAGAAGCTTTATGCTAAACTATTTAAACCACCAGTAAAGGATTAATATTCTTGCCTTGACACGCTGGATGTTGGATATTGTGAAATTCAGATCTTCATTTTTATGTCTATATTTGTAATTTAATGAACTAAACTGTTATATCCTTTCCTCTCAGGAAAAATATTATAAAAGCATTGCAAAGGAAGTTTGTAAAGTTTTCAATCACATCTATTTCTACACAATAGATTTAATTTTGTCAATTTCACCTGCAAGGCTCAGTTCTTGGCTAACGCGGTCTATCTCCAAAACCTTTTCTCCAATACACTTCCGATCTTTCGGTTCTATGTAAAATTTCTCCGGCGAAATATGTCTATAAGGAAAATCGCAAGTCAGTAAAGCTGAAAATAGTCTGTTTTAGAAATATAACAATGACAAAATCACTTACAATCGCAGAAGATTGTAAACCATTTGCTCCGCCATGATTGTGGACCCTGACAAATGGAGGTATGGGACCTAGCTGGACCAAGACAAAAAAAAATTTGAAAATTGGGAGGATTTTATTTTTGCAGGGACAATCGATCAATAATAAAAGGAAGAAAGGAAAAGGAAAAATACATAGCAGCAGCAACAGCTGCAGTGACAACAACAGTAGTATGCAGCAACAGCAGCAGCAGTAACAGCAACAACAACAGCAGCAGCAGGAAAGGAAAAGGGAAAATACACAGCAGCAGCAACAGCTGCAGCAACAACAGCAGTAGTATGCAGCAAGTAACAACAGCAGCAGTAACAGCAACTGCAACAACAGCAGCAACAGCAGCAGCAGCAGCAGTAACGACGATAACAACAACAGCAACAACAACAGCAGGGAACACCAATACCAACAATTCAAAAACAACAACAACAACAACAACAACAACAACAACAACAACAACAAAAAACAACAAGTTCAACAATAACAGCATTACAGTAACAGTACACAATAAAAGTGTGATATTATATTATGAAATTTATTTCATAAATTTTTTTTATAATTACAAGAAAAATAAAATTTAAAATTCGAAACGCATGAAAGAACCTGGGCACGAGACATCAAGATGGTGACTTTTTTAGCTTCAAGTCTACGACTTTGTAAGTGTAGAGCTAAATGCATTTTAGAACGTTGATTTTCACACTGTATCACAGGATATAATCTTCTCATATAATCCTCTTCTAGTTTCTGTCACAGTTTCTTCCGTTCCTCGCAGGATCAATTCATTTTCAGTCTGTGCTTCATTGTCAGGTGGTCAAAAATGGCGGGTCAGGTATATGTTCTGTATATTATATATATTTTAGTTTGGACTGCTGTTATAAATATATCAATATAAAAATTTAGCCAGATCTTGTTATTTTAGTAATGGCATGGCAAGTGATGGCTTGGCTTATGGTCCACTTACAGATTTACCAGACTGGTCATTTGCTGGTACAGTATACTATAGTCTATACTGTATTATATATTTATTTGTTAATTGTTTTCTTTCTTTATTTGTTTATTTATATATTTACTTATTTATTTGTTAATTCATTCATTTTATCATTTATTTACTTATTTCTTAATTTCTTTATATTTACTTATTCATTTATTTATTTATTTATTCATTCATTTATCTATTTATTTATATATTTATTTTATGTATTATTTATTTATTATATTTATTTATTTATTATATTAATTTATTTGTATCTTTTATTTATTTTGATATTTATTTATTTGTTTGTTTGTTTATTACTTAATTTAGATAATTAAAACATTTTTGTTTAGCAAGTAAGAAACTAAATTTAAGAAAAAATAGTGTGGACTGTATTAGCTCAAAGTTTAAATATTCATAAAATTTTGTTGAAGATGGCCCAGCTGCCCCAGAAACAAGGAGAAGAAAGAGAAGAAGATACAAGAGACTTCGTGAATCTGTAAGATTTTAAGGGAGAATAATCCTCAGACATGCATCCTACTGTTGGCTGAAGGCAGCAATAGGTTAAAGGTTAAACTGGTTAAAGTTAATACTTCTGTCATCAGTAGTCTATTATTTAGTATGGAAATATGTATTTCTTTTTATAATGAGCATGCATACCAAGTTGCCAAAACTGACATTGAGTGAACTCTAATTTTTTCTTTATCAGGAGCGGATCATGGGATTTTTACAAGAGGTAGATGATAGTATTAAAGAAGATGACCCATACAAAGGAGATGCAAAGAGATGAAACATTTAATATTTACAGTTTTAATAAGTACTACATGTGCCTCCCTTGACAAAGATGATACATGTGGAAAATACTATGCTACAAAGGGGTTGGTTGATATAGTTGGCTATCCAGTGTACAGCAAAACTTTCCAGTCCAAACATTAGCAACATTGCAGTAAAAAGGCAGATTTTCAGTGACATGTTTTTTCCCCGTATAGTACAAAAATGACCAATTGTGTAAAGTACATGATTGTATGTAAATTAAAAGGTCAAGTCTTATGTTAACTCACACTTTCACACATACAATTAAAGTACAAGGCAGTCTGTATATTATAGACATAATTAACTGATAAAGAGAAAAAATGCAAGACTAAAAATCTGCATTAGTGAACTTTAAGGATATTTTGCCATACACTTTATTTTGTCAAAATCACATTCACTTGGTTTTCTGCTTTTCTTCAACTACTGTGTGATTTTATAGATTAAATAGCAAACACTATCTGAAATATTTCAATTTAAATACATGTACAGTACATTGTATACATGTATTGTGTAAAAGTGAATTAGTTACATGGTTTGAAAAAAAACTGTAAGTGCTATTACTGGTAAATTATGCATTTTTATAGCTCCTGGTTAATTCTTCATCTGGATCAGCTTCGTAAGGCTGCCAACCTAAAAGAAATGCAGAAGATAGAGTCAAATGAGTTACACATAGAAAACTATGCAATTCAGAGCCCAACCCATTCAAACTGATATTTCTACTTGAGCATATACAAATGGTTGTCAAGGTAAGATGCAACTTGATAGTTGGTGCATGTGCCAGTAAATTATACCTTTGTGACAGCTGGTCTTCTTTCTGTTTGGAGCGTTCTCCACTTTCTTTCAAACTGGATGTTCCAGCTGGTACAGCTTCTATCTGTTCAATCATTTCTAAGCCATTCTCCTCAGCAACTTGGTGAATCAAAGCATCAACCTAAATGCCCAAAAAGTAATATTAAACAGTAAAATTGGATCCATATGATATAGTTCTCTTAATTCATGCAAATGATGATACTAGTGTTGACGAACTTAAGCCAAGACTTACCTGGTTGGTTGGTGTAGATATTGTTGTGGCATCACTCATTGCTGTATCAAGTACCTGAAATAGCAAACATCAGGTTTACATTCTAGAATTAAGCTCAAATTTGCACTTGACAAATATGAGATTCAAATGAAAAACAGAAACTACTGCATGTGATCTTACTTGAGTGTGTACATCAAGGTCTTCAAAGAGTGATTCAAACTTTTCCATTGTAGCTGTAACCTAAATAGTGAAACCGCAAAAGAAAGAATTAATTGCTTGAAAAAGACATAATTAATAGGGCATTCATGAGTACAGCATATCTGCAGCAACATACGGTAGATGACCTGAAGGATGTACTGTAGGCCTATTTTAAGTACATACTTCAATGTACAGTACATAGCATGTACAATATACTGTGAATCACATCCCATACCTTTTGTAATTCCATGGATTGAACAGCTTTATCTAAACCTTTAACCACACCTTGCATGTTCTTTGTGACCTTCAAGAATTTTTAAGAATTCAAAGCAGTCCAGTGCATGTAGTTAACATGAAGTTTTATAATTATCGCAAAATGAATATAAGAGCCCAGCTCAAAATTTTAAAATACAATACAGTGTACCAATGCTCTTTGATTAGACTGAAAGCCGATCTCATCTTGTTCGCTATTCTCAGGAGTGAGAATGAGATGAGATCAGTGGCTGGTTTTCAGTGTACTAACTCTTTGATATGCATTTTAAAATTTTGAGTTGAGTATATTCATTTTGCAATTACAGTTTCAAACTGGCAATTATCACTTGCTACAATCATATATTTAGTTAGAAAAGGAATGTTATTTATATTACCAGTACAGTACTGTATCTCTCTTTAATTGCTTTAATCTAAGTACATTTACCTGTTTCATTTGCATGGCAGTTTGAACTTTTGATGCAACTGCATCTACACGTGAAGCAAGTCGAAGGTAATTAAGAGTTTCATTTTTCTTTCGAATAGCATTTTCAGCATAGATTCTTGCACCCTCCACATTCTTTTGCTGCAGTGCCTGTGGAATAATTTTAAGTAATTATTCAGATTTATTTGTTTGTTTGTCTGTTTGTTTGTTTTGTTGTTTATTTGTTTGTTTGTTTGTTTGTTTGTTTGTTTGTTTGTTTGTTTGTTTGTTTGTTTGTTTGTTTGTTTAATTATTTATTTACCTTAAATATAAATTTCTGTGTAAATGACATTTTAAAAATATATTGTGTACCAGTAAATATATAATATATTGACCTTTTTTATCTTTGCCTGTTGAACTTTCTGCTCTTTTTCGCCTTTCTTGGCATAGCGTTCAAGTTGCTTTGTTGTAAACTGAAAGATAAATGTAGTGTTTTGGTGACTGTGTTAATCCAATTGACAGATTCTCATAATTTTAATCTGGTTACAGGTAATACCAGAAGATTCTACTTTAATTCATAAGGTTGAATAACTTGTAAACTATTACCTTCAACTGAAAAAGGGTATCTATACAACAGAGAGAAAACAAACAATTGAAAACAAAGTTAGAAATAAACATACCTGTATCCTACTTTGGTGGTCCACAATGGTGGTGTTCCCTTCCCTCCACTACCTTGGTAGCCTCCTTTGCAGTAGCTACATGGGACACCTTTGCAGTCATCAGTGTCAATATATGATGACTACGAAGGAGACTACATACACTAGCCTGGGGATTGGGACTTCACCTTGTTTAAGCTGTAAGTACTCCCCTTACCTCCCAACACACAGTCAGTGTGTGTCTCATATATATCTGCAACAGTATATAACATTTTTGCAGATGAAGGCTTACCCAAATTTTTAGGTGAGCTTACTAGCCTGAGGCAGCTAAAAATAACCCTAAATATGCAAGAACCCCCAACAAGCCTAGGCAGCAATAAATTAATCAGTGCTGTTGTACTTTTGCATTTCAACATAGGTTACGATTAGAGTTAACAAAAGGCAGAGGTACAAAAGTGTATTTGTGCCAAGTTAACTTGGGTAGGTACAGTACATCTGATGTCAAATTGTCAATATAAAACAAAATTTTAAAGGTATTTTAATTTTTTTTTAATATCAGTTTGTCTTTTGATTTTGTTGAGTCATAATTAATTAATTCTTTGAAAGTTTTCATGGGATAAAGTAATATAAATAAGTTTTGTGGAAACACCAAGCTTTCGGCCTGTTGACTCAGGCCTTCATCAGAGCAATGATGAAGGCCTGAGTCAACAGGCCAAAAGCTTAGCAAAGAAATATTTTACGTGGTGTTTACACAAAACTTATTTATATGAGTCATAATTAATTGCCTGGATTACATAATTTTCTAAAAATAGACATGTTAGACCATCATTTAATAATGATAGTACATATGTTTATTACAGGTTTATGCCACAAAATATGATGTAAAAGAAAAATACACAGCCTTCACATGTACAGATGTATATCAAATAACATATCAATGTACATAATACACTTCTGTATATTTTTCCTTTGAGTAAACCAGTAAACACATTTTAATATACGGTTATATTACCTTCCATTGACGGCATCTTGGCAAAATTTGAACCAATCTTGGCAAAAACAGAAGACTATTCCTCAGAAGAGCATCAGGGGGTTGATATTTCAATGAAAAAAAGCTAAAGACGAAATACTTTCACAGTTTCTTTGCAAGAAAGGAAGATAAACACTGAAGCACAACCTCCGTAATCTGTCGTTATGTTTTCGGTAAACATCGACGTCATCGTTTTCTTTCGTAAATTACTCGCGATGCATACGTTGAAATCCGAGTGTTTCCGAGTACTATTACTGGTTAAACCCGTTTAGATTTCGCCGCGTGCAGACGTCTTGGCGGCCATCTTGTTCAGTTCTTTTCAGTTTTAGGCAGTAATTCAAGCTGATATTTAACGCTGTACCTTGGAGGAAAATAGCCGCTGTTGGTTTGGATTGTGTATTTAATTATAAAGGTAATTCACAGGCCAGCTCGGTAATTATATAGCATAGTTTAACCTAATAGTATTGGCACTTCTTAAAAAGTGCCCTGAGATCCTGAGAAATTTTATATGGGGATAATATGTTGAAAATAATATGTTAAAGTTCACAGTTACAAGCATATTCTAGTTTAAAAATTAACTGATGCAGTGTGAGAAATTTCAGAGATGCACTCTTCCGCAAATTGGCGGGAAAAACAGGCGATAAATTTGTGTGAGATTTTGAACCGCTTCGTGCATGACTTCATTGAAACAAGGATGTGGTGTCATTTTTGCATTGCTGCTCATATTACGGTACTTCGTGAAATTTTTAGTCTGTTCAATTTACTTTGTTTTTTTAATAAATTTTTGGTTCAGATATATATAACTTCAATCTTGGGGGGTTATATTTTGCCTTTCAAAAACTTCTACATGTCATATATTCATAAATGGGAACATCTGTATAAAATGCAGAAGTTTGCTATCTGCAGCTGCGTTAAAGTTTTAGCCAGACTGGAAAGTTTGTATTGTGCAACAGATATATCCATGACGTGATTTTTTATGACAATTTCCTGTGGCCGTGCAATTTTCGTAAAAAACTGCAGTGGCTGCACAATTTTTCGATTTTCACGAGATGGTGGCCAAAATTTGATTCCCACTGCATTTTACAAACTTTCCAGTCTGGGGCAGGTGCACACAGAGGATTGGGGAGGTGGAGTGGGATGCACAGTTAAAATATGTGATTTAAAACCTTTATATTTTACTCAAAATGTGTCCTCAAAAATACAGGAAATGCTGTTTCAAAGACTGAAAATTTAAAAAAATTTCTGGAAGGGTATCCTCTTGGGCCCCTTAGTTTTGTGTTGTCATTAATAATTCATGAGGAAAACACAAAGGAAATCAGTACCATATCTGTGATTTTATACCTGATAAAACTTCTTGATATCAGAAAGAATACTAATGAACATACAATTTTATATAAAGAATACTAATGAACATAACATCCAATAACGAATCGTTTTTGAAGCCATTCAAAACACTCGCATCACATGTTTTATCAGATCTAAAACACTCGGGCTACGCCCTCGTGGTTTTAAATCTGATAAAACACTCCTGCTCGTGTTTTAAATGTTACTTCTTTTTTATTTATTTATTTATTTATTTAATCTATTTTTTGTAAAGGTAAACAAATATGGCAGAAGATTTTGATGTAGAGGCCATGCTTGAAGCACCATACAAGAATGAGGTATATTGCTATAGTTTTAGTGTCAAGCTAGAATTCCCATTGTTGTGTACTATACTGTAAGCCATAATAAAACTAAAATTCTAAAGTGTGACCAGCTGTTTTAAATAATTATTAGGTTTAAACGATATTAAATAATTTGTGCATGCAAGCGTTGTGTAATTATGATATTACAACTAATTGTTTGGAGGGGATTAATTTTATTATTTAAGTTTTTCTTTCAACTTTGCATACAATACTTTCCTTCCTTCAGTTGCAGTCAACTCACTTTAATTTACTGTCATTGTGATGGAAGTGTGTTCTTGAAAATAGCCAAAAATTATTTTCTCATGACCATTACATTGATAAAAGTTGTAATGCTTTGAATTTGATTGGGTTTTCTTACTACAATAATAATCTTTTTTGTCTTGTTTGGCCCAAAAAGACATTCAAATTAAAAACAGACTTGAAAAAATGAATTGGTCAGAAAGAGGAAATAATTTTCAGCAAGTTTTGTGGACATTTCTATTGCCAATGACAAGAGAAAAAAAAGTGATTTGCATTAACTGATCACGATCCTTAACAATTAGTTTCCATTATTTGTATTTCTCTAAGTCCTCTATTGTTTTTTGTAGACATTTGGTTTGTGGGTTCAGCTACAAGCTTGCAGAGGTAGTGACACATGCACACAGTGAAAAATTCTAAAACAATTTTTTGCAGGTCCTACTTGGCAGTTTTCCAGATTACAAAATGTGTGCAAACCCCCCACCCCAAACTAATCCAGAATGAACTTATTATACTGGACAGAAAATCTTTTTTGTTCCAATTTACAGCCAACTTTTAATATTATGCAACTTCAATTTTTGGTGTTCCAATTGGCGGACACTCTTGACTGTGAAACTTTATCCATGCTATTACAGAATCATCCCCAAAACTAATAAGGCCAAAAAAAACAACACCTGGGTTTCTGGTTTTCCGACCCTACCTAGTATTTGGCCAGTAAAATGCTAACCCTAATCTTTTTATTGAAATTTTGAGAAGCCTGGGCCTGAGTTGCAGCTTGATTTGTATCCTGGGATAGCAAACATGGCTGCTGATCCAGGCAGCGTCCTCAAGATTAGCATAAAAAAATGCGACCATTCAAGCGAGAAAAATTTATTTGTTTCTGTTGCAAATAAGTTATCACTGATGGATATATTTGGGTGTTATCACGGCGCTGTAGATTACTCAGTTTATGATGTTTCAGTCACCACCAAAACGAAGAAAAAAAACCCTATTGTTCATCCATGCAATGTTTGAAAGAAAAAAAAACAAAACAAAAAACCCCCAACCTACCCTACCTAGTGTTTTTCAGCATGAAACTGGAAACCCAGGTATATTTTTTTGGCCTAAGCAGAGAATTTATTAATTTTCTTACACTGCCAAAGTCAACAGATTTGACTAGAACTCTTGCATCATCCCTTTTCATGATTTCCACCAGTTGTGGGTCAAGCATTTGCATATTTTGCCACAAATGAAATCAACAAATTTTAAGATGTCACCAGTGTTTAGTAAAGGGCCAAAATGTCCAAGGTGTTCTCAAGTTTATAATTCTTTTTTTAAATAATATAAGTTTTTTAATGAACTGACCATGTCTGTTTTGCAATGTGACTGGAAACAAAAATATTTTTCTGTTCAGCATTTGAGATTTTCTAAAAAAAATCTGTGTTTAACAACTTTGCCTACATTCTATTTCTTGTTTCAAAAATGAAATTAAGCTGCCAGCAATTTTTTGGGAGGGGGATGAGAGGGAACACTATTTTTATATAATTAATATATATATCACAATAAAAGTTGATCTTGTCAATGTGTTTGTGGAAGTCTTGATTATTTACATGTATAATAGATTTATTAAATAGCTGAACAACCTATTATCAATTTCACGACACTATTTTGCTAATAATTACCCAATTTATTTCATTATAATGAAAATGGAACAAACTAACAGAACTTTGTTATTTTGTGGCCAAGTCAAATCTAGTGTGTAGCTGCTACTGTGCTCAGAAATACTTTAATTAATAAGGTTGCAACTGTGAGAGGTGCATGTTTGTCAAATTTGTTTACTTTTATTAATTAATGGCACATACTGAGAGAAACATTGACCTGTAGCTAGTTAGAGGGCCATATAGCAGCATAAGAAATCTTAAAACTCAATGTTTTTCAAAACAAAAGTCGTCAAATGTTTTGTTATATACCGAAGACTAATAGATGTCAAAATACCAGAGCTGAAAAGACAAAAAGACCACCAAATCACGTCCAAATGCATATAATTTAAATTCAACTAAAATACGAGATTTGGTAATAAATTGTGAATTCTCATACCTCACCAGGTTTCAAGATGTGTATAAATACAGTCTTTTTGAGAAAATTAATCAAGGTTCTTGTTTTCAATGTTTAATCTGGACAAAATTGCTTTTTTATTACTTATATGTATTTATAAATTTGCATGCACAGTGTACACATATGATGTAAAACAATATTTTGATTTAGTCATTTCTGCTTAACTCATTCCTGTCTGAGGGCTTCCCCAGAGGTGAATAAAATCGTCTTGCATTAGCCAGAATAAAATACCAAACACTGATTTTCAGGGTCCGAATTCGCGCTTCAGAACAGCTTCGCTGTTTTTCAGTAGCTAGTTACTCTCCGAAATAATTAATTAATCATTGTCCTTCAATTAACCATTACTCTTCTTTCTGAGACGAACTTTTCATTCATTTTATGGATTTTTATTTTCTTTGTGTGGTCTACGTTACATGTAGCCTACGTTGTGAGACGATATGCTACCTTGAAAAACATTACGCAACGTCCTGAAAAATTACGCTACATGCATTTAAAACGTTACACTGCTTTCTTACTTTTACTTTACGTTCTGAGAAGTTATGCTACATTCTGAAAAGTTACGTTTCGTTCAAAATAGTTACTGTTTGCTACGTTCTTATAAGTTACGCTACGTTCAGAAAAGTTACGCTATACGTTCTGTAAGTTACATTATACGTTCGGAGAAGTTACGCTACATACGTTCTGAGAAATGATGCTTCGTTCTAAGAAGTTACACTGCCGTCTGAAAAGTTGCGCTACGTTCTAAGAAGTTATTTCGCTACATTCAAAGAAGTTATGCCACGTTCTGAAAAATTACGCTACATGTACATTCAGAAAAGTTATGCTATGATCAGAAGTTATCCTTCGTTTAGAGAAGTTACTGCTTTGAGTTACTGCTTTGAGTTGTTACGGTACATGTGGAACGATACTATACCTTACCATAGTCAATCGAGATATATGGTCTGGAAACTCGGCAAACTTCAAAGCACCTATAATGAGCTGTGATTTTATGTTGAACCGTACCTTACACCGTGCACATCCTTTGTTTTAGGTTTATTAATATTTAAATAGCACGGTTGAATGATTGAACTGAAACGTTGCTATTGGACAATTCGTTCATTATACTAAAATACAATGTGTTCAGTGACCGTGCACAAAAATGCATAAAGGTGAACAAAAAGATAGACCAAAGACTTTAGCTGAGTTTCCAGACCATATATCTCGATTGACTATGACCTTACTTAGTCGTTACGCTACATTTTTCATAATTGCTACATTTTCAGAAATTTTCATAATTGCTTCGCGATTTACGAAGCGTTAATTCGGACCTTGGACTCATTTGGACAGGAAAGAGTTAGAGAGAGAGTTTATAACTCATTCCTGTCCGAGGCTTCCAAAGAGGTGAATAAAATCCTCTGGTGCCAGAATAAAATACCAAAGACCAATTTGGACAGGAAAGAGTTAAGGCATACTAAAATAGCCCATTTATTTTACACTGTCTAACATCAAATAATTTTACTTGTTTACTTTTGACTGGCCTAGTTATTAATGAGTTAGGAAAACTGTAGCAAGAATAAAATGTACAATTATAATAAAGTACAAGTAAAAACTACATATAATATATCAAAGACTTCCTCTGCTGATAAATAACTACGATAATCTCTTTATTTTGGTTTAGGTAGTTGGTATTTAATGAGATGAATTTTAAAAGCCAGTGGAATGTCTTAACAGTGTTACTAAATAAATCAATTTTTGACTCTTGTTAATTGTGACTTTCTTTTTCTAGACAATGGATAATGGCAAGAGCAAGAAATATGACTCTGATGATGAAGATAGAAGTCGACGGTAAGACAACAAGTTACACAACAAGAGAAAATATTTTAAAAGTAGAATTGCATATCATGAACACTTCTAATAGAAACAGTTATACTTCTGGCAGGTTTTTTGTTCAAAATTTCTAACTTTACATAATTAAGTTTTTGGCAATTATATTGAGAAACTGTTTCTTGTCTTCATCCTAGGTAGACAAAAATTTTTAGATACCAGTAATTGAGAAGAAATTATTACAGGGATGTTTGTCTGGAATTCAAGAACTTTTGTCCATTTTATACTAACAAGCACAGGTTATTTTTTAACAAAGGGCCCCCAAAAACTATGTAGTTAAATATGGTACCATTGTAGGAAGAGTATTTCCATAACCCTTAAAAAAATAGTTACATTAAATACTAGTAATTGAGAAAAGATTGTTAAAGGGATGTTTGTTTGGAATTCAAGAACTTGTGTTTTTTTTGTACTAACAAGTGCAGGATATTTTTTAAACCAAGGGTCCCAGAAAACGCTGTGTAGTTTACTGTAGAAAAAGTGATTGCATAACCCGTTGAAACAATTACAGTTACTCTACCTGTCTTATAGTATGTGCACCCTGTGATAGGTAATTAATGTTTACACCAAACCTGTCTCAATTAGACCTACCAGTACAGTACATTCTACCAATTTGAGTAGCTTGGCGGTTAGAAAATCCCGCTGTTGTTAAAATTCCAGTCACCATGTAAAGCTGTATGATTATCATAACGTATATTGTCTTTGTACTAAGTGATGCAATAACTATAAGTGATATTCAATTATTGCCCACAGGGCGCACTGTCTAAAATGTTCTCAAAGATGAATGGTATTGAAACAGTTATCACTATTTGGAATTTAATACCATGTTATCAAAATTAAGATAGTTCTCAAGTTGTCAAGTGGACTGGATTGTACCAAATTGCAGCGTTTGCCCTGGACACCTTCAACATTTGCCACAATATATTCAGTCGGAGTGCATGTCACTTGATTTGTGACTAAAACACCATATTTCCATGGATTTGCTAGTAACAAAGTTTTCTCTTGTTTTAAACAGATGAGTGCAAAATTGATCGTGGTATAAAGGTAATGCGCATGGCCACATTCATGTGGACTCTTGCCACAAGGAAATTGAACCAAAAAGTTATAGCCGTGTATCACATGATAATGAGACAAATTGTTTGGCCACATGCACTTTTGCTTACATACAGGGTTTTTTCTAGAAAATGTTCCTGAGTTCCAATTAGAATTCTAATTATCCGAGTTTTCTCAGTATATTAGTCTCATTCTTTACGATTGGCCTTGTTAAGGTGCATTGTGTACAGTATTCGAATATGTGATTTTGTAACTAACAATCTCTGCCTCTTGTACCAACACATTGAACGAGCTGCACCCCCTGTCAGAAAACTGGCTGCTGGACAGTAGAGAGAGTACTGGTCATGCATCAGCCTCAGGACGTACGTGGACTACTTAATATTCCTGATCCCTCCACCACTACATACCAGAACCCTCTACCAGACCAAGTGGTTCTGGCCTTCAGCGCAAAGCCCTCGTCCGCCTAAACAGATTAGACTGGTCACATACAAGCGCATTCTTGTAAATGATCAGTGCCCAAGAATAAGCATGTGTGAGTGTGGTGTCTACCAAGACATCCGGCATATCGTGCTACCGGCTTAAAACAACTGGAGGACAACACCAGAAATTGGTTAAAGAATAAATGAAATCAAATGAGCGACGACGATTGCCTTGATTAAAAATGATCCAAATATGGTCATCTATTACTGTTAAACCTAGTTTATAACTGTTATTGTTATACCTATTTATTACTTGTAATCTATTTATTTATATTTATTTTAATGGTCGAGCGTTTGCAACGCGAGCCTCTGGCTCGGGAGAATGGGCAACGACTCCCCACGTCCATCGACAATAAATAAATATTGTATTGTATTGTATTGTATTGTATTGTATTGTACGTGAAGTCACTTCTAATATCAGTTCACCGTCTTCTGCTGCCTTGTACGTTGATCAAGTACCAACTTAAATCAAACTTTTCTCAGTCCTACTCATTCGGCTAGTTTCGACTACAGTATACCGGCATGTGGAACTGGACATTTAACTAGAAGAAACCCTGTCATGGTATATTGGTTTTGATCTCTCGTCAATTAATTTAATATTTTATTTTTTAAGATCTAAGAAGAAAAGGCAAAGTCGCAGCAGAAGTAAGAGTAAAAGCCGCAGTAGGAGCAAAAGTAGAGATAGAGGCCATAACAAGAGGGCAAGAAGAAGGAGGTAAAATAAAAATAATAAATGTATGTTTCTGGTCAGGGCACATGCCCAAAATCGACGCGGTGACGCGGGTTTTTTCGCCTTTTTCCGCCTTTTTCCCCGCCTTTTTTCCGCCTTTTTTCCGCCTTCTTTTTGCCTTCTTTTTCCCCAAGGCAAACCTTGATTGAACATTGCCTAGTTTCTAGGCCTTCCTCGCTTGACACGTTTCGGAAGTGATCTGAATGGACCCGCTGGGGAAGGCCTAGCAACATTCGTAAACACTTTCACTTTGCAGCTCAGTTGTTTATTGAGGAAGAATTGTGACGTTATGACGTCCTGTTTCCCGACACTTACTATTTCCATCTGCATAAAATAATACAAGCCTACTCACCTCTGATCGACGAAGGTTCATTGTCCTAGCTTCTTATCACTAGCTTCTTATCACTAGCTTTCCTTCTGCAACCGCCAAAAGTTGAAAGTTAAACAGTTAAATTTTCATTTCGAGCTCCAATTGGAGTATATTCCATCATGATTCCATAATTTCCTTCCTTTGATGGCCAAGGTCTTTGGTAAAATCTTCACAGACTTCCTAATGCTTTTTATATAATATACTGTCGCTACGCTAGATCCCCAGAAACACTCGTAGGGCCAGAACGATTCTGGGCAAGACATTTTTACGAATGTTGCTAGAGGCCTACTCGTTTCCAGCCTCTCCCCAGTCTTCCCAAGAAACCAAACCAACTACGCGGCCAAGCTCATGGCGGAAACGAAAGGCTTAGAAACTAGGCTAGATTGAATAGACATCTGAAATACGGTGAGCATTCTTATAATATACACTTGTCATATGGTATACTGAACATGTAGCATGCATGAACACATGATTGAAATATGAAATCTTCAATCGGTACCCGCAAACATAAGAGCGGTTTTCATCGGAAACATTGGTTGAGAATAGACCGATCAAATATTTAATATCCGCTGGTGTCATTTGTAATCAATTAATATTAAAAATGTTAAAAAAAAAGTATTCACGCGCAAGAAAAAAGCTGACGCACGCGCTGACCAGAAACAGAAGACTTTTTTTTTGCCTTAGGACTGCGCGAAACGAGGCGTTCTAGGCCGGATTTAATTGAAATTGGCTTCCAATCTCAGACTATGTATGTATTATTAAATTCACTCAGGTCAATCGAATTTAATCGAGTTATAGTACTGTATGTTGCACGTGAATTGAGTATAAAATTGAAACAATTCACAATTCGTTTATAATGCGTTGTTTAGCATGGACCTTATTTTACTTGCTGATAAATCTGCAAGTGAAAACATTTTTGATCAAGATATAATTATAATTTGACGCTACTCTAGCTTAAATGTTTTGAGCATAGCTTAAAAGTTACTTCAATGAAACCGCGATATAGCAAACCCCGATATAACGAAGTTCCCGGTATCTCTATGTTTATACCCTTCCTTTTGAGCCACAATACTGTTTGTCACATTCTGTTTTAATGACTGCATGTTTAGACCAGTTACTAATGGTCAGAAATCACAGTTTAACAACACATTTCTCTCTGACGAAGGGCCTTCGCTCGAAACGTTAGACTCCTACGTTCTCTGTTTCGGCAGTATATCTAACCTTACTATATTTCGATTGTTGTTTCTACACTGCCTACGCAGCACACTACTTTTATTACACAGTTATATACTAATGGTCAGAAATCACTGAAATATATGGGACCAAAAATATGGAACAATCTGCCAGACGAGATAAAAGCGGCAGATAATATTAGTATTTTTAAGAATCTTATTCGAACGCATTGTAGTTATTTATATTATGTATATAGTTTTACTAAATAAGTCTTGTGTGCTATATTTCTAACTGAGGGTAAATAAAGTTTTATATATAGTCCAGCCACAAAACGGCCCTTCTTACATTTTAGTGATTTTACTCTAATACCAGAAGATTTTTATACTTGTCAAAAGCACTCTTCAGACGTCAATAAGTTAATAAACTGGTGATGGAATTCTCTTCTCTTTTTTTGTGTAGATCAAAAAGTCGAGAGCGCGAGAGAAAGCGAAGCCGTAGTGGTGATAGAAAACGACGCAGCCGAAGTGGTAGCAAGGATAGACGGAGACGAAGTGGTAGCAGAGAGAGGAGAAGATCCAGCCCTGGTGGACCACGTGGTCGAGACAGAAATGATGACCGAAGGGAAAGAGAGAGAAAGCGAAGGTCCAGAAGTGGCAGTGATGACAGGTGGGTATAGAGATGGCGAGGACTGCAAACGTGTAGACTGATGGAGAGAGCAATGTATAGTCCGAAGAATTCCTGAATCGTAGAATACCAGACGTTTCACTAGGACTCTGTCGTCTACAACTAGAATGTAATCATCAAACACAAACACAAACACAAACACAAACACAAACACAAACACAAACACAAACACAAACACAAACACAAACACAAACACAAACACAAACACAAACACAAACACAAACACAAACACAAACACAAACACAAACACAAACACAAACACAAACACAAACACAAACACAAACACAAACACAAACACAAATTTCGAATTCTCTCAAACTCACTCGAGTGTTTGCATCAGGTTATATAAACACAGTGCATCATCCATTTCTTTTATGAAATAAAGCCCCGTTCACACTATACCGGATAGCTTTTCGTGCTGGCACAAAAAATATCCAGTATAGTGTAAACAGATTCGATCGGCACGATATTGTGCCGAAGTAAGCCCCGTTCACACTATACCGGATAGGTTTTCGTGCTGGCACAAAAAATATCCAGTATAGTGTAAACAGATTCGATCGGCACGATATTGTGCCGAAGTAAGCCCCGTTCACACTATACCGGATAGGTTTTCGTGCTGGCACAAAAAATATCCAGTATAGTGTAAACAGATTCGATCGGCACGATATTGTGCCGAAGTAAGCCCCGTTCACACTATACCGGATAGGTTTTCGTGCTGGCACAAAAAATATCCAGTATAGTGTAAACAGATTCGATCGGCACGATATTGTGCCGAAGTAAGCCCCGTTCACACTATACCGGATAGGTTTTCGTGCTGGCACAAAAAATATCCAGTATAGTGTAAACAGATTCGATCGGCACGATATTGTGCCGAAGTAAGCCCCGTTCACACTATACCGGATAGCTTTTGTGCCGGCACGAAAACCTGACGATACAACCAATTCCCACGCTATTAATTTACTTCCGGTACGATTTCGAACTCCGTTCACACTGGAGCTGGAACGGCACAAAAAGCTATCCGATACAAGATGTACCTCTTCCGAGATAGGAGCGGCGTGCCGGCACAGAAATTGTGCCGGAGCAGGCGTTCAATGTGTGAACAGAAGGCCTATCCGATATGGTTTTCGTGCCGGCACAAAAGCTATCCGGTATAGTGTGAACCGGGCCTAAGGCTAAGAAATTTGTCGTGACATTACAACCGTGTTTGCATAGCCTGATATAAACACGGTAATCACAGCGTGTGTAAGATGCAACCTATTTTATAAATATATATACTGTATATACACTATATTATCTTCTTGTCTTGTCTACAGTGGTCATTGGCAAGTCTTACCTCGGGATGAGTCCATCACTGTTGAAGAACGAGACCGGCGTACTGTGTTCTGTATGCAGTTGGCACGTAATATCAGACCACGGGATCTGGAAGAATTTTTCTCTAAAGTTGGACAGGTATGGCTACATAATAATTAAAACTTTTTTTAAAGTGCCTAATTTTTTGTTTGTTTTACAGTCATCTTTGATCATTATTTTGTCCAAGAAGGTGACTTCTTTCTATTTTTCATGTTGTTTAGGTGCGAGACGTCAGGATCATTTCTGATCGAAACTCAAGGCGTTCCAAGGGAATCGCTTATGTTGAGTTCACAGATGCATCGGCAGTGCCTCTCGTAAGTTTAACAGTTTGTTCCGTCAGCACATGTATGCCAAATCTCTTTTTTTTACAGAATAGTCGTATGGAGAAAAAAGAACACGTGCTTTAGAATACACACTTAAAATTTGTGTTGACCATGCATATAACTTTTTATGCTGTGTTTGCAGGCAATTAAGATGACTGGGCAGAAATTGATTGGAGCACCGATTATTGTGCAAGAAACACAGGCTGAGAAGAACAGACTCGCTGCAGAGCAAGAAAAGTTGAAAAGACCAATCGGACCTACCCGTTGTTATGTTGGCTCCCTGCACTTCAACATCACTGAACAAATGATAAAGGCGATCTTCGAGCCTTTTGGTGTCATCGATAATGTCCAGATGATTTATGACTCTGAGTCCGGCAGATCAAAAGGGTACTGCTTCATTCAATTCCGTGAGCCAGACAGTGCTAAGAGGGCCATGGAGCAAATGAATGGGTTTGAGTTGGCTGGTCGGCCGATAAAGGTTGGTCCGGTGACCGAAAGAGGTGACTCGAGTGGTCTGTCGTTCCTTGATGATGAAGAATACGAGAAAGGTGGTATTGAAATGAATGCAGCTGCAAGGGCAGCTCTCATGCAGAAATTATCACAGGGACACTCCGCTGGTAAGTACGCTACTGCAGGGGCTACAGTGACTGGCGCATAGTATTAAGTAGCGAGTGATTTTAGTGGTTTGGGTCATGGCGTCGGCCTGATGAGCCAAATACAGTAAGCCAGTAAAGGAGCCGGCGGTTCCTTTCGGCTCCCTTTCGTCCGTGTTTCTGACTTGCACCGCCTTGCTTCCCA
The DNA here is from genome assembly GCA_964035015.1 of Corallium rubrum. Lineage (NCBI taxonomy): Eukaryota > Metazoa > Cnidaria > Anthozoa > Scleralcyonacea > Coralliidae > Corallium > Corallium rubrum. Next base: position 3,912,504 of record OZ035999.1, on the reverse strand, counting down.
TACCGCTTTGCTACCTCTATATCACCACCTAACTGTTAAGTGGTGTACGCATAAGAGTTCTTTACGAATTCTTATGACTTTGCTTCTTTTTGTACACGAGGGATAATTTTACGTGAACACTGTAAACACTGGTGCGTTTTCTATCGTACATTTTCTGAACATAGTCTTAGGCGAAAGTTACTTGTTGTCTACTGAATTTATGCATAGTCAATCGAGATATGGTCTGGAAACTCAGCTAAAATCTTTGGTCTATCTTTTTGTTCGCCTTTATGCATTTTTGTGCACGGTGCACTGTCACTGAACACACATTGTATTTTAGTATAATGAACGAATTGTCCAATAGCAACGTTTCAGTTCAATCACTCAACCGTGCTATTTAAATATTAATAAACCTAAAACAAAAGATGTGCACGGTGTAAGGTACGGTTCAACATAAAATCACAGCTCATTATAGGCGCTTTGAAGTTTGCCGAGTTTCCAGACCATATCTCGATTGACTATGATTTATGTGAAGACACTTCCATACAAGTAAGAAACATAGTTAGGAAAACCTATCAAATGTATGTTCAGTTAATAGAAGAGACGGGTATGCTAGTTCGGAAGCCTCGGTTATGAGAATTGAGTAAAATGTTCGTCGAACTATTTTAGTCAGAAACATTTCCGCGTCTTACCGGCGATCAGAAGGTTGTGGGTTCTGCTTCCGCTGAGGAATTCAGAAATTGTTCTGGGTAAAATAGTTCGAAGAACACTTGCACTCAAAACTTACTACTCAAATCAGTAGAGCGAGACATGGATGATTTTTTTATCGCTTCTGAAGTGTCAGTTTTATTAACCGCAGATCATATTTCAAAGCAATCACGAGGTGTAGTCTCATGTACCACGTGATAAACATCCAATCGTTAACGCGTAACTTATCACGTGGTACATAAGAATACACCTCGTGATTGCTTTGAAATTAATCTGTGGTTAATGAAACTGTCGCTTCGGAAGCGATGAAAACATCGTCTATGTCTCGCTCTACTGATTTGAGTAGTATCAAACTTGAAAATGAGCAACATCCAGTTTAATCGAGTGAAATGCCAAATATTACTTGTAATATACCCATCTGATTTCAGTATGGATCCCTCGTCTGGAACTTCAAACGTGTTTCGGATCACTTCAAATTTATTTTGTATCACGTGCAATGAAGTCTATCTTTTTTTGTGACTAACAGTTTTCTTTCCCTAGGTCTCACTGTACCTGGTCTTCCACCAGCCAATCCTACGGTTCCTGTTGTTCAGACTCCCGTAACCATCCCTCTGCCGACTCCATGCTTAATGATCAGTAACATGTTTGACCCTACCAAGTGAGTAAATTGAACTCTTTTTAGTAATAATTAATGTCGTTTGCAACTCACTTTTCGCCCAAATCTTCGGATGTTCGTTCCGAAGTTCGCAAGTTCGTTGGGAAGTTCAAAGTTCGTTTTGAATTACGCGTTTGATTGGCTGCTAGGAACCAATCAACCAATCAAATTCGTAGTTCAAAACGAACTACGAACTTCCCAACGAACTTCGGAATGAACTTCCGAAGATTTGGGTGAAAAGTGAGTTGCAAATAAGTTTTCAATTTATGTGTGAGAGGTAAAGATTAAGATTAAATTCCGATGTTTTTATAGGGAAAAAGAAGATGATTGGCATTTGGATATTCAAGATGATGTTCTAGATGAACTGTCTAAATTTGGCAGTATTGTTCATATACATGTTGATAAGAATTCCACTCAGGTTAGTTCTACACCTTCGTGCTTAACTTTGGTAACATGCAGACAACAGCGGCGAGAGGCAGACTTGCCTGCTTTTCTCTGATTAAGATGCTATATTATAGAAGTAAACTTTTCTTAATTTCATTTCATTTCGTTTCAGGGCAATGTTTACATCAAATGTGCCACGCCCGACGTTGCCGTAGCTGCTTCAAGAACTATGCAGGGCAGATGGTTTGCAGGTAAGTCGAATGTATCGTTATAGTCAGTTTCAGCTTGCTTTTGAAATTCGTTTGTCAACATTCGTTGGAAGGTTGGGAACTTGGTACGGAAGTTCGTTGTGAAGTTCGTCGTGAAATTCGAATTTAATAAGCTTTAAATTGAATTCCTTTGGTAAAATCACGGAGGAGAAGATTATTTGTTGTATAGAATATAATAATAGATACTTGGTTAAGCAGAAACAAATTGCCGACTTAAATTTGTATCTACCTCGCAACGTAGTTCGGAACATTGCAGCGTAGTTCGGAATGTTCTTTTCAATTATACGTATCGGATTTCAAAAAGCAAGCTGAAACGGACTATAAGGGCTTCCATTTGTCTGTCTCCAGCCAACTATAACATGTCGTAAAGTTTCGAAAATAAGCTGTCCCAAATATTAACCTGCCTCCCTATTATAAGCCCTCCCCACCAAACAAAACAAAACAAAACAAAACAAAACAAAACAAAACAAAACAAAACAAAACAAAACAAAACAAACAAACAAACAAACAAACAAACAAACAAACAAACAAACAAACAAACACGAAGTTCGTTGGGTTATGATTTAAGCCAGCGACAATAACAACAACAATAAGCCTTCCCAAATATAAGCCCAGAAAAGTCTTTTGAAATAATATAAGCCCTGCAGGGTCTATTAGAAATTTACGGTATTTGTAAATATAGTATACCATATTTTCATGAACACGCCATTATCGCCGTATTTCCTCGAATAATCGCCCACCTTTGTTTGCCTTCTCCCTTGAATAATTGCTTCCTCCCACCAACCATCCCCTCCCACCAAATAAGAAAACGCTTTTACCAACTCTGTTGGCAGAGTGAGGCTTGTGATGTATATACGACAAGTTACCCTAGTTACAATATCATATGATGCTCTTTGTTGTTGTTTCCTGTTATAACCTTTAATTTCTATCCATTTCAGGCAAACAGCTGCTAGCTCAAACAATCCCCTTGTCGCAGTACCACACGATGTTTCCAAATGCTGCGTCAGCAACGAAGGCTTTAAAACCATCAGCCTGAAAGCCATTCGGTGACAGACAAACACCACACCCATTTTTCAAGACTCATGATCTGAGAATGGTTGACTGAGCTGTTAGCGACTGTTGGCAATGGCTTTTTTTAGTATTTTTGTTTTGATTTTGGCATGAAACATCATTCTTATGTAGATTTTCTTCTGTACGCATTGCGTACCTATTTTATCATCGCGTTCAATGGTACTGTATTATACAAAGTAGTTTTCGGGCAAGTTTGTTTCTTGACTATCGCGAGTTCAACTGCGGTCTATATTGAAACAGAAACTAGACGTAAGACGTTGCCATGTTTCAAATTCAGAAAGGTCTTTTTTTCTGCGGGTTGAAAAGACCTGGGTACGAGGTTGGCCAAACTACTCCAGTACTTTAAAAACGAGATATTAAACCTAGTTGATGTTTGCGATGAATGATAAATTGTCGCATTGTTTGCACCGTGTAACGCATAGCGAGAAAACATCTGGGACCGTAGCTCGTGGATTGCAATACATTTCTCGTCCATTCCTCGTTATTAGGAAGACCCCGTTTACACGACGCCGCTACAATTTGAAAACGGAACAAAACCATGCCGTTTAGGCCTTGCGTTTACACGATACCGGCACAAAAATGACATGAAAACGGCGCAAAATGACGGGTTCCTTGACGGCATGAAATGAAAACGGAACACTAACCGGTATCGTGTAAACGCCCGTGCCGTAACAGTTTGATGACGGTAATCACGATATATACGACCACAGTATTCGGGTCAGCAGTATAGTCGTATGCTAATCCGTCATTATATTCAGCATATCCTCTCATTTCGAAATGATGATTATCGTCATTTGTGAGATGTCGTTGAATTAACAATAATCATTTTCCCCAACTCAACCCCCACCTCTAAACCTGACCCTAACCCTAACCACAACCCCCCTGACAATCCTAATCCTAACCACAACCCCCTGTTGGACCTAACCCTAACCACAACCCCCTGTTGGACCTAACCCTAACCACAACCCTCCGGAAAAAAGTCCCGCCTCTCAGACCCCGACCACAACACCCCTAATGGTTCTTTTGTTATATGCAATTTAGTTTAACATCCCGCATGTGGGACAGAATCTCACTTGAGTATCATGATAATCCTCATGATTCGACTGTGTGAAGAAATGATGATTATCATGATATTCAAGTGAGAGGACATGTTATATACCGGCACCGTGTAAACGCAAGACTTCTTGGTCTGTTATTTACACACCGGCATGATTTTGTTCCGTTTTCAAATTGTACCGGCATCGTGTAAACGGGGTCTAAGACTGAAAAGTATTGAGAACCATAGTTTCGGCAAAAATCGAGAACAGACCGCAGGGGTAGTCTGTCTGTCTGTCTGTCTGTCTGTCTGTCTGTCTGTCTGTCTGTCTGTCTGTCTGTCTGTCTGTCTGTCTGTCTGTCTGTCTGTCTGTCTGTCTGTCTGTCTGTCTGTCTGTCTGTCTGTCTGTCTGTCTGTCTGTCTGTCTGTCTGTCTGTCTGTCTGTCTGTCTGTCTGTGTGTCTGTCTGTGTGTCTGTGTGTCTGTGTGTCTGTGTGTCTGTGTGTGTGTGTGTGTGTGTGTGTGTGTGTGTGTGTGTGTGTGTGTCTGTGTGTGTGTGTGTGTCTGTCTGTCTGTCTGTCTGTCTGTCTGTCTGTCTGTCTGTCTGTCTGTCTGTCTGTCTGTCTGTCTGTCTGTCGAAGATCGAGGCGCACGCGGTACGTGCTCCACTGAGCAATTCTTGTTTAGGGACGTTTTTGATCTGACGTTTTTGGGGATATTTTTCAGTTAATATTTTATGTAGTACATCACTTATCGTTCAAGTTGGAATTAATTATGGTACGTGATTAACAATTCTTTTTTGCAATTTTCTTTTTTATTTTCCCATATTTATGTAGATTTTTCAATATTTATCAGACAAGAAACCGTATAAGCTTAATTTTATAGTACTAGTTTTACACTCCGTTCAAGAAAAAATACCCCATCAATCCAACTGAATTCGTAATTTCGTTACACGTCACGCTGCATTCCTGAGCTGACGTCATATAAGGCATGAACGTTTGGAGATCCGTGTTTGGCGGCCGCCTTCCAAATTCCGGGAAAGACGCTCTATGGATTACTTCCCATCGATCACGTGAGTGAAAATGATACGAAGGGGAATAAGAATTGTTTAATAAATTCTCATAGCTAGGTTAAAGATGTGCACATATGGCGGACATTTCATTGTTTCGGTTTCACCACGTGCATAAACGAACGAAGGTTCCGCCGTATAAACGACCAGAAACGACGAAATATGGACAGGCTTCGTCACGTCGTGCCAGGACTGTGAAGGTCTCTTACTGTAAGCCGGTTGTCCTCATCCACTGATTGAGATCAGTAGCTCCACCCCTTTTGTGCCTCGGGAAGCTCCAGGTCCTGCGTTTTGTTTTGACCCGCTTTTGGACTGACCCAATATGCATATTCAAATAGAATAACTCAACTTTGAAGTCTTATAAATTTACTTTCTTTTAATTTTCACATGCCTCTGTTTCCTTTGTTCTTTTTGGGGGATATATTCAATGGCCCCGACAAAACAATAGATTATATTTTTCGCCCTCTGTGAATAAATCCCATATCCCCTCGTGGCCTAAAAATAACCTATACTCGTGTGCAAAATTTTTTTAAATTTTTTTATTTAAACATTTAACCAATTTGCTCCACCGTAAGCTCCCAATGGGCCTTACGCTCTTATGTGGAGAAAAATTATCCGTATTGTGTTTCCGGAAGTTTGCCAAGATTTCAAGATTTCCTTCCGGAAAAAAGTCTGTTTTAAGAGTTTAAGGTGGATTTCCATTCAGTGCATTTTATCGCGCGATCGACTTTTTGCGATCGCTTTCTTTTGAATTGTGGGTTGTCAAGCGGAACGCATTTCATTAGCTTTGGTTGAATACACACATTTCAAAAGAAAGCGATCGAGAAAAGTCGATCGCGCGACAAAATGCACTGAATGGAATCCGAGCAAAAATTTCGCCGTTCATGGATTTAAAATTCTCGTGTAATTCAGAATATGCCTGCAGTAAAAAGTCTCGCATAATAGATCATGTCTTGACATGGATTGGTGGTGTTAGACTTTATATATATATAGCATACCGTAGCGCCGCAACGCAGGCTGTAGCCTAACTATAGTTAGTCATGTGTTTCTCACTCATTTTCAGGGGGAGGGCATGATCACATGTTACCTCTGTTTATATGGCAAGAGTTGTGTCTTCTCTGACGACTGGATACTTGGTGCTAAATCATGGCGTATAATTTCCGAAACTTATAAAAAAGGTTCCAAATGTCCGGGATGGGCGATTGGCGCTCGACTTCTTGTCGTTCGGAAGGGAGTCAATCCGGTCGCTACGCAGCTCGTTCAATGCCAAGTCGATATGGCAGTGAAGCGAGTTTCTCCACTAGCATGGGACGCTTTGATACTTGCATTTTGGGCAGACAAACCATTGAACCGCAGGCGAGGCATACGGTAGGAATAAAGCACCTTCAAGAAACGTTTTTAGCATTGAGAAATTTGTACTATTTCCGTGTTTTTGGTTTCGTTTTGGTGTTCATCGCAGTATTAAAACGTTGGTTTGTTTGTACAGCTCTACAAGCTTGAAGTTGATGGAGGCATGAAGAAATGGGTCATTTATCGACGATATCGTGACTTTGTGCTTTTAAATAAGAAGGTACACGTATTCTCATATTAATTGTAAATAAATAAAAATATATATATGTACATATGTATATTATATATATTTGTTTATAGCATACATGATGCAATTTGGCTCAAAAATGAATATTTTCAAAATACGTTTACTTGATACCAGATATTTGCACAAATGATACCTTTTATTTCTATAGCTAAGGAGGTTGTTTCCGAACTTTGTGTTAACTCTTCCACCGAAAAGATTGATCTTGGACAATTTCAATAAAGGTTTGTTGTTGCGTAACACCGTCTGGTATTTTTAATAGTACTTTTGTAGGATCGTAGTCACATCAAATAACTGGTTTTGTTGCTTCGTTTCTGCCATTCGTTAACTGGTACTATCGTGCCGTGCTATTAAAATATTGCATGTCACATTCTGGTTGACTATGTTTGTAATTGATCATGCAAGGAGTGATGCTTGGTCAGGCGATTTTTGTGAAGGCGATCATCAATCAGTCAGAGGTCAATCCCCACAGCAGCCCATGCCCAAGTTGTTGGCATTGGTCCATTGGGACCAATACAAGCTGTATGATAGTAGTGCAAGTACACTTACTACATGAGTGATACTGTATTATCAGAAACTGCAAAGTTGGTTTGAAAATTAATGAATACTGAAACTTCATGGATGGATAAAACTGGATAATTATGGATAAATACCATACCAAAACTGTGAAATAGCATATGAAAAACTGGCCTGATGAAGAACACCATGAAACTCCAGTACTGAGCTACTTTACTTGTACATTAAAGTCTGGTTTCCATTTGGTCACAACGGTGTCTTAATGGTTGTGGAATCGCAGTGTAGCAACATGTTTCTTTTGTTATGACAAAAAAAAATCCACTGCAACACTTCAGTTCCGCAACCTTTATGACACCATCACAACCAAATGGAAACCAGGCTTAATATGGGCCAAAATAATTGTGATGATTTCTTCAGATTTCATCCAGAAAAGACAGCAAGCCCTTGAAGAGTATGTACGGAATATTCTAAACCATGCTGAAATATCACAAAGGTGAGGTAATACATTTGATCTTTAAAATAATACAACAGTAATGATTACTACTGTTAGGGCCTGTTTATTATGATCCCAGTGTACCGGAATGTCCCGATGTACCTGGATCTCGGCTTGTAGATAATTTACTGTTATTTTCGCGGTAGTGTTTATATGGAGACCAGGACGTCCCGGTGTACCGGGATCCCGGTTGAAGCAACCGAGATCTCGGTACACCAGGACAGATTTTTTCCCATATAAATGCAATGTCCCGGTAGCCCGGGATGAAGTTTACTGAACTACAATGCTTGTAACTTTGAATATTATGGTCAGAATTTCATCCAAACGGTCAGGTCTAAAGACAAAACACTAAATAAAAGTGAAATAAATTCTAACATAGTAGAATTAGGGTGAGTTTTTGCTTTTTTGCTCCATTTCCTTAAATTCCCACCCTTTTTGACCCGGGATGAAATTCATCCCGGTCAACCAGGACGAGCACTTTGTTTACTCCATATAAATCTGGGATGAAATCCCTGGCAACCGGGACATCCCGGTACCCCGGGATCATATAAACAGGCCCTTAGTAGTTAGATATGATTTGGGTATGTGTATGTGCGTTGGTAATATACTAGGTACTGTAAGTTAATTATTTTGAAGTCTGTTATAAACTTTACCATATACAGTACCAAAATTACACATGTAATTGATACACACTTAATTCTAAGACTGCATGTCATTACAGTATCTAGAATTCAATTGAGCTCATGCAATCATATTTTTTTGTGTTAATTTAGTCCACCTGTGGTTCGCTTTTTTCGCCTTGAAAACCCACCTCAACCTCATGAAAGTTTGGATGCTAGTCAAAACTATTGTGTGGTGCTGGAACAGACTGTTGTGGAACTAAAACAGGAATGTAGAAACCTAGAAGATGAGATTAATGGTTTGCAAAATGATTTGGCAAGCTCTTACCATACTCAAGAGGAGGCAAAAGGACGTGCAATGCACTATGAAAAACAATATTCCTGGCAAGGCTCGGAATTACAAGTAAGAAAATAATATACATGCATGTACTGGCACAGGCCCTGTGTATAACTAGAATATAATTTGCTTATTTGCAGTGGCAAAGTTTGAGGTAAATAAGCTTTTTTTTTATCAATCAAACTCAGTAGTTGATATTTCTTGCATTAAAATTACCAAAATTACCTAGTACATGTACTTCTATTGAAATTATTTGGTATTAGCCCACATTCCTATAAATCTGTATTAATGTTCTAGTATTTATTTTTTTCAGGAATTAAATCAGCGCATTGCAACAGCACAATGTGCAGAACTTAGAGCCAGAGAAGAAACAGATAAACTTAGGGAGGAAATCAAAACTGAACGTGCATGTGTTCGAGCTGCTTGTGATATTGAGAAGCACAAACAAGAATCTGCTATCAAGACACAATGGGAACAGTTTCACTGTGAAACAGAAGATGTGAACCAACAGCTCAATACTCTGCTGTCTTCATTTAGTCAGTTATCAGATGTACATGTTACCATTGCAGGGAAAAGTTTCGGTAAGACATTAACATGCCAAACATATTTATTTGAATCACTTGCCAGTACTATAATTATAGTAATGTGCAGTACAGTTTATTATACCCTCACAAATAATCATCCAATCAAATGTCTACATTAGCTTCACATAGCAGCCCAATATTTTACAATGTAGGACAACTACATATTAGGCAGCAACATTTGGACAGGTGCACAAGGTATATTTACTTGTCAATTGCACAATTATTTGTTTGATATAATAAAACACCTATTGGATTCATCTTCGCCCAATGTGGAAAATATTTAAGTCTCAAATTTTAATATTCTGCTCAACCTTTGACAGTCTCACCCAGTATTGAATTTTCAACTTAACTATTTTGCCATATTGGGCTTAGATGAATCCAGTACGTTATAATATCAATTAAGGCAGGTTGCCATTATATGACCCATGTCAGAGTACTGTACATATAAGACATGGGCATAGAATAAAGATGAATACTCCCCATATCTGCCATTACCCTTACAGCAAGTCTATAATGACCTATAGAGTAGTCTATAGGATCCTATAGGAAATTGGAACTAGATCTTTTTATAGGTGATGTATATGTAGGCAATGTACTTATTGATCTTTAGTATAGACTTCAGAGGTTTCTATAATAGGTAATTGCAACATTTTTTATACCGCTTATATGGTGCCTATAGACTTTTTTCATAAGGATGGAACACAGCAATCTAAGTGTTGAACTGAATTACAAACTTTCTTTTTAAAGATATTAAATTTGTTTAAATTCTGTAGAAGTTAAAGCAGCAGAAACAATGGTTGAACACACCCAAGATTTGAAAAAGGTATGCCTACTAGGAAATTATCAGCTACTATAATTTTTTCTCATGTGTATCTTTGCAAAAGTGAGAGAGAAAAGAACAATTGGTACTGTATGAGAAAAATAATTACTAATTGTTTGGTTTATGACAGGTTATCGATAATTCAAGGCAACAACAAGAAAGTATTTACAAAAAAATGGTAGAGGTATGTAAATGTGAGTTAACTTATAATAATATGGAAGACTAAATAATAGAGAATGAAGTTTAAATTTATTCAGTTATAAAATACTGTTAATATACTGTGTTGAACTTCTATTAAAAATTAGATTAATGGTAATATGAATTGATTGATTATTGGTAGTACAGTACAATACTACATGTATTAGTAAATCACCTATTTTCTTCCTGAATGACCTCGAAATTGAGCATAATAACATCCAAGCTCTTTTCAAGTATGCTGATGATTCCACCATTGTCACTCCAGTGTGGAAGAACTATGATAGCTCAGCTGTCAGTGGAACAGTTTTTAACTTGGTCTAAAGATAACAGTATGTCTTGCAATCCCAGCAAATGTAAGGAGTTAATTTTGAAAAAGAAGAAGAACGCTGCTAATTACTTAGCAAATAAGGATATTCCTCAATGTAACAGTTTATCCTTATTAGGCATCACTTTTCAGAGAGACTGTAAGTTTAGTGAGCATGTCAAACTTAAGTTAACGAAGGCAAACAGATGTCTGTACGTTTCAGAAAGAAATAGACCTCTTGTTTAAGTCCATAGTACTTCCTAACATTACTTATGGCCTCTCTGTTTATGGAGCTTCTGAACCAGACCTTAAGATAGTTCAGCGATTTCTAGATCGATGCTATAAAAGACGTTATACTTCTCAATCTTTTAGCATTTATGAACTTTTAAAGAAACATGATCTAAGAATTTGCAACAGAGTTACTGGTTTAGATAATCATCCATTACACCGAGTTATACCTAGAAAAAAGGAGACAACGTATAATTTACGTAAGAAGGGATGTCTGTACCCTATAGTCAATACCCAGCGTTTTAAGACTACAGTACATTTGTAAATAGATTAATTTTTAAATATAATTTTTTATAGTTGTATATTTTAACATAATTTATTATATGTACATGTATATGTATATTGTAAATAACTTTGTAACATAGGATATGTATTTTTATCCTCTGAAAATAAAGACTGATTATTATTATTATTAAGATGTACAATAAAGAAATTCAAGAACTCAAGGCAGAACTGGCAAGAGCAGACTTCATAGCTCAGGTTAGCCATTGCTTTATTTGCATGTATTTTTATACCTTTACGTAACTGAATACCACTATTTTATTAAATCAGTTTCTGAAATTATAGAATGCAATGTGCATTTATATAACACTACTATAGTCATTGAAGACTGGGAAACATTAATATTAGGCTGACTAAAATAATTTTTGTGCATAGTATATAAACTTTATCAATTGCTTTCCAGACACGAACTCAAGAAGCTGAAACATTAAGAGCAGAAATGAAGGAAATACAAACAAAATATAATAGTGATATAATGGTGAGAGTACTTAAAATAGTTAAATATATTACTTTGAAATATGCTTTTTTTTGTCAGTTGAATGCAACTGATAAATAAAGAAGCATATTTCAATCAAAGTAATGAAAATAATGTGCTGGAATGCCTGTGGGGCAACTAACTGCACAGCCTACAGCAACAAAAATGAGTTACAGTCTGTATTAGCCCCATGAATTTGAAATCATTTTTGCAAATACTAGTAGCACAAAACATTCTGACAGCTTTTACATGTAACTCTTTCCTGTCCGAATCCATCTTTAGTATTTTATTCTGGCTACTGCCAGACAATTTTATTCACCTGTGGGGAAGCCCTTGGACAGGAATAAGTTAAACAGAATTTTAAATTATCCTTAGGTGCGGAATAACAGAATCGAAGAACTACAACAGCAGTTAAAAGAATCCAATATGAATTCTAATGGTACTGAACAGGTAACAGATACACTCACATAAATTATGTGCGGCAGGCTAATGTTGCTACAAACTTGTTGCTGTGACAACCTTGTAGCAACTTGTTACTAACAGTACAAAGTGAACATTTGCTGCAGCAAGTTGTTAGAAGGAACAACCTGAAACTACCTGCAACAGGCTTGTTGATAAGCACTAGATGTTACAAAGTTGCAATTAACAAGACTTCAGGGAAGGTGCCTCAATTACAAGCCTGGTTGAAATGCCAACTAGTTGAAAAGTTAACAAGTCATATTGTAATTTGGGTTATGTATTCCTTTCACAGAAATATTTCTATTCTCTTGTTCTTGGAGTCAAATTAAACATGTCACTCTGTGGTTATACAGTGGAGGAAATAAATTGGATAAAGCCTCAGGTAGGCCAAGAAGCAATTTTAGATAGAAATAAACCAATGTTTTTGAAATAGTATCTTTTCCAGACTCCATGCTAATAAAACAGCTAGAAATATTCCTTATCTCTGACAGTTAGCTCAGTACATAATTATCCCACTGTTGTATTTTAGAATCTGTACAATCGTGTCAAGGCAAATGGCATTCTGATGGAAAACTGGCCAAGCTGGGTGTCTCGTGAGATGGCTTCATTTCCCAATCCATTTTAACTCAACTATATAACTTATAATATTATTATAGGTACAGTACATACTGCAGTCTAACTTAGTACAGGAGGCATCTACGTATACTAATTTTACTCTTTTTTCTTTTTTGTTTGCAGTTTGGTAAAATTAATGGTGAATGACGACTGTGCAATTTTTATAAATACGGGAAAAGAATAATATTTAATAGACTAAATTTGCAATTAAGTCGTTTAGGCTCAGAGTGAATTTGCAATTAGGTTATTTTATCCAGGATTAACTTTATAATTTAGAAAATGAAGTTCGGTGGAGAACAGATCACAATTCCAATATAAAATTACTGAGACTAAAAACATGGTGCTTGTCTATTAGTTGCAACTCAAATTTAGTTGTAACCATACCTCCTATATTCATGATTGCAACAGGCAGTGACCGTGCAGCAGGAATGCAGAGATATAAGGATTGGAAAGCTGAGTGCATCTTTAGATTGTAACTAACAATATTTGTCTAACACATACACCAAATGATTTTATTGCAGGTGTCAGTTTTAACCCATAGAGCTACTGCTGGTACAGTATTTTATACTTTAATTGGATCAACACAAATGCATACATTTCACATTAAAGCGACTAAACATGATTTATAATACGAGAGGATCCATGCAGGTTTTGATTATTATAATTAAATGCTATTCTGAATATAACAACTCCAATTGTAATTTGTAAATATGTAATATGTATATAAAGAATTTATAAATTTTATTTTTATTTGCTTTTGAGTTTTTGTATTGTGGTTTTGAACCCCCTGGGGATCCCTGGGGAAAACACAGCTGGTGTCTTCGCGGAGGCCCGCCCAATTCTTCCCAAATGTTTGTGTTTTTATTTTGCGGATAATAAAGAAATATCCTGGCAAATCTTTATTCTTCCCTTTTGATTTCCACCATACTGATGGTCCGGGTACGAAAGTATAATATTTATGCCTTTAACACCATTCAAATTGATTAACTCGGTCGTAAATACTTACAAATACTCTGAATTTCTGTCACCATCAAACACACTGTCAGCAAAAAAACACATTTTCACTTGTTTAATTCAACGCTTACTGAATTTCGACACAAAAACTCCATTCCTCACACATTACTCTACAAATAAGCTGCCTATCATCCACAGAGAACGTGGTTTTGGTGTATTTTTCCTCGATATTTTCTATAAAAGAAACACAATTCGTACCATTTTTGCATGAAGGATCAAAAAAGATCGTCTTCGTACAGGAACCAATCAGAAACATCCATTTTCAGCCAATTACAGAGCAGTATTGCGAAGCCCGCCATGATATTAAAAAAATTCAAGCCTTTTCCTTCACTTGAAATGCTCGGGGCATTTGGGGAAGAACTTCGTATTTAACGAATCCTTTTTTATTCAGAATATACCTTTATTCGTCGTTGAAATGTCCTTCGACTGACTTCTAAAAGGTAATTGCTTTTGTTTCTTTTCTAATTTCTATTCTGATGTGAATAGGTTTGCTTCGAAATGTCCTAGTCTTTTAATATAGATAGTAGCTAGTCTGAAGGCCACTAGTTCATTAGTCTATGGCTGTGAAGTTTCACTCTCATTAAAGAAAGTTTTACATCATATTACGCTTAATACATTACATTACGCTACATTATAATGATTTTATTGCCTTGTACTGTATTTTGCCGGCTAAAAATGAAGAATTTAGCGGGCGAAAATATGTTTTTGCCCGCTGATTTGAGCCTATCATTTAACAGTTCTAAATCACCATGACCATTGGTTTGTTGTTTACGGAATTGTATACTTTTAGTCTTGTCAATACTTTGGAGCAAAGATTGTTTTGATGACAACTGTTGCCTTTTTCTGTCAAGTTTACATGTGAGTTATGTAAATATTTATTACAATGAAATACATTGCGTTATATTACGTATAGATTATCTGAAGAGGCTGTTTCATGTTTCCATCAACTGTTTTCTGAACCTGGCAGTTATAGTTTTAATATAACGCAAACGTTCTTCGAAATTTGAGAACTGAAAAGTTTTCTCACAGTCTTCTCAATGTGTACACAATCAACTGCCACTTTCTTGGAAAGCATTTGATCAGCAATAGCAGACTTTACTGGGTCAAAAAGCATATTAAAAAATACATTTTCACACAGAAAACAAGATTTTCCTTCATTTTCTTACTACAAAAGCCATTCTCTTGACAAAATGGTGAACACTCTGACGTTTGCCAATATCATATACTCATTCTGCACAATCAATGTCAGTTTTACACCTTGTTCTTGTACTTTTTGAAAACACTTCATCAAAATCTGTCTGTTTGACATCTGAAAAATTTGATAGGTCACTGAAGCCAATCACTTTTTTTGGTGGGGGAGGGGGGGGGGGGGGGGGGAGGGCAGATTATGTTTGCACCACTTTTTAACAAGGCCAGTAATAAAGTTATGATTAACAAAATCACTAACTCTAGCTAACCCATGACTTTGAACAAAGATATAATAAAGAAATTTGAATGCAGATATTCAATGTCGGAAAAGTGTTGTCTTTTGAGTATTTTATGAACGTTTTTAGACCTTTAGAATTCTGTAAATCCTTGTCCTAAAATGCAGTAAATGGCATTTCAGAGACTCTAGATTTCAAAATAGCATGCTCCCGGACCCCCCCCCCCCCCAAAAAAAAATTCCCCCCCCCCCTCCCCCCCAACACACACACACTTTTAATGTCGCTCCGACACCACTTTTGTCCTTGGCAGCCTGGTTCCCAGGCAGACCTACCTTACCCTATTCTGTAACATCACCAAAATAAGTATTGAGAGAAAAGAGGACAAGGAGCTAGTCTGGAGGCCTGGTGGAAAATGTATTTTCACCCTAAAATTGTTCCCCAAATTGTGACATACTCTGTCAATCACTTGGTTCTAATTGCCTTCCCCACTAAGGAAGATTATGACAGAAGAGTAGTAGCCTGTGCTGCAGATGTCGAAGCCTGCAGTGCTAGCCAAGGAATAGGAGCACCACAAGAATGGCGCTTATGGCTGTGAAAGGCAGCACATCGAATTCTGTAACCTTGCTTTGCATATTTCCTGACCCTACATATATTATGTTAATTTTGTATCTACTGCATGTCCCACAATTTCTTTATGACATCACACACTGAGAATTAAGATTAAAGATTAGATCTAAGTATTTCAGAATGTATTTTCACCACATAACTTTTTTATTAATTATAAAAATATGGATTTTTAATTACATGTATAATTATTCCTATAATAATATAATTATTAATATTAACTATCATTAAATATAAAGATTTCTTCTAACTGGAATAAGATGTGAATTACGGTGTGCAACAATTTTTACGTAAAATTCAAGATAAGTTTGTGCACAACATACATAGCCGATAGGTGGTTGTTATAACAACCTACTCATCATGTTAGGGTTTACTTTTCATACACACATATGTAGCTCACTCATTGTACATGTAATCACAGGCCACCATTTGTAAATAATAAAAGCATTACATGTAAAAAAATCTACGAGGCTTTTTCATTTTGCTTTCCCCTTATTTTGTATAATCATCAGTCCTAACTCCTAAGTCCTAAAGTCTTTACCTGGACATACATTGCTTTTGCTGGTACTAAACACGTACATGTACTTTTTTGCTGGCTAATTTTCTTTATGCAATAAATAGTACACTGAGTGAGTGCAGCACAGTACATGTACCTGCCTACTGTAGACCAGCAATAAGGCTGCATGCTTGCAGACTTTTGGGTACGCTCGCAGTATAAGGTGCAGTGATCTGCCTACCAGTCCTCTGAAAGTTGATTGTGACTTATTTTAACCATGTTTTTCCAAGTATATCTGTCTAGAACATCATGATGCACAAAATCACAGCTTCTTTATTGGTTTTTCAAGCATGAAGTAGAAAAGTGCATAGATTCCCAAGAGAAGTACAAGGATCACCATACTGTATAATAACAAAGTCTAAAATATTAAAGTAATGTGCATCATTTACAGATAGGAACATAAGCATATCAAACACCACTAACTTTATAGTAAATATATTTTATTTACAAGTTTGAATGTCCATATATAGAAAAATATTTTCCCAAGGTCATATTTATGCAAGGTCAATAGTTTTGTGTAACAGTGCCATACTGTATGATTGGGCAATTGCCAGGCACCCTACACCCATAGATCTAGCTTAAGGGCCCCCTGGCAGCTGATAGCTATAGAAAAGGTGGGTCACAGCCTTGGGGCTCAATTTGAAAAACAGCCATCCACAGACCACAGTCTGTGCAAAACAAATTTCTGTCCTGCAACTTCATCATACTTTGTATTAGTTTGATAATTTTTCTAAGCATACTGAACTCGGTACCAAAAAATCTTTTGAACTAGGGGTGGTGGTGGTGGTGGTGGTGGTGGTGGTGGTGGTGGTGGTGGTGGGGGGGGGGGGGTATGTTGCAACTATACAGTATTGAAAAAAAAAATGTCTGCTCAAGCAGCCAATCCATTTTGCAGGAATACCTAGGATCAGCTGATTAGGAATTACTGTACACTGTACCTGTAAAAAACTACCATCTGACATCCGAGACTGTGCTCTGTTTTTTGCTAATAATGTGTTCTTTTTATTTCTCCCTTTGAATTCCTGCTTGCCTTTAAAAATTAAATGGTAATATTATAATTAAAAATCCCAGCAAAGGTTTAAAAACTAGACCAGTATTTTGTATTCTCAGAAATCAGAAATATGTCTCAGAAACAATAGCCATGGTTCAGTTTCTAGTTTTAGATTTGCCTTCTAAATCTAGACTAACCTAGCTGTTTTCTGTACTTGTCGATGTTAGAATGTCCATAGTTATTATCTTTTCGTCCCATCGGTATAAAAGACGGCTTTATTTCATAAATTTGTGCAGTACAGCTTGCTATAAAGAACTGGTTACGTGGATCTTGTAATCATGTTGTTAGCTTTATACGCTATTTTTTCAAGATCGGAAACAGTCGTAAAATCATCGGTATTCGGTGATTGTATTTTCGCGCGAAATATCTTCCAAATCAAAAGAGCGTGCACAAGGTTGAAGCTGTTTGGTAAAGTTTTGCGGGACTACAACGTAAAAGCTTGGATTTTTATATTGTCAACATGTTGGGTATCCTACAGGATGTTTAAAGTATGGGAATGATAGTCATAATATGTAATGGGAAGTTGGCTAATGGAGTATGCGTCATACAATAGAAAGATGGACCTCGTGGCAAGTACGAATACATATTTATATCATTTTGATAGATATTAAATATTAAACACCCGTTTTATATACTATTGAATACATATTAAATAACATGGAAATAGGTCGTTCCTAGTGCTAGAGCTTTTTTGAAAAGGGATGGAACGGTTTGAACAACTTTGGAACAGTCTAGCTAGCCAGTCTTGAGACTTGAATGTTCAGTATTTCGATCTACAGTAGTAGAGAGACAGACGAACCCTTTGAAGCCCGGCGCACACTAGTGCAAGTTGCACGCACAGATGTCATTCGTGACCAATTGCGTGCGACGAAAATCCTAGTGTGCGGGGAAAATATACAGGATTTTTGTCACTCGTGTCGTGAACAACAAATATCAAACATGTTTGATATTTTCTGTCATTCGTGACAAAAATTCCTTGTGTGCGGCAAAAACCTAACTCGCAACTCTTCGCAGCAAAGAAGTGCGCATGCGTGTTATTCCCCAAAACAACATGGCAGATAGTGAACATACTAGTGAACCTCGTAGTGAACTGGTCACCGAAGCAATTTTGGAGGATAAATTGGTAGATATCTGGCCCGAATATCCCTGTTTGGGATATTGCCGGTGATATTGCCGGAATTTTTCAGGATCCTCTGCGTTCAGTTCTTGAATAACATTATCATAGACTCCTTGCCTTTGTCTTCTCAAAATCCATCGTTTCGTCCATAACTGGCGATTAGCTGCCCTCAGACGTCTTCGACGTCTCCGTATCAGCAAAAGAAATAGCAAGATATCTTCGTCGTCTGACAAATCATCTTGTTCACTATCCGCCATGTTGTTTTGGGGAATAACACGCATGCGCACTTCTTTGCTGCGAAGAGTTGCGAGTTAGGTTTTTGCCGCACACTAGGAATTTTTGTCTATTTGTTGTTCACGACACGAGTGACAAAAATCCTGTATATTTTCCCCGCACACTAGGATTTTCGTCGCATGCAATTGGTCACGAATGACATCTGTGCGTGCAACTTGCACTAGTGTGCGCCGGGCTTGACAGTGGAGATGTAAATGTCTACTGACTCTAGTCTACTCCGACTACTCGTGGAAAAGAAATCGTTCGTGAAGTTAAATAATAAATATACTGTAGGATAATACTTTCAAAAAGGGTGAAACTGATAAGGCTGTCCATTTGATTTCATGTCCACTATAATGAGCTGTGATTTTATGTTGAACCGTACCTATGTCCATACTGTATTATAGTCAGATGGGGAGGGGAGGGAGTGTCACAGTCTCACATCTAGAATCCAAGATATAGCTTTGAATTTTCATGCGTGAAGTGGCTCTGGGAATCTCTGGAAATATGAGCGTTCTGATTGGCTTTACAAAACAATGAAAATAATTCAAACAAATTCAACAAAATAAGAATTTCACAATCTACGCTCTATTTGCCATAAACGTATGTTTGATATAATTTGACAAATCAAATAACAGCAATACACCACATTTAAATTTGAAAATATTATACTATAAACTAATATTTATCATCTCTCTCAAAACAACAGCCTTCAATCCCATATTCTTTCGTTTTGCCAGTTGGTCTTCGATGAGTATGTTTAAAACTGAGTTGACCAAAACACTTTCTTCCCAGAGTGAGCTGATCGTTCCTCGTTTTAGATTGTAGACTAGTCAAACACCAGGGGAAGAAATTGATAAATACTGAATTTGCCAAATCCGCTTGGCAATACAGCTGTGATGTCTTCGACTCCACGAACATCAAACAGGGATCCAGAGTTTCCCAGAGCCTTTGCCAGCGGGGAGCGCGAGGGTCTGGGTATGAGAATGTTGTGGCAATAGAAGCATTCCTAAAATATTTTTTTATTTGCTGTTTGTAGACTGAAAGCCAGCCGTGGCCAGCTGGGGCTGGCTTTCAGTCTACTATGTTTGACCAATTCATTTGATGAAAATATTGCTAAACTTCCTGTTTTGAATTTGATTGGTTTCTGGTTTTTGAACAACCAATAAGAAACAGGATTATTTGCCAAACACCAATCAAATTCAAAACAGAATTCAAAACAGGAAGTTTAGCAATATTTTCATCAAATGAATTGTTCAACTTGAGCAAATAATTGAACAATATTTTATGGAATGATTCTATTGCCACAACAGTAAAGTAAAGTATTGAAAAATCTGTCTTGTGTACAGCTATAATGCACCCATCAATATTAAGGGCCTGTTCACAAAATACATGATGCTTCTTTTTTTTTGGTTGGGGGGGGGGGGGGGGGAGGGGGAGGAGGGTGTTTGACAAAACATCACATGTCACAAGGGGGAGGGGGTAAAATAAATACAATCACATGACAGACTGGAAACAAGATGACACTGACTCAGAATGAAATTTAGCAGTTGATCACAATAATTTTGCTTTATATATACAGGAACATGTATTTTTGTTACAGTTTTAGATAAGAGGAGTCTATTATATACATACATACATATATATATATATATATATATATATATATGTATATATAAATTATATATATATATAAATTAAATAGCCATTTACTATTATTTTATGTTTTACAGGGGGTATTAGCCCAAAGTCGCATATTTTTAAGGGGGGGGAGTAATAACATCCATCACGTAGTGTCACAGAGGGGAGGGGGTGTAAAAAAATCCATAAAAACACCATCACATATTTTGTGAATGTTTGAGATGTTGGGTCAATGACTCAATATGGCCCACCATATTGATAGGGACCTTTTACCAAAAATGCAAACTAAAACCTCCTTCATGTATCTTGATTTGCCAGCATTAACAAATGGTCAGAACATAACCAGCATGGAAAGTCCGAAGTTACCAATACTTTGTGCAACTCTGACTAATATTATTGAGAAAACAGAAACCCAAAATTTAGATGAAGCAGTTAATATTTTGTGGCAATTGTTTGAAGTGATTCCTGATTTAATACCATTTCATGAATTTGGAAACTTGGTCCTAGACATCAAAATATTGGTAAGTTTTATCACTCCATATTGAGAATTTTGCATAAGATTTCTTACATTACATTCGATTGGTATCTCTTGTCATCAAGTTTTGATTTGCTGCTCAAAAATCTAGTACATGATTTCATCAACTGAAGATGGATTAAAATAAGCCCTGAGAGTCAATGGGGTGTTTTATGATACAGTATAATTATTTAAAATGGTGACTGCCTGCTTTTAATTTTTGACTGCGTGGTTGTATTAAATTAAATGTACACTGTCTTGTTGCAGAAAATTTTGAGTATGTGGGATAGTGTTGGTGGGGACCACAACAAATTAAGTGATGAAATCACAGAGTTCATCTGTAAGATCCCAGAAGAAGTGGATATTCAGGTACTGTACATGTAATGAAGCTTAAGACTACAGTACTGCTCAGAAATAACCTAACAAAAACCAGGGTCAAACCTAGGTTTAACCTCAGCTTAATCGTAATATAACTCTGTTCAGTGTTAGTTAAACTGTCTCTAAATCACTATGAATCAAAATATGGACTGTTTTCTGTATTACTAGATAATTTTATTGTGCTTTACTAACGTTTATTACCATTTCTATCATTGTTTAACTTAACCTCAACCTCGACCACACTGTTAGGTTATTTCTGAGCGGTACTGTAGCTAGTTCTCATTTTTGCTAATTTTGTACTTTCTAGCCACTTCAACCTTTACTTGCACATAATGCACCTGTCAGTGAAATTTAACACTACACACCCCTACTCAGGGAAGATATAAACTACCACTGGATGTAAAACATAGGCATTTATAGAACATTGTGTCTACCAAATAATTATAATAACACTGTAATGGGGGTATCAGTGTGTTTTAAGACGCATCAAAATACTATGCATATCTCACAGGGCAATAATATTGCCAACTTAAATTACAGAACTTTTTGTGTTTTATTTATCTAGAATGAGGAGAACACAAGATGGTTTGACATTAGGAGTCACAAAATTTCAAAGAAATTGGTCTATTTACTTCATGACAACGAAGCTAAGCATCAAATATTACCAAACCTTAAGCTAAAAAGTTGTAATTGTTTTATTGAAGATTTGCAAAGAAGGGTACATGAATATGCTGAAAAAATGAACAAGAAACTTGGGATCCCATTTCTTGAAATGGTATGTATATGTAATGTACAAGTAACAATCATTTACTTTTGCTGAATCAACTTCCCAAGAAATATATTTCTTGATACAGTAACTTACGAGGTGGCTCTTCTTGGAGAGTCAGCTTGCAGGCTATTAAAGTTCCTTGTGTCTCCTGGAAAATTATATTAATACAGCATCTATATTTTTTTTAATTTTGAATGTTCATTGATTCATAACCTGTACATGTATAAGTCTGCACTACAATGATGCTTCCACCCAATACCAATCACTGCCAAAGTTTATTTAAGCTGCATTGTGAAATCCAAAACAACATTGTCACCATCACCACAGTGTACCACATTTTGTGTTACGTTTTTGAGTAATTTAATTTCTTGTTTTCCAGTTCTCTAGACTTCATCTTTCCAAGAATAATTGTCATTCTAGTTATTCAGATAATGTTAAAGAATTTACATCAGACCTGGATTTACAAAGTATTGTGAATAACAAACAGCAGCCTGGAGATTCTATTTCAAATGTAAATGAACATTCATGTGTGTTGGCATTTTCTGAAACCTTTAATTTGATTAATACTGACAGCCACATTGATAAACCACCCAGTTCTTTATGTGAAAAGAGTATCACAATTGATAGTGAAACAAGCTGTAGTGGTGACCAATCATACTGTAAGTGTAGTGATCAGTCAATCTTTGGCAACCATTCAATGTGTGGTGATGATGGTTCAGTGTCTATTGCTGACCATCCAGTGTGTTCTAAACCTTTGTGCATTAATAACAAACCCAGTGATAGTTACCTACCAGGCAGTGATAATCTACCCAGTGATGGTGTCCTACCAAGCAATGGTGATCCACCCAGTGATAGTGTCCTACCAAGCAATGGTAATCTACCCAGTGATGGTGTCCTACCATGCAATGGTGATCCACCCGGTGATAGTGTCCTACCAAGCAATGGTGATCTACCCAGTATTGGTGTCCTACCAAACAATGGTGATCTACCCAGTGATGGTGTCCTACCAAGCAGTGATAATCCACCTAGTGATAGTTACCTACCAAGCAACGGTAATCCACCCAATGATAGTGTTCTACCAAGCAATGGTAATCCACCCAGTGCTAGTTACCTACCAAGCAATGGTGATCCACCCAGTGATAGTTACCTACCAAGCAGTGATAATCTACCCATTGATAGTGTCCTACCAAGCAATGGTAATCCTCCCAGTGACACTGTCCTACCAAGCAATTGTGATCCACCTGCTGCTAGTTACCTACCAAGCAGTGATAATCTACCCATTGATAGTGTCCTACCACCAAGCAATGGTGATCCACTCAGTGATAGTGTCCTACCAAACAGTGATAATCCAGCCAGTGATAGTTACCTACCAAGTAAAGGCAATCCACCTAGTGATAGTGTCTTGCCAAGCAGTGGCAATCCACCCAGTGATAGTTGCCTACCAAACAATGGTAATCCACCTGCTGATTGTTACCTACCAAGTAAAGGTAATCCACCTAGTGATAGTGTCCTACCAAGCAAGAGTGATCCACCCAGTGATAGTGTCCTACCAAGCAATGGTGATCCACTCGGGGATAGTGTCCTACCAAGCAGTGGCAATCCACCCAGTTATAGTTACCCACCAAACAATGGTGATCCACCCAGTTATAGTGTCCTACCAAGCAGTGATATTAATCCACCCAGTGATAGGTACTTACCAAGTAATGGTGATCCACTCGGGGATAGTGTCCTACCAAGCAGTGGCAATCCACCCAGTTATAGTTACCCACCAAACAATGGTGATCCACCCAGTTATAGTGTCCTACCAAGCAGTGATATTAATCCACCCAGTGATAGGTACTTACCAAGTAATGGTGATCCACCCAGTGATAGTTACCTACCAAGTAATGGTAATCCACCCAGTGATAGTTACCTACTGAACAATGGTGATGCACCCAGTGATAGTGTTCTACCAAGCAATGGTGATACACCTAGTGATAGTTACCTAGCAAGCAATGGTGATCCATACAGCAATAGTGTCATACCAAGCAGTGATATTAATCCACCCAGTGACACTGTCCTACCAAACAGTGATAATCCACCCAGTGATAGTTACTTACTAAGCAGTGATAATCTACCCTCTGCTGGTGTCCTACCAAGCAATGGTAATCCACCCAGTGATAGTGTCCTACCAAGCAAGGGTGATTCACCCAGTGATGGTGTCCTTCCAAGCAGTGATCATCCACCTAGTGATAGTATTCTACCCAGTAATGGTGATCCACCCAGTGATAGTTACCTACCAAGCAATGGTGATCCACCCAGTGATAGTGTGCTACCAAGTAATGGTAATCTACCCAGTGATGGTGTCCTACCAAGCAATGGTGATCCACCTAGTGATGGTGTCCTACCAAGCAATGGTGGTCCACCCAGTGATAGTGTGCTACCAAGTAATGGTAATCTACCCAGTGATGGTGTCCTACCAAGCAATGGTAATCCACCCAATGATAGTGTCATACCTAGCAGTTGTGATCCATCCAGTGATGGTGTCCTACCAAGCAATGGTAATCCACCTAGTGATGGTGTCCTACCAAGCAATGGTGATCCACCCAGTGATAGTGTCATACCTAGCAGTTGTGATCCATCCAGTGATGGTGTCCTACCAAGCAATGGTGATCCACCCAGTGATAGGTACCTACCAAGCAGTTGTGATCCATCCAGTGATAGTGTCCTACCAAACAATGGTGATCCACCCAGTGATAGTGTCATACCAAGCAGTGATATTAATCCACGCAGTGATAGTTACCCGCCAAGCAGTGATAATCTACCCGGTGATGGTGTCCTACCAAGCAATGGTAATCCACCCAGTGATGGTGTCCTACCAAGCAATGGTAATCCACCCAGTGATAGTGTCATACCAAGCAGTTGTGATCCATCCAGTGATAGTGTCCTACCGAGCAATGGTAATCCACCCAGTGATGGTGTCCTACCAAGCAATGGTGATCCACCCAGTGATAGTGTCATACCTAGCAGTTGTGATCCATCCAGTGATGGTGTCCTACCAAGCAATGGTGATCCACTCAGTGATAGTGTCTTACCAAGCAATGGTAATCTACCAAGTGATAGTGTCCTACCAAGCAGTGGTGATCCACCCTGTGATAGTGTGCTACCAAGCAATGGTGATCCACCCAGTGATAGTGGTTGTCCCCTACCAGATCATATTAATTTACCCAGTGATAGAAACATACCTGGAGATAGTAATAATTTTGCCAATAATAGCAATTTTTGTAGTGACCAGTTAACCAGTGGTGATGTTAAACGTCTCTTATATACTAGTAATAATAAAAAGGAACAGACTAACCAGGGGAATCTGAATATACCTAGTGCTGTTATCGGTAGAGCCTTGAACAATGAAAACTGTTGTTCGCCCTCATCGTCTACCGTTGTTAGAAACGTTCTAGAAACTGTTGAAAACATAAATCTGGCGGGAAACCTGACCCGTGCCTGTCACGGGCCATCAGTCGCGGGAGAAGAAGCAAACTCCGAGTGTTCTCCGAATATTTTCGATTCGCGATCGCCATCATCGCCAATCCTGTTTGGCTCATCTGGGGAACGTACGAGCTGTAAATCTGAGAAGAATCGCTGGTCCAGTACTGGGGAAAGTTCGGAAGGCTCAAAGTTAAGTATGGATAGTTTGCAAGAGGACAAGAGTCAAAGTTTAAGCGGAGTACCCAAACCTTGTACAGCTTCTGGAGTCGCTCCCGTCATTCTGTTTCAGAGTGCTCAAAGCGAAAGCGCTTCTGTTGCTTCTCAAATGGAAACCAACAAATCTTCTTCGAATTTGCTCATGGTCATGACCGAGGAAGAATCTCAAATGTCTTTGGAGTCCGCGCGTGGTTCTCCAAAAGACACCGAGAGCTATAAAGCGGAAGGTAATGTGGTTGTTGACGCCTCTTGTGCATCTTTGACAGGTGATATGCATGTAATCTCTTCGTGTCTCGTGGAGATGATCGAATCTATTTCCGAGAAAAATCTTCCCATAACTCCGGAAAATCCCACCACTGTTCCTCTCCCTCCTTTAAACCTCATATCTGAGAATAAAACTTTAAAAGCTGGAGATCCATCTTTAATTCCAGGAAACTCTAATTTCAAAGATAATTTTTCGCAGACGAGTTTTTCCGATAGCCTGTCTCAAGAATCTGATTCATTACCAATTGGGTCATCTATGGCTGACACTGAGGGTGAAAGTGAAAACAGTGAGAGTGAAAATGCTGGGGGTGAAATCACTAATTGTGAAAATGCTGAGGGTGAAAACACTGATGGTGAAAATGCTGATGGTGAAAACACTGATGGTGAAAAC
Organism: Corallium rubrum; assembly: GCA_964035015.1. Lineage (NCBI taxonomy): Eukaryota > Metazoa > Cnidaria > Anthozoa > Scleralcyonacea > Coralliidae > Corallium > Corallium rubrum. The sequence continues at coordinate 3,886,052 of OZ035999.1, read as the reverse complement.
GCTGAGGGTGAAAACGCTGAGTGTGAAAATGCTGATGGTAAAAATGCTGATGGTGGAAATGGTGAAAATGCTGATGGTGAAAATACTGATGGTGAAAACGCTGATGGTAAAAACGCTGATGGTAAAAGTGCTGATGGTAAAAATGCTGATCGTGAAAACGCTGATGGTGAAAACGCTGATGGTAAAAATGCTGATGGTGAAAATGCTGATGGTGAAAATGCTGACAGTAAAAATGCTGATGGTGAAAATGCTGATGGTGAAAACGCTGATGGTAAAAGTGCTGATGGTAAAAATGCTGATGGTGAAAACGCTGATGGTAAAAATGCTGATGGTGAAAATGCTGATGGTGAAAATGCTGATGGTGAAAATGCTGAGGGTGAAAATGCTGAAGGTGAAAATGCTGATGGTGAAAATACTGATGGTGAAAATGCTGATGGTGAAAATGCTGATGGTGAAAATACTGATGGTGAAAATGCTGATGGTGAAAATGCTGATGGTGAAAACGCTGATGGTGAAAACACTGATGGTGAAAACGCTGATGGTGAAAACGCTGATGGTGAAAACGCTGATGGTGAAAACACTGTAGGTGAAAACACTGATGGTGAAAACACTGATGGTGAAAACGCTGATGGTGAAAACGCTGATGGTGAAAACGCTGATGGTGAAAACGCTGATGGTGAAAACACTGATGGTGAAAACGCTGATGGTGAAAACGCTGATGGTGAAAACACTGAGGGTGGAAATGCTGAGTGTGAAAATGCTGATGGTAAAAATGCTGATGGTGAAAACACTGAGGGTGGAAACGCTGATGGTGAAAACGCTGATGGTGAAAATGCTGATGGTGAAAACACTGATGGTGAAAACACTGATGGTGAAAACGCTGATGGTGAAAACGCTGATGGTGAAAACGCTGATGGTGAAAACGCTGATGGTGAAAACGCTGATGGTGAAAACGCTGATGGTGTAAATGCTGATGGTGAAAACACTGAGGGTGGAAATGCTGATGGTAAAAATGCTGATGGTGAAAACACTGAGGGTGGAAACGCTGATGGTGAAAACGCTGATGGTGAAAATGCTGATGGTGAAAACACTGATGGTGAAAACACTGATGGTGAAAACGCTGATGGTGAAAACGCTGATGGTGAAAACGCTGATGGTGAAAACGCTGATGGTGTAAATGCTGATGGTGAAAACACTGAGGGTGGAAATGCTGAGCGTGAAAATACTTATGGTAAAAATGCTGATGGTGAAAATGCTCAGGGTGGAAATGCTGATGGTGAAAATGCTGATGGTGGAAACGCTGATGGTGAAAATGCTGAGGGTGAAAACACGGATGGTGGAAATGCTGAGGGTGAAAACGCTGATGGTGAAAATGCTGATGGTGAAAACTCTGATGATGAAATCGCTGAGGGTGAAATCACTGAGAGTGAAAACATTGAGGGTGGAAATGCTGAGGGTGAAAACGTTGAGGGTGAAAATGCTGATGGTGGAAATGTTGAGGGTGAAAACGCTGAGGGTGAAAACGCTAAGGGTGAAAATGCTGAGGATGGAAACGCTGAGGGTGGAAACGTTGATGGTGAAAATGCTGATCGTGAAAACGCTGAGGGTGGAAATGCTGATGGTGGAAATGCTGATGGTGGAAACGCTGATGGTGAAAACACTGATGGTGAAAATGCTGATGGTGAAAACGCTGAGGGTGGAAATGCTGAGCGTGAAAATGCTGATGGTGAAAATGGTGATGGTGGAAACGCTGATGGTGAAAACGCTGAGGGTGGAAATGCTGAGCGTGAAAATGCTGATGATGAAAATGGTGATGGTGGAAACGCTGATGGTGAAAATGGTGATGGTGAAAATGCTGATGGTGAAAACGCTGAGGGTGAAAACGCTGAGGGTGAAAATGCTGATGGTAAAAACGCTGAGGATGGAAGCACTGAGGGTGGAAACGCTGAGGGTGAAACCACTGAGGGTAAAACCAATGACAGTGACTATGCTTTGCCTCACCAAGGAGGTAATTTGCAATCTGTCGTTTCACCACAAAACATAACAAGCACTCCAAAAAGTGATGTGGATATTTTCCCAGGAAGCTCAAATGAAGCTCTGCAGTATTCTGATGCCAGTACCAAACAACTACCCAAGCCTGAAGATGTTGTGGAAGTAGCAGGACTTGATGGTAATGGCCAAAGTCACCCTTGGCGAAGAATTCGTGTAATGGTTTCTGACGAAGAGTGCAAATTACTAACTCCTTGTAAGAGAGCAAAACTGAGTTGTTCTGATCAGTGCAATGAGTCTTATTCTTCTGAAGAATCTTCTGATGACATGAAATTAAGAAAGAGAAGTGTTTTCCTGAAGATTGATGATGATTATAGCACCAGTGGGAACTGCAGTGACAGCAAGAACAATAATCATAATGGCAACCAAAGCAACACAATCAAGGCCAAAAACAAGAAATTGTCAGAAGATTTTTTGGACACTGACAAGCCAAAGCAAGTACAAAGTATGTATCAAGGAAGAAAATGCTTTGCTAATGATGAAACCTCGACATCAGAAGAAGAGCATGATAACAGGCATGTATTAAGGAGTAGAAAAAAGAATTCTAATCAGTGTCTTACCATGAAATTACGGGAAAGAAACAAGAAATTGTCAGAAGATTTTTTGGATACTGACAAATCAAAGCAAGTACAAAGTTTGCATCAAGGAATAAAATGCTTTGCTAACGACGAAACCTCAACATCAGAAGAAGAGTATAATAACAGGCGTGTATATTTAAGGAGTAGAAGAAATAATTCTAATCATTGCTTTACCATGAATTTACGAAAAACAAGGGACTTCTCAAAGATTGATGATGATTATAACACCAGTGGGAACAATAGTGACAACCAAAGCAACACAATCAATGGCAAAAACGTGGAATTTTCAGCAGGTTTTTTGAGTACTGACAAGCCAGTACAAACTTTGTATCGTGGGACAAAACGCCTTGCTGTTGATGAAACTTCAACATCAGAAGAAGACCATGATAATGGACGTATGAGTAATAGAAAAAAGAAAATCAAGGTTGCTCTCACCTCATGTGAGACAGAACATGGCAGTAGTAATGATCCAGTAGAGGACTCACAGTCAAGCCAGTCTTCAATGTCGGATATCTTACCAGGATTGAACACTGGTAACCACTACTGGGAAAAGAAATCCAACCCTACAAAGTATCATAGTTCTTTAATGAATATCCAACTTTTGGACGCTGTTGTGGTACTTGAAAAACTTGAGGTAAATCAAAGTTTGCATTTTGGTCAAATTTAGAAAATATCATTCATGTTAATTTCTTATTCTCACGTGTATGTGTACAGTATAGTGTATATGTGTTTATATATATATATAATTATTATATTCCACACGATGTGGTTATACCAGTAAGCAAATACTATCCTCAATAACACACATTCTTACAGTAGCTGTACCTACAGTAGTAGTGCTTCAATGGTGTATTGCATTATGCTTTATTGCATTATTATAAGTAATACCACGATTGACTCAGTTTCTTTTGTTCTCACCAGGTAATTTAATCTCTAAATTTTCCTCAAACAGGGAAATTTCTAATTTTCCCCTCATTAGCATGCATGACCAAACATCCAAACAGCACTTATACCATGACATGTTGGGAAATTAGTGATGTCCCCTTGAGCCTCGGGAGGATTTGTGAACTTCCACAAATCCTCCCTTGGCTTTCGGGGACATTTAATCACTAATTTCCTTCATATCAAGGTATTACAATATTTTATTATATAAAATAGAGTGTTTTATTGATTTTTCCACCACTAATAAAAATGGTAATCTCTCATGTGTGATTATTCAGTGATAATCTCACATGTGATGATTATCACTGAATCAGCATTATAGGTTAATGCAATTTTTGTAAGGCAATAGGACAATTTTTTTATATTATAAACAGTTTGCCCCCTCGTGAGATATCCTGGTCAACACTCGAAATAAATTTCATATTTCCGCACATCCATGTATTATTCTCTTTATATCTTGTAATACCTCACATTGCCCATCCTTTATATTTTGCCAAGCTTCATTAATATTTTTTTGTGCCTGCAAGCAGAATTTAGAAGTTGGAAATGTGCCTGCAAAAATTTGTGATCCTTTTCAAGTTTTACTAGACACAGTTTTAAAAATTAGCTAAAAAATCAACAAAAAAATTTGTGCCAGCACAAATTGAAAATGTGCCTGCGAGCGGCGCTCGCGCACTTTAATGAGGCCTGTATTTTGCTTCGCCTATCCTTTATATTTTGCTTCGCCTATCCTTTATATTTTGCTTCGCCTATCCTTTATATTTTGCTTCACCTATCCTTTATATTTTGCTTCACCTATCCTTTATATTTTGCTTCGCCTATCCTTTATATTTTGCTTCACCTATCCTTTATATTTTGCTTCACCTATCCTTTATATTTTGCTTCGCCTGTCCTTTATATTTTGCTTTGCCTATCCTTTATATTTTGCTTTGCCTTGCCCAACTTTTCTTCACCTTATGTTAATTCACTTTACTTCACTTTTCTTTACTTTATTGTTACATTTGATTTCCTTATTTACTGTACTGAAATAAATATTTTCAGGTGCCGGAATGGATGCGTCGCCGTGTTTCAAGTTAAGTTCAAGATTGAATATATATATATTAAAAAAAATGGAACATTTTGTTGACAATTTCTTTCAGTAGAGCAATTATATTGTACATACAGAGCTAAAATATTTTTAACTGCATTTGCCAGATGACATTTAAGAGGAAATTTAATGTTAAATAACTGGTTCATTTTAAAATTGTTTACTAGAAAATTACAGCTCATTTTTATCTTCAAGTTTTTTGTTTCTCTTACCCCTATGCATGCACAAGAGATTAATAAGGGTCATGGTTAGCACTAAATCATCCTTGAGATATTGACAAATGTGCATCTGCAAGCTTTTAGTATAGTAGAGATGTTGTGAGCCATGATCTAGGTTAGCATATACTGTAAACTCAGTTTCTGCATAACTATAGTTTTTGGTTAGGGTTTTTTGTTTGGGTTAGGTGTATGCATATTAGAAGGGGGCAATTGCCCTCCCAAAATATTTATAAAATGGAAATTCGGGCACCTTCTGGGAATTTCGGGCAATTTCGATATGTATTGCTGTGAAATATTCAAGCAAAATTCATTACGTTAAACTAAGACTGAAAAATACTACTTAAAAATCAATATTTAACCCTAAATTTTTCGGGCAAAAATATCATGTACGTGACATGAAATAATCTAAGAGGCCATCATCTTGAACGAGGCCTGATCACAGAGCAAATCTCAAAAAAGTCCAAACTATTATTTTGGTTCAGATTATGTTTTGTAGTAACTACTTTATATTAAGTCACATAATAGTTTCAGTTAAGTTTAGGCACAGTTGAGCTTTCCAAAATTTTCTTTAGGATAGGAACGGACACTCGGACAGGGAGGTTTTCTTTGTCTTGTGAGCTCTCGCTCGGAACTAATGACTAACTTTAACACAAAGGAAACTTTCCTGTCCGTTCCTATCCTGTGGGAAATGTTAATAATAATAAAAACTTTATTTATACTGTTAATAATCCCATCAGCATAGCTGCTGGTATAAATGGGAGAACAGTGCATATGAATATTATAACTAAACTATCTACACAATAATAACCTAAAACAATTACTAACTACAAATTATATATATATATATATATATATATATATATATATACTGCAGATATGAGACTTATTGTCGATTTCTGAAAGATACGTAATAGAACGTTTAATGGCCCATTTCCACTCAGGAGAATTTTCCTCGGACAGGACATTTTCTTTTGTCTCAAACTCATTAGTTCTGCCAAAGAGCTCACAAGACAAAGGGAAATTTCCTGTCCAAGGAAAATTCTCCTGAGTGGAAATGGGCCTTAAAACTGCATGGTGATATATGTAATTTCTCTGAAATTCGGGGCAAAGAATTCCAGTCCTTTGCGCCAGCCTTTTGGTTCCAAGGTTGCAAACGTATACCATATATCACTTTTGGTTAGTGTTGGGACTAAGGAGGATTATTAGCACTACCAGAATCGTAGTCCGATCCGATCTGAAAACAGCTGCTCAAATCCGATCCGAAAAAATTAAAACACCGGATATATGTTGCAATAGTTGCGCAAACTTTCCGAAAAGAAAACCAATGAACAAATAAATTTAAGAAAACTACTATGCAATAATAATTTTATGTAATAATAGTGCAACGTGCATACAACTAGTGAATTTGTTAATTTTGTGACAAAAACAATGACAAAAGTGAATCTGATGCGGGTAAAAAAGAACAAAATCCGATTCGATCCGATCTGAGAAAAAAAGAACAAAATCCGATCCGATCCGAACGATAAAAGTTTAGTCCGAATCCGATCGGTTCGGATCGGATTCGCACACCTACTGCCCACGCAGCACTTTTTACATCGTAAGGAGATTACGTATTACAGGTAATGGCGACTTTAAGAAAACACAACGACTACGGCAACGTGTTTGAACAATAGAATTTTATGTCATATACAAAGAGCTTTTGCAAATGACGGTCCCAAGAGTAATTTTCATGCCGTCGTGTCTCTGTTGACAACGTAGAAAAGGCATTTTTAGGTTGTAAAGACAACGCGGAACCTGGATCACTACAGAAGCCTTGGAAAAGCTTAACCTTACTCTCGCGATTGGCATAGATTGAACAAGTGTATCTCTTTGAATGTATAAATACACCACTATTTAATACCACTGTTAAACTTTCTACCGTAGCCGTAGTCCGTTGTCTGAATCTTAAAGTCCCTATTGCTGTAATGGGATACATGAGTGCACTTAAATAGATATCCGTCTGCAACGTAGTTCAAACAGTGAAATAAAAGTAGTGTGCTGCGTAGGCAGTGTTGAAATACAAATCAAAATATAGTAAGGTTTGAGTACTGTGCCTGTGGAAAATATTTAACGTAGTTTCTAACGTTTCAAGCGAAGGGCCATTTGCAACGTAGTTCCTTCATTACTCATCTTTTGTCGGGCTTCTTTTTTGTGAAAATACACAGCATGCAATTGAAGGTTGAAAATGGCGTAAAACAGTAATATCCATATAACTTGTCACTTCAATTTTCACACGATACCGGAATTTATGCCGGCTATTTATACCGGAACAATTTGAAAACGAATTCTATGGCAGATGGAAGCAGCATGTTTGGCGGCTTGAACAAAAATGCCGGCACTTATTCGCTATGCTTTTGTGTCTGTGTTTTCCAGACTGTTTTTTTCCTTTTGATGTCGGGTAGCTCTCCTTATAGCTTGGAACGGTTATACTTCTCCTTGTTGACACTAAATGCTTCCGTTGAAGCGCTCTTTGACGATAGATTATCATTTGTACGCCGATCGAAATGAGAACAGCCTAGCGCGTGTCAGTGCGGCCAATTTATTTTACTTTATTTATTTACACAATGACCCATCAATCTGCTGACAAATCTATCTATCTATCTATCTATCTATTTGGTCGACCGTTAGTCGGAGGCAGCCAGAAGGCACCTACAAATATAATTATTTTTTTCCGTTTTCGTGGCCCGATATGCATATATGTGCAAAAGAAGGATGCGACAGTAATTTTATAAATCTAGAAATTATGATGCAGTGTTTTACTATTAAAGATAAGAGACAATTCTGGATACACAAGCAAAAACTTAAGATTAAAAACATTAACTATATACGAAACAGATCTGCAGTGGACTAAAATTGTTATTCATATGAAGCAACTCAAATTTTACAGAAAATAGAATATTTTTATAGGCGAACTGCCTAATATAAAATGAGAGTGGATTTCCCGATAAGCTTGCCTTCCATTATCGCGGTTTCAAAACTCAGTTTTTAGCACCACATTCAACTTGGTAAATTTTTGGTACTAAAGTATAACAATAGCCAAAGCTACTAATATTTTTTATTTTATTTTTGCAAATGGTATCCGAATGGGTATTTATGCAACGAATAATCCGAAGACGAAACTTGAAGAGATATTACAAGTGAAGTGTGGACAATATATATGCATGATTGACGTGGGTGAACCCGGAAGGTTTCGTCATGATATTCTGGCTATTGTTAAACGAAAGATGACCTCTCTGACTTCATTGCGTACAAAGGGTGTCCAAGTTCTCCAAGGAACGAGAAAAGTAACGTAAGTAAATTTTTCATACTGTTTTACCTTATGCATGAGGTTAAACTATCTTTGACTTTGTTTATATGTATACAGTCGACGCTCTCGTATAAAGCGACCACCTCAGGATTGTGAAAAAGTGGTCGTAACTCTTTATAGGTACGAGCTTCAACTGTATACTGATGATAGTATGTCTGTCGTCTAGCCGCGGACTCAGAATTTCCTGATAATTAACCCAGACAACAATTATTCGCACAATATTCTTAGTTCGGTCACTATTTTTTGGCACCGCCATTGTGCATGGTCTGTGTGGCAGTTTGACAGCTACATTAGGAGCGCTGGCGCCATCATGACGTGGGAAATGTTTCTCCAAAGGGTCCCCGAACTGAGAGTGCTTTAAAAGACAAACCAGCTCTGGCGGTGTGCGTATTGTGCTGCCGTAAACCCGATTTACAAGTTAGATGCATATACTGTCATGTGCTACGCTACCCTAATAAGGTCACTTACTTACTATACTTACTCACTCACTCACTCACTCACTCACTCACTCACTCACTCACTCACTCACTCACTCACTCACTCACTCACTCACACTCACACTCACCCAACCACCCACCCACTCACTATTACTTACTTACTTACTTACTTACTTACTTACTTACTTACTTACTTACTTACTTACTTACTTACTTACTTACTTACTTACTTACTTACTTACTTACTTACTTACTCACTTACTCACTTAAGCCCTAATCAAACGAGAACGCAAGTCATCGCAAGTTGGCAGTCACAAATTTCTGTGGCGGTCGTTCGAACACCCAAATTAACAAAATAAAGGTTTCATGAGTGTTTTAAACAAGTTTTAACTTTGTCACGGTACATAATATTTTCGGGAAATTATTCAGAGCGGCTGGCTGAGATAGCGTGACTGCATGCATGCCAACTTGCGATGACTTTCTCGTTTGATTAGGGCTTTGCTCTGTATTTGGTATCGATTTGCCTTCCATATATAATACGTACATGTTAACTTTAGAATGACTTGTGTATACATGTGCATGGAATTGAAAAGGTGACGTCATTAATGGACCTATACGTAGCGACCGCCTCGCGTGACTCAGTTTTTTACACCGGTCATATTACTTGCAATTAATTTTATTACTTCTATTTGAAGGAACTTAAAATGATTGTTGTTGTGTTGTAGACCCGTTTCATAATGTCTGATATATATTGAAGTGAACTATGCAACGTTCATATCAGTACTGTACTAACTTTTATATATATATATATATATATATATATATATATATATATATATATATATATATATATATATATATATATATATATATATATATATATATATAGCGTAGAATATACTTTACATGTTTGTGTTGTGTTGTGTTGTGTTGTGTTGTGTTGTGTTTTGTGTGTTGGTTGTGTTGTGGTTTGTTTGTTGTTTTTTTGTGTGTGTTTTTTGTTTTATTTTTTCCCCTTTTTTTGGGGGGGGGGGGGGGGGGCGTGAAATTTGACCGTTTTTCGACAAGAAAATAATGAGAAATAGACAAAAACGAAAACCGCGCGATTCATGGCACATTATTCATGTTAAGCGGTACATTCGCGTAGGTGTCCACTGAACAAATTCAACGAATGCTCGCCGCTAGCAATTAAGTTCGACATGTTAAGCTCGGCGTTCGAAACCACGTCGAACTTTGTCGAACTTAGTATGTATTAAGTTCGGCACACGATAAGCGCGACGTTTGAACCGGACCTTACTCAACTCGACGTTACTTTTAGGCCGAATGAAGCTTAAAAAACTATTTAATTTGGGACTTTAGTTAGTTATTTGACCGCCATGTTGGTATACGCCAAAGTGGGCAGTCGACATGGCGCCACCGTGCCAATCAAGCCAATATTCACATTTTAGTTTCCCAAATTTTGGCTTTCGGAATATATGTGATAATGATTTCTTCATGCGCACCATAGAAAATAGATAGTACAATAATGTAAGGTGGGAAAAATTTATGACGTGAAAGTCGTTAATGAAAACACTGGTGAAAACCATCTATAAAGGCGGTTATACCTTCTAAACAAACACAAGTCCTTTTTATGACATTTCCAATTTAGAAAATAAGAACTTCATTTACTAATGTTTAGGCATCAGCTAGACTTGGACCTGACTTGATCCAAATCTAGGCATCAACGTGTTCGTATATTTTTGAACACCTTCAGAAAAACATGGAAAAAATTATGATTTTCTTACACTGCCGAAATCAACTGAAAAATTGGTCGACAAATATAGTGGAATTTGAACTCTCGTTTGAACTCGCACTTTTGGGGTTCCGCCGCTCTGCCGGCTAGAAAAAAGATATTCAAACAGTGAAATAAAAGTAGTGTTCTTACGTTTCTATCTGACGAAGGGCCTTAATTAATCGCTGAAAACGTTAGACTCCTACGTTCTCTGCTTCGGCAGTATATATCAAAGGTTACTATATATATTTCGATAGTATACAGAGATTGTTTTGTATAGCTTTTCATAGTGGAATTCATATTATTTATTGATTTGCTGATACACCAATAGTCAGTGTATCCGCACATCAATAATTAGAGATATTGAGCTCATGCCCATGGCCTCAGGGACTAGAGGGGCCATATAGACTCATGAGGATATATCTCGTTGCTCGTACACGTATATTGGACAAAACCCGCCTCTAATCAATCCCACTCGAGTCAACCGATTTTTCGATTGACGTCGGCAGTGTAAGAAAATCGTAAAATTTACTTTTCATGTCTGTTATATATAGTGCAGGTCTATTATAGTATATGTCTGTTATAGTATATGTCTGTTATATGAATGCGAGTTTAGGCTTGGCGTGTCACTATAGATTGTAAAGGTTAGGGCCTGCGTGGGCTATATGTACGTTATATACAGTACAGGGAGCTTACGCAAATACAACGTCGAGTCGACGACGTCCTTAATACAATAGAATTTTCCTCACACACCAAGGAAAATGAATAATTTTTAGTTTCAAAAGTAATCCTAAACGCCGCCTCCCTTCTATCATGTACAACGTTATTCGGATCATTTTCCGGACGACGTTAACTCGTGAAACGGCGAGCCCTGTTAGTTGAGTTTGATTTTGGACTATATGCGACAGAATCCTTTTAGAACTCTAAAGCTTTTGGATGTCGAAAAATAAGTATTCACTACTATGTAAATAGATTCGTGGTTTCTGCTGGATATACTGAAGTTTAAATTGCCTCCTATTATATCAATGCCAAGCAGACACGCACCGAAAGTGCTTCCATATTTTGGCCTTTGTTTTATTGTTTAGCATGACAAGTGGAAGAAACCGTCAATATTTGTGTCCAGTTTCTGTGTCGGTTAAGCCGGTTATATTTTATTTGCATAAACCGATGTTCATATGTTTGACAATGATTTGTGGCAATGCATTAAGTCATAGGGTTCGGACGCTGCTTGTAATAGCATTCGCGAGAAGTTTGAGAGGAATAACCATATTCGTTGCATTTTGTTGAAAGAGGTAAGATCCAACAGATCCAGCGAATCAATTTTATTTTAATTGATATTTTAATCTACATTGTATGATTAGTATTAGTCGATGTATTATTTTTAGTTCATTTGCTTTCTGGATGGGAAACACGTCCGTTTAAATCAACATTAAAATGCGCGGTGGTCAATACGACGTACATTGATCTGGATTAGACGGATTATAGCTTCTGAAATAAGTTATAACATCACATTGAATTAAATCCATAACTGATTTGCAGTACTGACTTTTACATGTATTTTTCTAGCGTTTACAATAGGCTATACGTGAGATGTAGACAAATTGCCAACGAACGAACAATGCGAATAATCAGGCGCGATATGTAGTTTAAATGCATGATAAGTAAGGACGAACATCTGAAGATAGTGCGGACTTAGCCTGCGTCACAGACGCTAGTGCGAGCTATATATATAATGAACCCAAGGATCATTCTGCCGCCTGATTTTCGTTGGAACATGCATCTAAACCAGTCCGATTAATCGCAGCGTGTACCGTAATTGCAAACGTAGTCTCCTACACTCGTCGTTGCCGCAGAATCATCAGGGGGCTTAAGCAAGCTAGGACAACGATGGCAATCTGAAGTTCAGTATCTAGCAGAAACCACGAATCGTTTACGTAGTGTTGAATACTTAAAGTATGTTTTTCGACATCCAAAAGCTTTACAGTTCTAAAAAGATTTTGTCGCATAGTTTGAAATCAAACTCAATTAACAGGTTTCGCCGTTTTATGACGCCGTCCTAAAAGCGTGAAAATGATCTGAATAACGTTGTATGCATGTACAGTGTACCAAAAAAATTCGAACCCTTAGAAAATGAATTAGCATTCTTTTCAAACAACCTATTGTAGTAGTTTGAAAGCCCTAAAAGCGCTGAGTTATAAATTAATCAGCACATAAGTTAAACAGAAGGAGAAAAAGCTTTTAAATACTTTCACCATGCATGCATACACTTCAAGTTATCTTAATTTCCCAGGTGTATAAGACCGTGTTTTTTTACGCATCCGTGGCTCAGAAGTGTCTTTGACGTTCGCTTTGCATATTTGCTTAAGCTCCCTATCCTTTGTTTTACGCAAACAATTAAATTCGTCTAAATATCGACTCACCAACAAAGCTTTTCGTTAGCATGAATTAATGTATATACGTGGTACACGTATATCGACCTGTAGTGTATTTGGAATGTTTGTCTGCGTGCCGGTGGCGTCATGTGACAAACGTTCGAAACGCTCAAATACTCTGAGGGATCAAACCTGCAAGAAACTTAATAAAACAGTCCTTAACAAATAGTGATGGTGATAAATTATTATAGCCTATACTATAAGGCTTTAACAATAAGAATTCTAACTTGGTCACATGTTCAGCGCGTGGACGGTGTATCGGGACGCGTGTCAGACTCGCGTGGGATTTGCACTCGTCCTAATAAGTTCGACATACCATTCCGCCACTCTACCAGTTGAGCTATCGAATCTACTGGGAATGGTGTGCTGGTTATATGCCAGTTTAAGCGCACGAGCCGCGAGATATTCACATGACAACTCAGTCAGAGTGTGGTCAGCGATTCAGTGCGTATCTCGGAAGATCTGCTGTGGGGGTGTTGGTGGCACAGTGATGTGTTGGTGGTGGCATAGTGGTGTGTGTGGGTGTTGGTGGCACAGTGGTGTGTTGGTGGTACAGTGGTGTGTTGGTGGTACAGTGCTGTCGGTGGGTGGCACAGTGGTGTGTGGGTGACACTTTGGTGTGTGGATGGCATAGTGTTGTGTTGGTGGCACAGTGGTGTGTTGGTGGTACAGTGGTGTGTGACACTTTGGTGTGTGGGTGGCATAATGTTGTGTTGGTGGCACAGTGGTGTGTGGATGGCACAGTGATGTGTTGGTGGTACAGTGGTGTCGGTGGGTGGTACAGTGGTGCGTGGGTGACACTTTGGTGTGTGGATGTTGGTGGCACAGTGGTGATTTGGTGTTGGTGAATGGTGACACAGTGGTTAGCGCACGTACTTTTCACTTCCGCAATTCGGGTTCGACTCCTGCTGGATGCAGCTATCGGATTAGAAAATTTAGAATTTAACCATGAGAAGACTGGTTCTAGTATTAAACATCGCAGTTTTCCTCCGGGTACTTTGGCTCTATTAACCGTGGTAAAACACCGGACCCTTATTAGACCTTTACATAAGGGAGAACAATTTGATATGACTGATCCGGTTATCCAATATAAATAAACTTAATTTAGTTTTTAATTTCAGAATCACTCTCACCCTATAAAATTAATCTAACTTGGATCAATCTCAGATCAATCCAGGCTTGCTTTGAGAAAACGTTTACATTCGTTTAGATCGATTTCAGTTTCCATTGAAGTGTTTACATTCAGATCGCTTTTGACTGAGATCAAATCGACACTAGGCTGTGTGCAGACTCTACTGTCTGGTTCGTTGAATAGACTATAGAGTTTTCACGCGGGCTAGATCGACAATCGCTTGTGTGAAATAAACACTTATTAATTAACTCATTCCTGTCCCAATCGGTCTTTAGTATTTTATTCTGGCTAACGCCAGACGATTTTATTCACTTCTGAGGAAGCCCTCGGACAGGGATGAGTTATAAACTATCCCTCTAATATTCGACTTGAAATCTACTGGTATAGTTGGTCCATGATCCATGTTTTTAAATAAGCATTCCGTTTTGCATGTGAAGAGGGACTTCCACAACACCTTGGCTGTATACAGTATATAGTATAATCAGGCGGTTTGAGAAATGTCAAAGTAATTCTATAATCATCAAATACGGAACACTTTTAAGGGCGTTTGTCGGCGTCGTTATCGCATCGATGTTGATATACGTACGCGTGTCCAGGCATTGCAAGTGACAGCTGCTCCAAAGGACACATACACCTCAAGAAAACAAAAGGCGGGATATCGGCAGAAACGTGGGGAAAGTTCAAAGGGTTAGGTTGAGCGGACTTTACTCTAAAAGCAAGCATCTTGCGAAGATATAGCTTTGTTGGGTTCTTGAAAGAATTCGTTTTGACTCCACGTTGCGAGTAAAAAGAATTTGTATATTTTTTACATATGTTTGTAGGGAATGGATTTGTTTTTACTATTCTAGATACTTATCCGCAATGGATATAATAGTATAATATGTAAACTAGAAGTTTTTATCAAAAGTGAAGTGCTGCGAGTTGCTACCATTTACTATTTAGTAGTAAAATACTTGTTATCGTCCGAAGTATTTTCAATTAAAGAGCCCCTCGAAATGTCGCTAAGCCTTTTGTGGCCTTGATATATACTTCCAGCAACAAATAGAGTTGTGTTTGATATAATAGTATAGTAGAAAAATACACTTACTTCTCTTTAATAAATCAATATATTCCAGCGCCAAAGTCAATGCCAACTTGCCAAGAAAAGTCCTCGAGGACGAAAGACAACGTTGGTGTAGCGTAGCGCACAATTTAATGCCTGCCGCTGATCGGTAGACATTACGTATACCGAAGATCATCACCCACGAAATCCTAAATCCTCGTCAAGATTAGTGAGCTGCTCGCCGCAAAAACTAGAGTGCTTATAAGCAGTGTTTTGGATAGAGCAAAGCGGTGAAAAAATGGTAAACTGGCATTTTAAGAGATTTTTTTAGCAACGAAATACTGGTGTTTTGAGCCGAGCCCTCATCGGAGACACCCTATAGCTATAGTTATCTCCACAGTAATCTACAAATCTCCCTGAATTCATCTATTAAGTGTAACTAAATGAATTTCTTGCAGGTGTGAACAATTCATAAATTTGAGCACTTTTTTTGGTATGGTCCGAATATTTTATTTTTTAATCCGAACACTTATGTTCGTGTAAACAGGGTCTTGAACAAAGTAAAAATGGCGGTAAACCAGCTTTTTAGTAACGAAATAGTGACGTTTCGAGCGGTTTACCACATTTTCACTTTGCTCTATCCAAAACACTGCTAAAGCCTGTTTTCCACGAGGCGGAATTTTCCGCGCGGAGCGGAAATTTTCTTTGTCTTGTGATTTCTCAGGTGGAACTAATTAGAAAAGACAAAGAAAAATTGCGCTCCGCGCGCAAAATTCCGCCTTGTGGAAAACCGGCTTAACGCATGCAGCACTCCACTTTTATTTATATATATATATATATATATATATATATATATATTTATATTTATTATACCCTCACAAATAATCGTCCAATCAAATGTCTACATTAGCGTCACGTGCCAGCCCAATATTTTACGATGTGGGACAACTACATATTGGGCAGCAACATTTGGACAGGTGCACAAGGTATATATTTACTTGTCAATTGCACGATTATTTGTTCGATATAATAAAACACCTATTGGATTTATCTTCGCCCGATATGGAAAATATTTAAGTCTCAAATTTTAATATTAGGCTCGACTTTCGGTCTCGCCCAATATTGAATTTTCGACTTAAATATTTTGCCATATCGGGCTTAGATGAATCCAATAAGTTATAATATATATATATATATATATATATATATATATATATATATATATATATATATATATATATATATATATATATATATATATATATATAGATATCGCTCTATGGCCTTTAGGTCATATTGAGCGCTCTACAGGATGAGCCATTGCTGCTTACGCATTGTGCGCACGCTCACTGCTTGCAGTTTGAGCGCTCTGGCATGGTTTTGATGTCCCACAATTTGTGAGGCACCAAAGGTGACTGTAAATAGCAGTTACCTTCATCCTGCTCATCAGCACTACACTGATGAGGCCCAAAAGGCCGAAACGGTACCATCTGTAGTTATATATATATATATATATATATATATATATACGTGTGGGTTTTGGTCTACGAAACGCAAAGAGTGCTCGATAACATATAGTTAGAGCAAATATAGATTTTCGCTTACCTCAAAAGTCTGCAACAGGCTGTTTCATCTAAAAAAGAATCTTCAGGCAGATTCTTTTTCCTGAAGATTCTTTTTTAGATGAAACAGCCTGTTGCAGACTTTTGAGGTAAGCGAAAATATATATATATATATATATATATATATATATATATATATATATATATATTAACTATTTTTTACTTAATTAACTTTAAGTTTAAAATCTTTAAGGACCTTTAAAGTATTATTTTATGAATCACCAGCTTAAATTGAAATCCGTAACTGCACTTTCATTAATGGCTTTCTAAGGCGCCTCTCCCTGACGAGTAGAACCGTCTGGCGTAAAGCTACGGTTACACACCGATTTGTGTCGCCGATTTGTGTCTAATTGCGGCTACACACATCAATTTGTGTTGAAGAAAAATCAAGTTTAAAAATAAACCAAGGATGGGCGGTGGAGCTTGAACAAAAGAAATTTGGTATGATTGCAACACAAATCGGCGACTTGCAGATTTTCGTTGCATGGAAGTTTTTGATCCATTATCAAAAACTTGCAACGAAAATCGGCAACGCCCGATTTGTGTTGCAATCATCCTTGGTTTATTTTTAAACTTGATTTTCCTTCAACACAAATTGATGTGTGTAGCTGGGTGACCGATTTATCTCGCAATAAAGCGGCGACACAAATCGGTGTGTGTAACCGTAGATTTAAAGGGACACCTTACGCAGTTCTGGGGTTTGACTTTTTCCAACTTTCTTCGGCTGTCTATACATGAATTTCGGCTTGCTTATGTAGACCTGAACTAGTATATATGTCACTGCCTAAAGTCCCACGACCTGCAAGGGAGGGCCTTTATTTAAGGATTTTATTATATTTTTATATATTTATATTTAGGAACACGGTATACCGCAAAAGACTAATGACAATTTACCATATTTAGCCCTTCACACAGTAGCCTGCTATAGCAGACTTTTTCCTCACAAAGCGGGAGGGGGGGGGGGGGGGAATAGGGTCTGCTATGGCAGGCTATTCACACAGTTGGGTTTTTTTTCATTTTTCAAGGTTTCCTAGCGACAGCGCAATCGATTGCCTTCTTGTGTTTACAACGATAAAAAGCTTTTTCTGCGTTGTGAATGACACTTTGTGTAAAAACGAACCAAAAATTTGTTTGTGTCTTCAAGAGAACACGAGGCGCTACAAACTTTCAAAAAACTGCAACCCTATATTATGATTTGAAGATGAACGAACGAGTTTATTTCATATATATATATATATATATATATATATATATATATATATATATATTATATATATTATTGATATTCAACTGTTGTTGTCCGCTGTTGGAATATTATACACTTCCTGAAGCATGCTGCCACGCCCCCATCCCCTGAGTTAATAGTGTTATTTGAACCTCGCTATTTCTTGACAAGAACCAAGAATTTTCATGGCACCCAGAATGTAGCCCAAAAAGTGAAGATTTAAAAAGATGACTCAAGAGTTAAAAATCAAAACGAATTTCCTGTAAGTTACAGTGTTGCGGTTATTGCAAAAGAATATTGCACTGACTGTCAGCCTCTGTCAGAGTATATATATATATCAGGCTTTCTTTTTCTGTTACCAGACATCACTAGACAATGGTCTAGAAATTTTGGCGATTTTTAGTAAAAGGAAATTTCGAGTGTTGACTGAAACTTGAGTATATATACATTATAAGACCAAGCTGGGACTAGTTTTCTGCGCCACCCGCGTTTCTCTGTAGTCAAAGTGATTATTATACAATTTCAAATATCCCACGTACATTTCGCACCATCCCGGGGAGAACTTCAAAAGCTTTTCGTCTTCCGCCAAGCACATTTTAATGAAAGTTGCACAACAAAGTTAAAAAGACAATTAGTTTTTAAACTGATACAGATAACGCTTAACTAAATGTGGTCATCCTGTGTTATTAAACACGACTAATACCCCAGTGAATATTCCGTTGTGGGCCAGCATTTATGCACGTGTCTCCAGCGGCGGTCTATATGTTTCGTTTCGTATACAGTTGTTTATCCGGTTTGACTTTATATTGTTATCTGATCCTAGAACTCTTCCAGTTTAATGTTTGTGAATTCAGTCGAGCAGTTTACTTCACTATATGGCTAAAATGAATACTTAACTTCGATAATTCCAGAAAGACTGTATAAAAAACTTTGTGTGCTGTTTGATTTTAAGTAAATACGCACAAATGAAAAATATTTAAATGAGACGCTTCTACATTATTTTATTTGTCCGAGTTATCGAAATACCGACAAGCTGTAAACATTTTGAGACATCAGACCACAAGCCATACAGCGAAGTTTATACAGACTCCGAAATTATAACTTCCGTGTTCATATAAAAACGCGGAAGCTGTAAAATGGCGGAGAATTTTTACATTGCTGTTGAGTTTGAACTGAAAGGATTTTAACATTAGGCGATATATTTGCTCAAATTATAATGCTTTCAGTTTTTGTCCCGCGGACACACGCGTGGTATATATAAAGTGCTTATCTCGGACTGCTTATCAGCGGCTTTTTCGCGTCCTCGACGGTTCCAATAAGCTTTTTTCAGCTGTGGTGAAGAGGGATAACCTTATTGTGTTCATTAAATGAAGAGCGGTTCCTTTAATTGTACAGAACACAAGGCAAGATAATTGAGCACATCGGAGCGGTCTCGCGTTCAAAAATTAATTCGGTTTTGGAAAGTACCTGGGTTTAGTTGCCGGCAAAGAGAACGCTTTAAGAACCTTGATACTTAAAACAAACTGCGGGAGCTTTAAAAGAACCCGCTGCTTTGAATACACTTAAGTATTTCACTGCGGCGTCGGTCCTCGGCTTGACACGCGGAAAATTGAAGAAAACAATTCAGTTTGTTGTGCATGTCCGCACAGGCAAGACCACTGTTATTTTTCTGCTGTGTCTATTTTGCTAAAAAAAGGCTTATATATAGGTATAACCGAGTGTTAATACTGAATCACCTTTGCTTTCTTACACTACTTTATCATATATCCATAGTTGCTCAAAAGATATACTGATGATCTGAGTTGTGACTCTTTTTTTTCCCTTTTTACTTCTTTAGGTAAATATATTTCCTTATCGAGGAACTGGTTTTGGTGTCACATGGCTGGAAATTGCATATCTAAATCGAAAAAGGAATCTGACAACGCGTTGGACCGACCAGGTGAATTAATTTCTGTAACATTGTAATATATAAATTTGTATGTACTTCTTATTTAAAGCGCATACATCGCTTGAAACGTTTGTGCCTAAAAATCTCCGCGCAGTTCACCTTTCGTTTTTATACTATATTCATGCACAACACATTTCTGATCTTGAATATTCATGCACAACACATTTCTGATCTTGAATATAAATGAATGCCGGTTATCAGTCCGTCATGTTAAGTAGATATAAACACGAACCAAACCAACTTTATATTACTAGAAGATACCGACTTATATGTTAAATGAATTCAACCGCTGCAGTACGTTTTGAAATTTGTATCTTTGCTTTTGAAACCGGCCTTTTTGTTCAGTGTTGTCTGCAGACCGGATGCTTTGACTCACTGAGCTATATTCGGTTAATAAATAGAATATTGAAAGTGAAAAGAGACTGACAAGAAAGGTCAATCGTATAATATATAAGATGCACAATTTTGCTTACTTAGTCAGACAAGAATTAAGGAAATGTGTATAAAAGGATTTCTTATTTTCGAAAATGATAAATAAGGGCATGTGTATATGTAATTATAAGAGTTGTATAAGTAGCCATTTACCCGGCCGAACCGCACAGTTGCATGGCCATGATTATATCAAAAAATTATTGCATGAGTCATTAGATATCTTTTTTTTTATTTTGTGTGCATGTCTGTCCGCCGTCGGTACGGTATTTAATATGGATATATTATTTTTATTTTCTTAATAAATTGATATGGTAAAAGTCATGCATAACATAGGCCAAATTTCAGCCTATATATATGCTCATGACACGATTCAGAAAGAAAGAAACAGATAATTATATAGCTTTATAGGTTGGAATAATTATTGTGGGACGTACGGTGTCGTCAGGTGGAGAATAATGATATTGGGTAACGAGAAAAACTCTTCGATCGCTTAATTTGGATTTTTTTTTAAAAAAAGAGAACCTCATGTCCGCTCTCTCCCCACCCACCGACTAAAGCCGGCTTTCCACTAGGCGGAATTTTGTGCGCGGAGCGGAATTTTTCTTTCTCTTTTCTAATTAGTTCCACCCGAGAAATCACAAGACAACGAAAATTTCCGCTCCGCGCGCAAAATTCCGCCTCGTGAAAAACAGGCTTTTATAGGCCCTGTTTACATGAAGAGGATTGAGTGTCCTTGTTGTGTTTACATGAAGAAGATTGAAAGTTTTCGATCTGATCAAAAGGAATGGCTGGTTAAGCAATCTACGCAGTGGAGTGTATTGACTTGAGATTCAAGCAAGGATGACTTGAATGTCTCCAATCTGATCCATCTAAACAAGTACGGTTTGACTTGAAAATGACTTGATACGCATGAGTCAAGTTGGTGCGTGTCGTGCTAAATGGCAAACATCTAGAAACATGGTTTTTACAAATCATTTTTAGAAACATGAGCAATTGTGCTGCCAAAATTATGAATCGAATTCGCTGGCAGAGATATCATAAGTTGGAATTAAGGGATCAAATATATTCTACAGTTTTTTATTTGATTGTCTGATTCCATAGAGATTGTTTATCAGTTTGATTATTTGTGTAATACATGTTCTAAGTACAATTTTAAGTACAACGATGTGCAGATTTAAGTTAGTGGGTGGGTGGGTGGGTTGGTGTATGTGTATGTATGTATGTATGTTGGGGGAGGGAGGGAGAGAGGGATGGAAGAAGTGGGGAAGGCTGAGCGAGAGGGGAAGACTGAGGGAGGGAGGCAGCGAGCGAATAATGCTACTACACTTAAATATATATATTTTTATATAACAATTAAGTTTGACATCTTGAACGTCTTTTGCACGCTTTTTATACAACATGTCAAGAAAGTTTGCCAGGAAACAGCTGAAGAAATAAATTTTATGCAGATGTTAAACATCTGATTGCATAGGATTCATTGCATGGGATTTTCGGTATTACGGTTTTGTGGTGTTTTTCGTACAGTATTTCGGTAATTTTGCCGCTTCGATATATATAGGATTTTTGGTTTTATTCACCTTTGGAGTTTTCGCTATTTCGTGTAATCGGTATTGCGGTTTTTGACGATTTTTTCACGGTAGTGTTCTTACCGCTGTAGATGACACCAGGTATAAGCGACTTTTTCTGGCATGTTCAAATTTACCTGTTATAAGGCTACCGAAAGGTTTGTTCTAGCCGACACGACACGGAACTGGTTATACTCGAGAACTGAAACAACGCAGAGGAGCCAAAAAGGAAATACCTTGGCCTCAAAAGAAAGACGAAAAACCATCGATTGCTCGGTTGTCGAAATCCCCGATAAAATTGCAGTTCAAATCGTATAACGACACTCCGTGTAGTTTATACACGAACGATTGGAAATCACAGTCAGGTGTGCGATAAAAATTGCCTCAAAATCCCAATTTAAGTTGCAACAAAAATTTATAACTCTATAAAATAAACTAAATTTGTCGAGAAGAATTGGTTTAGTTTCAGATATAAACGAATCCTAACGATGATTCAATATTCCCTTGCTGCCCAGGCAATAATTTCGTGACACGAACCAGTCCACGGACCTTTAGTGCTTAATGCATGCATCTTATATCCACGAGGAAGCGAACTATTTAATTTATATATTGCCATATAGATTTATCGCAAGCGAAAGAACAAAAGTACTAAAGATGTGCAAAATATTAATTAGGAAGACATTAAAACAGGAAACGAAATTGGAAGAAAAGCCAGTTCATCCCGAACACAGATGGCGTAGGTCTTTGGAGGTAAACAACAACAACTGGAGATCGATAAACTGGAACGATAAGAAATAAAATGACGTTTATTACATTCATTTACATATTGACTGAGTTACACGTAGCTGCCGTCGAAACTTTATTTTACAGAGTTGACCCGCATGCTAACCTGTTACTGTTAGTAATGAACTTGTGCCATATTGTTTTCAAACTGCAGTGGTTCAAACCGTTGATAAAAACCATTGTTTGTCCCGGCTTAGGTGTTCAATGTAATCATCAGCGCGATCTTCATAGTTGGACATGCAATACGACGTTTCCATTCACTCCTCCGAAGTGTGGCTGTTGTAATGGATAACTTGTCGGCGCCATCACAAAGTATACGATGAAAGGGGAAAAGCGAACGCGGCAGAAGTACTTTACAAATACAGGTGTCTCCCTGTCAAATATCCGTACCGACTATAAACATTCTTTTATCTTTTGGTTGGCGCCCTTGTTGGCACTTCGAGTTATTATGTGATATATAGAAACTTAACGAAAAACAGTCTTTTTAGAACTGATAAATACATCAACGCCCAGCAAAATACACGAAGCAAAGCCATTGATATTTATTCTAAGATACGATACCCGCCTGGATCATAATTATATATAGTTAGTCCTATATGGCCAGCATTTGGCGTTTCATTCGATTAAACGGTTTCTTTGGAGGAAGGACTATTTAGGGAAGGAACACTACAAGAAAAATATTGTTTAACACAAGAGATTTTTCTTCACCAAAATTCCCTAGAACTGCATGCATGCATTTAATGTAATTGATTGAAATGCCAAACATAAGGCTATACCGTACACTTCAAATTCCCAGCATTAGTACCATTGACATACACACAGAATTTGCGGCTGTAAAGCTCTTGGCAACGACCTCAGTAGCTGCATGCATGTGGTCACTATGTAGCCATGCAGTTGCATTGCACTAGCATGTATATTCCATTCCAACCGGGAAACTTTGATGTTACATTTTTTCCACCGGTCCCAGTTTGGTCTTAAAATGCATATAAGATTCTAAAGGTGCTGTTACACCATGCGATTTTTCTTGCAACTTGCAACAAATCACTGAATGTTGCAAGTTGCAAAAAAAATCGCACCGTGTAACACCCCGTAGTGGCAACGCTGTGTCTGTCCCTTCACAGACCCTAGGATTCTTAAGATGATTTAAGGGGACTCTATACCGTTTTTACATCGATATATATTACTCAACCTTGTACCCAGAATCTTATCTCCAGTCCTAATCTTACGTTAAAATAATTGTACAAAGTTTGCTCCAAGAACTAAATAAGCTCATAGTCTAAGAAGTGTTGTTGCTGCTGTTCGTGCAGTTTGGTTTTACTGCTGTTGTTGTTGCTGTTATTGTTGTTAATGTTGTTGCTGCTGCTCTTGCTGTTGTTGTTGTTGTTGTTGTTGTTACTGCTGTTATTTCGTTGCTGCTGCTCTTGTTGCTGCTGCCGTTGTTGTTGTTAGTATTGTTGCTGCTGCTCTTGTTGTTGCTGTTGTTGCTGCTGCTGTTGTCACTGCTGTTATTGTTGTTGTTAGTGTTGTTGTTGTTGTTGCTGCTGCTGTTGTTGTTAGTGTTGTTGCTGCTGCTCTTGTTGTTGCTGCTGTTGTTGTTGTTGTTGTTAGTGTTGTTGCTGCTGCTCTTGTTGTTGCTGTTGTTGTTGTTGTTGTTGTTGTTGTTGTTGTTGTTGTTGTTGTTGTTGTTGCTGCTGCTGTTGTCACTGCTGTTATTGTTGTTGTTAGTATTGTTGCTGTTGTTGTTGTTGTTGTTGCTACTGTTGTTGTTGTTGTTACTGCTGTTATTGTTGTTAGTGTTGTTGTTGTTGTTGCTGCTCTTGTTATTGTTGTTGTTGCTGTTGTTGTTACTGCTGTTGTTGTTACTGCTGTTGTTGTTGTTGTTGTTAGTGTTGTTGTTGCTGCTGCTCTTCTTGTTGTTGCTGCTGTTGTTACTGCTGTTGTTATCTTGTTATTTTTTGCACTCAGAATAACCTTTATTTTTGTTAAGGCTTACGTCGATACGCTTATCGCTCCTGGAAAACATTTACACATAAATGTAAGTATTTAGTTACTGTATACTTTAGTATATACAATAGAGTGAGTGTTTTATTGATGTTTCTAGCACTATTAAAACTAATAATCGTAGCTACCTCGATTACCACGAAACGCATTCGCGTTTACAGCTCCATTTTTGTGGGCAATGGGACTATTTTTGTATAACATGTGAGATGGCACATATGTTTTATATACTGAAATGTTTTACCCTCTGTAAAAATTCGTTAATAGTAATAATAATAATAATAATAATGTTCTTGGTTAACACTCGAAGAAAGTTTTATATTTCCGCACATCTTACGATGCCATGGTCAAGTCTGTTGCATGGCAGTGAAATCTTCACTCTTAACGATGACACCACCAAGAACATCCTGGCGCCAATTTGATATGTCGACAGTTAGGAAAATGCGCTGGAGGAGGAGCTCAGGAAAAAAGAATGACACCAATAAGGCAGTGCTAAGCATAGTAATGGTAATAAGACAAATGCTTTAAGGTTTGCAGGGTCATTTCTGTAACGCGCTCAGATGGCACATATTGATAACAGTGTTTTATACACTGAAATGTTTTACCCTCTGTAAAAATTCGTTAATAGTAATAATAATAATAATGTTCTTGGTTAACACTCGAAGAAAGTTTTATATTTCCGCACATCTTACGATGCCATGGTCAAGTCTGTTGCATGTCAGTGAAATCTTCACTCTTAACGATGACACCACCAAGAACATCCTGGCGCCAATTTGATATGTCGACAGTTAGGAAAATGCGCTGGAGGAGGAGCTCAGGAAAAAAGAATGACACCAATAAGGCAGTGCTAAGCATAGTAATGGTAATAAGACAAATGCTTAAGGTCTTCGTTAAGGTTTGCAGGGTCATTTCTGTAACGCGCTCTCAATTCGTCAGAATTTATGCCACAAAAATAAAATAGATATCGTTAGAAAGCTATATGAATGTGTAGAACACAATGGTGTCTTTGGTTTCGCGATAAACACAAACCGTTAATAGTTGTGAATTTTTTAATTGAAACCAGAGGGCTTCACTTGGGGCGACTTAAGTAAAAAGCGTTTTATTTTGTTCAAAACCTTTTTTCGCAGTTCGATTCCGAGATAAATTTCCAGCAAGTTCGAGTTTTGCAAATTTTTTGACGATCAAAGTTGAAAATGCTGTTTTTCGACCAACATTCGGACAAAATTAGTCATAAATTCGAAACCAGGCGATAAATAAAAAAACGCTGACACTGTTTTGCTGGAAATTTATCTCGGAATCAAACTACAAAAAAGATTGTGAACAAAATAAAACGCTTTTTACTTGAGTCGCCCTGAGTGAAGCCCTCTGGTTTTAATTAGAAAAGTCGCAACTATTAACAGTTTGTGTTTATATATAAGCTATAAATATAAGATGATATACTCTGGCTTTCATTATCAGGCGAACACGAATGTAGAAGAAGTTACTGGGAAGAAAAGTGAATGGAAAACTATTAAGAAGCGAAATGGTTCAATAATTTGCAGGATGACTATATCAGTCTATCATTTAGAATTGAGCAGACATGATAACTTTTTAGACTCGGATGAGAATATTGAGGTGCTATACGTATGGTCGGTATGGACACCTATATTGAAGTCAAACCTTCACTATCAACGATGGCACCACCAAAACATCTAAGTATTTTAGATGTGGACAATAATTAGGAAAATGGTGATGATCTCGTGAAAAAAAGAATATCACTATATTCATAATTCAATAGTGAGGCAGTGCTAAAAATAGTAATAGAAATGCTTTGAAAGGCTTTGAAAACTAATTGAATAAGATACTTTGCCTTTGGTCATACCGTTAGGCGAGAAGGAATGCAGAACAAGTGACGCACAAATTAGAAGTTAATTACAATGAATTGTGCAAGCATAACAAGAGATGGGGTGTAAAATGATACTGGCAAAGATTCGTCATTGACCTTGGAAATGTGAAGGAGTGGCTCTCTGAGTCTTAATATTGTCAAAACTGAATATTTATTAATTCGATCAAGATATAGTATAAATAACTTACTCAGTTACTCCCAGAGTTTAAAAATGTCTGTTGAAAGTGTATACTAATCACCTGGGTATATATACTTCCACGCCCTCTTAGAAACTTGCGAGGTATAGCTAAATGGCGTGAATTGTATGGTACAGGTGTACCTACTTAAACTGAAGTGACGCATGATCGGATTGGTCGAGTTTGAAGTCTTGGGCACGGAGTTCTAATCGCGTCTGGTCTGTGTGTGATAACATGTACTACTCAAGTCAGATCATGTGTCTAGACAAGCTATATCGGCTTTATTAGTACGTTTTAAAAGACGAACCAAGAGACGAACTTGCTACAACTGAAAATCCTAAAGCAACACAAGCATCTCTCCAGGTCTGGTCACATTTGTCGACCTGTGGCACGACAAGATCGAATTACCCGCGTCAATCCACCAATGGATCTTACAACAGCTCCATTAAAGATCACAAGGGCATATGAAGTTTAATGATGAATATTTAGAAAGCTACATATATACAGTCAATGGAAAGTGTCAGGAGACTATAGCCAGGGACATCAGGATCGAAATTTACGCTCTTCAAATTGGGTAGAATTTGGTGTGAGAGGCAATCTCGTACCCAGAGCCTTGTCACGCGGGCGGGCGTGAGAAGGGTCTGCAAACGAGATTGTGAGAGGTAGACCATTGGTATCTCATTTTCAACATGTCCTCCTACCTAGAATTACCAATAATCAGTAAGTGTGAAACGGTCTTGAATTACCAATAATTGGTAATTGTAGGTAATTCTCTGTCCCACATGCGGGATGTTAAACTAAATTGCATATAACTAAAAAACCAGTAGGGGTGTTGTGGTCGGGGTCTGAGAGGTGGGACTTTTTTCCCGGAGGGTTGTGGTTAGGTTTAGGGCCACTGGGGAGTTGTGGGTTAGGGTTAGGGTTGCCGGGGGGTTATGGTTAGGTTTACGGTAAGGTTTAGAGGTTATGGTTAGCGTTGGGGTGTGGGGGTTGGGAATTCGTTTTTAAAATTAACGATTATTGGTAATTCTAGGCATTTCACACTTACTGATTATTGGTAATTCTAGGTAGGAGGATATGCTGCTCATTTTATAGACACAGTCAGAGATTTACCAGACCTAGTCTTATAGTGCTGTGTCGTGCCGTGCCTATTGAATACGAATGAACGAACTAATCTTATTTATACTAGATAACTCTATATATAGCTAACTGTTCTCCCTAGAGGTCCAGTTATGGACATCCCTTATTGATCCAGTGTTTCTACAGGAGGAAACCGGAGTACCGGGAGGAAACCTGCGGTGTTTGGTAGAGTAAAACTGGAAGCACTCTTCTCGCATGCGGCCAAGGCGAAATTTTAATCAGATAACTGAACGGAGAAGGTATCGAACCCAGGTCGCAGAGGTGAACGGCACGTGCGCTAACCACTGTGCCACTAACACCCCCACGAACGAACGAACGAACGAACGAACGAACGAACGAACGAACGAACGAACGAACGAACGAACGAACGAACGAACGAACGAACGAACGAACGAACAAACGAACGAACGAACGGACAGACGAACGAACGGACGGACGGACGGACGGACGAACGACGGACGGACGGACGGACGGACGGACGGATGGACAGACAGACAGACAGACAGACAGACAGACAGACAGACAGACAGACAGACAGACAGACAGACAGACAGACAGACAGACAGACAGAAGATGCATGAAATCTAGCTGCCCATAGCCAACTCTTTAGGGCACCCCAATTTAAAAAAAAATAACTCTTCTGTTTGCATAGGATATACTATTGTATTCTTGCTAGTTGCTAACGCCAGAGTATTTTATTCAAACTAACGCCAGGCGGGTTTATTTGCCTCTGGGGAAAGCGCTGGACAGGGATAAATTAATTTACTTTGGATTAATTAGATCCTGGTCCAGGGGGTCATTTGTCCCAAGTGACAAGTGTCTAGAGTTACTTTTTCAAGAGCTTTGAGGGCCAGTTGTTCGAAAGACGATTAACTTTATATAATCCGTTTAGAGTAGAGAAAATCCGTCGAAAAACATTCTGAGCATTCGCTTAATTAAGGTGGCTCCATACAGTTTCTTGAAAAATGGAAAATACAAGTTTGAGAGTTCAAAACACGTGCATAAATAATTTGGAAAAAGGATAAAACTAATTATTATTTTTATCTTCCTTTTAATTGGTTGAGGGACCGCTACGTCACCTGCAAATAACTGCCTACAAATAACAGTCTGCTCATGCGCATTAGCCGGAGATATTGTTTTGCACAAGGAAAGTTGTAATGGAAAAAAAATTGGGTGTCACCAAAGTTTTTTTCGAATTAAAGTGATTTGAAGGGTAATTGGCAGCCATTTTGAAACGTCATTGTTGCCATAGCAACGACTGTTGCTATTTATTTGGTAACAGTTTTTGATTGTCAGACTGTTTAACTGTGCATAACATTTAATTTTATTCTTTTCCGAATTGTTTATGTACGTATTTTGCCGGTACAATTTGCAAACGGAACAAAATCATGCCGGTATGCAAATAAGCATATAACATTTCATGTTATTTTTGCGCCGGTATCGTGTAAACGCAAGGCCTAAACGGATTTTGTTCCGTTTTCAAATTGTACCGGCATCGTGTAAACTGGGTTTTAAACTTGTATTTTCCATTTTTCAAGAATCTGTATGGAGCCATTTTAAGAAATTTTGAGTTTTTTACCGACTTAGCATATATTATAATATTAATAAAGTTTCATTCTCCCATAGTCAATCGAGATATGGTCTGGAAACTCGGCAAACTTCAAAGCGCCTATAATGAGCTGTGATTTTATGTTGAACCGTACCTTACACCGTGCACATCCTTTGTTTTAGGTTTATTAATATTTAAATAGTACGGACAATTCGTTCATTATACTGAAATGCAATGTGCTCAGTGACCGTGTACCGTACACAAAAATGCATAAAGGCGAACAAAAAGATAGACCAAAGACTTTAGCTGAGTTTCCAAACAACTGTGTAACTTTTAATCCAGCAGCAATCCTTATATAGTATACAACGACGGCTACGACTTTCATACGTTAGCAACCGGAGTCGAAAGCAAACGAATCGTTTATAGTACTAGTTTTCTTTTCTGATTTATAGCATTTTTTGCTCATCAAATCTTCAAGCAATTAATGTTCATGGTATATAGATATTTTTATACTTGACTTTAATTTTTGGATAAATTTCTAGCATTTTTTGCTCATCAAATCTTCAGCCAATTAATGTTCAAGTATATGGAACATGGTGTATAGATATTTTTAGACTAAAGATATTTTTAGTATATAGATATTTTTTACTTTAATTTTTGGATAAAGTGCTCTGTTCCTGATTTTTTTAATGTGTCCTTGTGTAAATGTGACTCATGAATAGTTTTAGCTTGAATATAGTTTTATCGTTCGCAATATCTTTGAACTGTTCCCCTGCGTGTTTGTAAATTGTATCACGTGATAGAACATGGCATCCATGCACAGATCCATGCATGGCCGACAAAATAATCAGTAACGCCGGAAGTTCTTCCGGAAAGCGTTGGGGAATCCTGCAGTTTGGGGGTGATATCGCGTTACGATTTACGATAATGTTTTCTTCATCTGGTGTTATCCGAGATGGGAAAGTTGGGGGATATTTCATATTTGCGATCGTGTCGGCTCGTGAAGTGGAAACACGCCATCCTTTCGCATGCTTGCATGCATGTCCGCCATTTTCGTCGGATGTGCGAACACTAACCCGGTAATCCTTTCGCCACAGAAAAGTGCAATAAACCTCGAACACACCACTATGAATACAGCGCTCTCAATAAGAGACACGCTAATTTTCTTTTATGATGATCACAACATCTTTAACCGCCTGGTGTTTTTTGCCGCAGCGGCCGACATTGGTGTTAAACTACCTTGAGAGCGCGAAATTAGCAGGTACTAATTTCGTTGCCGAATAATTTTTAACAATTTGTATTGTTTTCATTATTCTGCCGCAGTTTGGGTGAAATGAAATACTCGCTAAATTTTTTCGATAGATTGGTTGTGTTAAAACACGATATGAAATTTATCATTAGGACGTTTTTACTTAAATTTGGCCGGCGGAATTTCGTCGGTTTTTGTGAATTATTGTGTATCCGAAAGCTTTCCGGGAGACGACTTTCGCCGCACGTCCGAAAAAGAAAAGTTCGTGATTCAACGAAGGTCACAGGATGTTAGAAGGCGATTTGTCATTCTAGTTGCAAAACAGTTGCTCTCGCGTTTGTTGTGTCGTGTTTAAGTTGTATTACGGGGGCTTTCATTTTTTCTTCTTAATATCTGCGGACGAGAGCGAAACTGCGAAAGGAAAGTCAAAGGCAATCTCGCGCTGAAAAGAAATTGTATTTGTTGCTCTGTGATTGGCCAGTGAAAGAGAGCAATTAGTTTGATTATTAATTCACTGTATGTCATTGACAGGCTGAGGTCAGTCACCGCCTACAAACTGCTTATAAATAAAAACGCCGACAGGCGACAACAAAAAATATCGCTGCGTTCGTTTATTACAATCTGTGGTCCGTCGAACGATCTCGTCCGGGCCAAGTGTTTGCTTACATAAACGGCAAAGTGATTGATGGCTTGGACTAAAGTAAAGCTCGTCTGTTGACTGTGAGCCTTTCACAATAAAGTCAATGGGCAAGCGACACAGTAAACCATCCATTCAAGGTAGACTGTACATGTTTTATTACTATTTATCGAAATAGCGGCGTACGGTCTAGCTTTGTGTCCGTTTTCAAACTACACCGCTTTCCAAATCTAATATTTATATTACAATAGAAATACACTTCGGAACTTGTGTTTACCGTGCTTAGACTTTCTTTACTTGCTTCGTTCTAGCTTGGATCTCAAGGGACTCTCCTGAAGGTAAATTTAAAATCTCTGTTCGTGTACTCGTATATTTGCGTGTGTGTTCTACGCGTGAAACGCTCTAGCTATATAGCCCGGTCAACCTGCTTCTCTAACCTAGCTGGCTTGTTTTCTTTAGGAGGCTGTGTGATTATAAATGACACCAGTTCACAAACGCGTTTGCTGGAAGAGATATTAAAACAAAAGCGAACCGTCACAGCCTACGAAGGGTACCTCGTGAACGAAGTAAGTTGTCTAAGAATTAATAGTATTTAATTGGAAATTATCCATGCTATATAGCGAAAGATACTAACGATCGGTGAAGCGTTTGGATATTTAATATAAGGTGCACTCAAGCGACTATCAGAGGACAAGAACCTTGTATTGGTCGTGAAAAAATGGGAACTGATATTTCGGTCGGTCTTTTTGATATCTCTCATGCTGTGCTTTCGAGTTCCGAACCGCAGTAATAAATGTCCAGAGTGTTCGAAGAAGGTTTATAAACAATCCCTTGTGGTTTGTCTCCACGATGCGTTACGGACTGTTAAAGCAAGTCTTCGAAAGCACCCTTGATAGCGCCCTTCACCTTGTTAGGGTTTCAAATCTTTACTCCTCGTCTAGTAATATTAATCCGAGCCTGGGGATCGTCGTGTAGTGTATTTCGGTTAAGAAAGCATGTTAGCAAATGTCTAGTACAAATAGATGCTGCCATACGGACGCCGTTATACGTCAGACGTGCTTTCCACCGGGGAATATTTTGGAATGGTACTTCAGTGCCCCGGACGCTCAAGGTCTCTTTATATCAATAAGATCTCCCGACGTTTTTTTTCGCGTGCGTTTCCGTCTCAAGATAAGCCGTTGTTTTCGTGTTTAAACTGTTGATCGACCGCCACACAACACAAGCTGAAATAAACTAATGACTCGTTTCCTTCGCTTAAATAAACTCCACAGCGACACCACATGAATTCGCATCCGAAGGCATGGAAAATTATTGGATCACTTTCGCGCCTCCTTTAAAAGCGACCACTATATATATTTACAAGAGCGGTTTGTCGCTTTGCCTAATAGTGACTGTTTCAAGGGCATTTCACTCAAAACCAATACAAATATCAAAGGCGATTACTGGTGTTCTTAATTTGTGATTTTTTTTGCCAAGATCAGTGGTTTGGCCATTTTACCGCGTTGTCTTCTGACATGCGAAATCTGAATTTAATAACGAATTATTTTGTAAAAGTTGTAAATTGTAAATTCCTGAACACAAATCAGAGATTTTATCCCGTCCGATTTCCCATTCCTGACAAATTGATGTAAACACGTAGGTGGAATATTTCGGTCAATAAAATATTTGTTCTAATTTAAATAGGAATTTACTTCGCTTGTTCGTTTGTAGTAAAGTCCACAATCTCTGAGATTTACTACTGCACGTCGCACATTTCATTCTAGATTTATTACTTGATGGGAACCAGGCCAACAAACGCAGATACGGAAATAAACTTCATTACAATAATACCGAATTACTGTTTATCTGCATTCCTAACCAGCGAATCACTCTGTGTTTTTATTTAGGAAGACAATCTGGATCCGACGGGTTGGAATGATGGCAAATGCCAGTCCGAAGTCAGTTTTCCCTTAGAAAGTAAGCACGATTTAATACAAAGAAATTGTGGGGATGGCTTCGTCTGCGAAATTCATTAACTGTTTGCACAATGGTTTTTGATTCCGTGTTTTTAATGAGTCAAAGAGAACCGAAAGCGCGAGCCCGTTTTGATTAAGTCGAAAACGACGTTGAAACGCATAATTAAAAGTAGTTCAAAAGCACCCAAGGCGATTATCCGTACTTAAATATATCCATAGGATTGTGACCGTCTGTGAATTATAGTCGGTAACAAGTCAGTTGGAGCATGATCAAGGAGTAGTTATTCTCTTGGTTAACACAATCAATTTCAGTAGCTGTAATCTGGTGTAGGAAGTAGAAACATAAGGAGTGGTGGTGGAGACTACCAAATATTGTACAGTTGTATGGTGTCCCCCAAACGATTATGAAGTTATGGGTATAAAATTTCCTCATTGGTGGACGCACAACCCATAGCTAACTTTTGTCCTAACACTAGCCCTTTAGTCATAACACTAGCCCTAACTCTAAGCTAACTGTAATCCTCCCACACACTGCAATTAATCAGGGCAATTATCCTGACAATTTATTGCAATGACAAATTGTAGTTTGTAAAGGTAAATGGCTAGTCATGGGCAAGTCCCAACACTGAAAATCGGGAGCCAAGACATAAGCGTTGTGGCAGGTTTTTGTTGGTGTTTTATAAAGCAACACAAAAAGATGTTGCTGGTGCATTACAAAGTGTCATTGCAGAGGTTTAGTGCTGATGTAAATAAAGCTTTAGCTTCAATTGAAAATCTTAGCCAAAAACATCAAAATAGCAGAGCATACCCTAAGATATTTCTGCCATTTACTACAAATGGTTGCAGGACATCAATGTTGGCCAAATTAATCACAAACTAACCTGTCTGAGCACAATTGCAGCTTACCAGATGGAAATACATAAGTATATTTACTTAACGCTTTATTGACCAGTTGGTCACGTTTAGTGTTTTCTGGCCCCAGACAATTTGTCGATTCTATTTAAACAAGGCTAGGTCTGGGTTATAAAGGGTTAAGTCTTAGCCCAGTTAGCCACTTCAGAGTTTTTTTTCCTGCCTAATGCCAGACAATGCTCTTCCAATCACAGGATGGGCTGGGCTGGGTAGGGTTATTAGTATATTTTGACATATATCAGGAGGCATACTTTATTATATGCCTTCTGATATATTTATATCCAGTGTATTGGTATTGTGTGATGGTATATATGGGTTGTACATGTGACAGTGCATGACAGAGTATTCAGAAATGTGTTTTTAGATATAGATATAATAAGATATACAGGGCCGTAGGAAGCTATTTTGTATTGGGCGGGGCTGATGTAGCGAGCGTCGAAGATGCGAGATATCTAGGGGGTCCGGGGGCATGCCCCCCCTGGAAAATTTTGGATTCTAGGGTCTCTGAAACAGCATTTCCTGCATTCTGGGGCGAGATTTATAGCATAAATTTTATTTCCCTCTAAAACTTTACAGATTATCGCTAGTTTACGAATTATAGGGGTGAAGCCCCCCCAGCCCCCCCGGTGTCTACGGCCCTGATATATAAGTACCCTAACTGAATCCTATCCAATACTGGAACATTATTTTTCAGAATATAGTTAACTTTAGGTATGACAAAATGTTCATTATTTTATATGTAACATGAAACATGAAACAACATCACTCAGTCGCTCAGTCATTGTTCACTCATTGATTTACTTTGACATTCACTTCTTCCTTCCATATCTAATTTTTTCTAGACTTTTAAAATTTTTTTGGGTGGGACCTTTCCCCTTTTGGATCTTAGTATATTTTTATACTGCATGTCTTTCATCATCTTGTTATATAATACTATTAATGTTCTATATATTAGCACCATCAAGACTTTTCTCAGGGTAACAAGTCTTTTGGTAAGGCCTTGCTAGTAGGTTACCAGATTTTCTTAACCCTTTCACTAATAGACTTCTTCTCTTGACTATAAGTACTAAAAGGCCCCAACAGTAGTGAAAGGGATGAACAAAGTGATAACTAAATTCACCATTTGTACATGTATCTTGTGATTATCACAAGTGAAGTATTGTGTTGAACTATCTTTATTGGACAGTGTAGTACATATAGGCTCGATTTCCAGCCTTATCTCGACTCGCGGGACTTTACCCGCCCTCTACGAACGGCTGGACGCGTGAGCGGCTTGTGATGTCTGTGACGTAATGCATAATTTACCCACGGCAAAGATATTTTTGTCATTCATCCAAGTCCAACCAACACTATAAACAGAGTCAGTGAACGATAAATCGCAGATGTTTGAAATGGCAGAAATGCAAGCAAAGACACGACTTATAATTCAGTGAGCTTCGTGAACTGAAGCAAGGTGCAATCTTTTCTTATGGACATCTTTAATCAACAATTTATAGGCCCGCCATTTCACGAAGACACAAACGGTCTGAAACGGTATTAATGTAAATAAACAGTCTGACATTCACCAGGTTCAATTAGCTTTTTAGCATCTTCGTCGTTCTATAAATCGTCGCCGAACTCTGCCGTGATTCAAACTGACTTGAGAAACCGTATCTGATCATCTTCCATGAAAGACATCAAAGGCGAAATCGCAGTTGTGATTGATTTCGAGTTAATATCAACAAACTATTGACACTGACTGAAATATCAGTGATTTTCCTGACCTAGTAGGTTAAATGGAAACACATCTTGGCCACTAATGGTCACGTTGCAAATCTTTTAAAAAATAATCTTCAAAAGTGTCGAAAATTCGGTCGTACGCCTGGGCTGTCACGATAATTTATACAAATGTTCAATAATATATGCCTGCTGAAAATGTGCAGGTGCATTTGTGATTGGTGGAAATTGACAATGACACGCTCACGAGCCCAGCCGTGATTTCGGGGGCGGGTCGCAGCCCGAAATAAGGCTGGAAACCGAGCCTATAGTACATATTGAATATTGATTTTCATTTCTGAACTTAGAATATCAATTTTTAGAAATCCTGTGGCAGACCTCTAACAGTAAAATTTAGCTTTTCATCAAACTTTTCTGCATGACCTATGCTAACAAAAATTAACGTTTTATCACTAGTCAATGAAAAATGTAGTGCATAAAGTTCAATAGGCTGAGAGTTGGGGTATTTAAATCCAGTGGGAGATAAACACTGGATTAGGCAAATTGAGTTTATCTGAGATTATTTATTTTTTCCATTGTCTTACTTCAACCTCCTTCAGGCTTCAGCATTAATTTGACAGCATAAATTTTGTTCTGTTTTAGTTGTGGAGTTACCAGCTGAACCAGATGGGAAACCAATTGATATTCATTTTGTCAAAGAAGGTAACCTTGATGAAACCACACAGACCTCTTCTCTAAGACCTGAGGTAAATCATGTTTCTGTCTTTCTTGTACTTGCACTTGTCCTTTGAGGTCATTTTGACTATTGCAATAGTATTGTGAAAGTTTAAAATAAAAATACTGTTGTGACACTATTGCAATAGCTGTGATAGTATTGTAACTGTATAGTATTGGAATATTAATTAACATTGCCCACATCACTAGAAATATCACTAGTTATACAATATCCTGGCTGCTTGTGTGTTTTCATTGGTTGTTGGCCATGATCTATTAGAGGACAGACACATGGATCACGTCAGATTACATCAGCTGACTTGCCTTTTCCTTCTTCATGCCCCAAAATCTGGCAAGAATTTCGATAGAAACCTTTTAAATTTTTGTATTGTATAAAACAAATAGATTCCATTTTTTGTTGTCTGTTCAGTTATAGATCATTGCACAGAAGACATACTGTAACAATGTGGTAAGACCACTTTTTTGTTACCAAGTAGTGATGTTGTCTGTGCATCTATTCTATAACTGAACAGACCACAGCAAAATGGAATCTAGTTGTTAAATATTTTCTTTACATTTGTATCTCACATGCAAACACGTTTCCCAATATGTACAAGTAATTACTTAATTAATCTGTTCTTTCCATTGTGCATGTTAGAGACTGAGGTATTTAGGAGATAAAAAGTTACAAACTTGAAGTTGCATTTGTTCTATGACAAATTTGAAATACAGTACAGAGCAGGCCTCCAAATAAGTGCTGGTCATTGACTGGTAAATTTTTCAGTTTGACCCGCAAATATCGTCACTTACCGGACATCTATGACCGGTAAATCTTTTTAATACAAAATGCGTACAAGAGTGAGTAATTGTTTCTCAACAATTTGCTTGTGTTTTGTTTGGGGAAAAGTGGTAGTCTCGCTTCTCAAAACACCACAGGGCGCAGGCATTATGCCCACAGCCTACTATTTTAACGCTTGCTACTCAAATTACACTCGTGCGCGATACCTCCTAGCGCTGAGCAGCAGTCTTCTGATACTATGGCAAAATCATTTTAAGGCCTGGCACAGAGGAGCCTTTTATACACTATGCAGGCTTGTGCACTTTTTTAAACCTGATACGTCGATAGTTTGGTTTTTGTAGATGTGGATTTTGTATTTTTCAAAGATTTCTGTCAGATTCCAGATCATTTGCAAAAGAAGTGGTTGCAGATTTCTTTGTTAAATATTTGTCTTAGTTTGCAAATTTTGTTTGTGATTCTTTATCTCCTTTTGTATCCTGGATCTCTCAGATTGTGTGGATTTTTCCCACTATTCACAATCACAGATGCTGCAAAAGTAGTCGATTGCAAATTTTAATTTGACTTAGATTGTGGATTTTGGACCTTATAAATGTTACTCCTTTCTCAGACTCTTTCAATAATGGTATTGATGAGATTATGGATCACTTCTCACTCTTGTTGTTTTTGAAGCTTTGAGACTGGTTAGATGGATAGATAGACAGATAGAAACTTTATTTAAACACGTTGACCCCGTCAACCGAAGCTGATTTCCAAGAGGGGTGTGTGCAAAAGATATTTACATATAAAGGAAAAAGACAAAAAACTAAGAAACTATTTACAAAATTAGATATAACATGTAGTACTGAAGTTAACATAACCAACTAGAAAGTAATCAAACTAAAAGTATTTACAGGAAAATCTATATACACTTAATTCAACTTTCAAATGTCAATGCAAGCAGTGATTTTCTTTTGAAAGGAAGTGAGGGATGTACTTCCCCTAATGTCTTTTGGAACGGAGTTCCAAAGGAATGCTCCATCATACATAAAACTTAGTGTGATATAACCCAGGATTGTTAACCATAAGATGCATTAGATGTATTACAAAAATTTCTTTCAAACAATACAATTTGAATAGATTTCTTAATACTGTGCATATAGATTTAACATAAAAACAGCAAGCAAAAGCTGTTGATATCATAAAAGTACAAAGATATGTTAGATATCTGAATGTTTCAGATACTGTACCAACTTGACTAGTTCTTCAGATATCAAGAATTTATTGGCACTGGTGTTCTTTGTTGTCACCTGCTCTCAAAGCACCCTTTTGAACTCACATATTTCACGCTTTTTCATAACACCTATTGAGTAGGAGCCAGTTTCCACTTTACTTCTTAAACTAACAGATATTTGATGGCATACCTACCACACCTTCCAAATAATTGAGAAAGAAATAATGGTACTGTATATTTTAATATCATGATAGAAACTGCAAGCACACAAACTTAATAATTACCATATGAACCAGCTATACCTCACAGGTAGAATTTTTTGTTTCACTTGCACTGTATTGTAGAAACTAATTCTTACTGGTTTATCATCCAACAGTTTGAGGAAATTAAAAATTGTATATAGAATATTTGGATCCTGACTTTGACCATTTCATCCAAAACGTTTCTCTCTGAAGGGCCTTCGCTCGAAACGTTATATATTCCTTTCTATATTATTTGCATTTCAACATAGACTTTCTCAAGTCCTTTTCAAACATTTTTGACCTTTCGACGTTTTTGACCAAAAATTAGCGCTAAGAGGCGGACTTGGAGCAAGTTTAACTTCAACACTACTTTTATTTCATCCAAATTTTTTAGAGGGTCCCCCATACCCATTCACAAAATGCATTCAGGTAAAAATATTTAGTCTTTTCACGAGTCACGAAAAATCGCAAAAACTCTTTCACATTCACTCAAAAATCGAGGCAATCACGATTCACGTAAAAATACAAAAGAAATTCACGGATTAATATTTCGCATCATCTGACTGATTAATAATATTTCGCATTCTCGAAGTCTTTCTCTTCAATCTCAGAAGGATGAAGCAAGTTTGAAAGATTTCTTTCTGCCCTTGCAGTCCATTGTAAAGGTCTGTAAACACTGCGATCATGCAAAATTGCGCCTGGCGTCGCTTTTTATTATCTTTGTCTCAACACTCTGAAGCCTGAAGGTCTCCGTTTGACGAGTACAATCGTCTGGAGTTAGTCAAAGTAAAATAGTCAAAATAATCTGTAAGTACAGTAGCTATAGCGTAAAATATCAAGTATACATGCATGCTATTCCGGTGTTCAACTGTTCGAAGACAGACAAGACAAACAACAGAAATTCCATAAATCCTAAAATAACTGTTCACGAAACACAGACGATTCACGAATCACATTTAATTCTAGCCTTCATTCACGGGTCACGGTTAAATCAAAAGTTACTTTCGCGTGCACGTAAAAAGATTTGAAACCTTACGATCACGAATCACGGATTAAAAAAATCATCGATCACGTTTCACGGGTAAGTAAAATAACTCAATCACGCTTCACGCGAAAAGTATAGGGAACCCTCTTTTTAGCCACCAAGGGCTTTAAAATATTTTTAATGCCCTTAGACTAGAGAGGGCATGTCATACTATGCATTCCTAAATATGCCACTGTATGTCTGTATTGTATATCTGTTGTCTTATTTGGAAGAACACTTAAAATTGTAGAATAACATCTATTGCAGTTTTTCATTTCCTTGCTTTGTTCTTGAGATATTTTAGTTTGTTTCATATGCAAATTAAACATTTTGACGTCTAGGAGCCATTGGAGAAGGTTAGATATCTTTTCTATTATCAAACCAAATTAATTTGAACATTATATTGATTATTATATTTGATAATAGCAAAGATATATAACTTTTTCGATAACTCATCATGCACGTGTGACGTCAAAATGTTTAATTTACATATCAAACAAACTAAAATATCTCAACAACGAAGCTGGGAAACGAAAAACTGCAAAAGATGTTACTCTATCATTTTAAGTGTTCTTTCAAATAAGACAAATTTAATTTTCGTTTCATAGGCACTTTAAGGTCATTTTTCTCAAGCGTTTAGTATAACACCCTTGAAATTTAAGATCAAAAATATATCAACTGGAAGAACTTCTTTGTATCTTTACAGCAAGGTCAAAATGTCACCATTTATTTTGTGCAAAAATGTTGATACTGTTATTCTTGAGGTTATTCTATTAAAGATGATGACACTGTAACTTCAGATAAAATGTAAATGAATGAAATTATTGATGTATTCTCGATTGGTCAGAGGTGGCAGGGTGGCGGTGTGCGTTAAAATACAGAAAACTCCTCCTTTGTTTGCTTGGGTTCTACTGTTGAATAAATGTGGGTAATACTGGTTTCACTTTGAGGTAAGATGTTGGCGGAACAAGCTTGGAAAAAGCCTGGGAACAAGTTGTAACAATGCTGTTGGCTTATCACGCTGTAGCAAGCTTGTTATC
Organism: Corallium rubrum; assembly: GCA_964035015.1. Lineage (NCBI taxonomy): Eukaryota > Metazoa > Cnidaria > Anthozoa > Scleralcyonacea > Coralliidae > Corallium > Corallium rubrum. The sequence continues at coordinate 3,845,197 of OZ035999.1, read as the reverse complement.
ACGCTGTAGCAAGCTCAACAACGTTGTTACGACCTTGTTCCAACAAGCTTGTTACAAAGCTGCCAACAACTTGTTATCGGCTTGTCACAACAACTGGGAGCAAGTAGTGCGAACACAACTTGATGTCGGCTTGTTGGAACAGTCTTGTAACAAGTCTGCTGCAGACTTGTTAAAACCTGTGCGTTTTTACGCGTGTACAGTTAGAGCTCTTGTAATATTAAGCGACCACGTCAGGACTGCAAATTGTAATATTAAGCGACCACCTCAGGACTGGAATTGCAGTGGACAAGTGGTCGTAACTATAGAGCTGGCCGTTTAAAGGTGTATGGTTGCTATATACAGTGGAACCTCGTTGATATGACTACCGTCGGGCCAGAAAATGTGGTCGTAATAACGTACTTATAGAGAGTATTCAGTTCAGAAAAAAAGTGGTCGTAATATTAAACGGGGTGGTCGTATGACGGGGTTCCACTGATGGGAGCTGGTCGCTTTAGAATGGTCGCACGAAGTGCTGCATGCACATTTGAAGCTGTCATAAGCGACCACATCGGGGCTGTGGAAAAGTGACTGCACCTAGAACTTGTCATTTACGACAGCTCAAAGACAAAGAAAAAGTCCAGTTTGTAAATATGAAATAGTCGTTAATATTCGAGCTGGCCGCTTACGAGAGTGATCGCAAGGAAAGCTTCAACTGTACTCCTCTTTTGTTCGCTTATAATTAGTATATTTAATGACATTAGTTGGTTTACATAGTTGCTTCATAATAGTAAAAGACTTTAATTCGGGTAAAGATTTGTTAAGTTTGGGTTGCTTATATCGTACACATATTGATTGATATTATTGTGGAGTATTTTAATATGGAGTATTGAAGATTTGTCTTATTATACGCGCGCAGACATCTACAAATAATGAACTCGTGTATGTGAATCATTGTCCATTGTCTGGTTAGTGATCAACTTTACCAAATTTCGAAATCTTGAACGACTGATTTGAAATTTATTTCTACTCATGGAGTATTAACATTTTGGTCAACGTCTACACCGAACGCACTTCACTAATCTAAGATTATTACTAGTTAGGTGCTACTATACTGTAGAATGATTCTGAGTGAGTGACACTGGTTTCACTTCTATAAGTTACGGTATATGCAAATATCTGGTTTCACTTGATCGATTTGAAAACACATTTCAAGTTCTGCGTATTCTTCATAGTTACATTGCATGAGACGCTTAAAAGCACCTTTCTTTGGTCTTTGTTTACCCTTTTCTTTTTCTTTCTTACCTTCCCCATCTCTTCTTTGTTTTTTCCTCTTTCAATACGGAGCAATTACTTTCCCCCTCCCCCCCCCCCCCCCCCCCTGGCGTTGGTTTGCGCTACCGTAAAATACTAATTTATTGACGTAAAACAGAAGATTTCGAATATTTCGCTCCTTTGAATTGTTCCCGTTTGTGGATTTTCAATCCTGGTTGCTAGGGCATGGTTCTACTGTAGAGAAAAAGTGTAGACATCACGGTGCCAACGTCGATGAGTTCTTGCACCTTCGTACTTCAATGGCGTCAATACGTTTTGTTATAATCTCTCGGTACTCAAGCTCTGGAGAAATTAAAAAAAATTAGGCCCTAAAATGGCTCAAACTCGCGTGAAAGCCAATATTTAATGGAGTGGATTGGAGTCCGAGGAAACTTGGTTTTATGGTTACTCTCATAAATGCCAGTGGTACAAATGAAAACTAGAAGTTCCAAAGTTCGAGTTGCATGCATGTTATTAACAAGACCTGCCGATGAGAAATCATAAGTTTGTAGCTCTACGCTGGTCAACATCTTGTGACACGGAGTTTGGAGATGCTATCAAACACTTGCATAAATTAAGCCAACTTTTACGTCAAATGTCTCTTAAAATACTGATTTATTTGAGAAGCTATATCATAACACTCGGAAGTTCCGCTGGAGAAATCAGATTGGCCCCTTGACTCGACAAGCACTCTGCAATTTTCCCATGATTGCGATGCGACATTTACCCTTTAATTGATCTAATGAACGTCTTATCTACTTATATCTTCCTCGTACAGTGTTGCCCTACCACCAGTATTATTCTAACGGGTTCTTACTTACAACTGTTTGTATACCGATATGCTACTTTCTGTATTCCTGACTCTTTGTCAATCCTTTGGGTCGTCCAAGATTGCATATATGACATATAAAGTAAACCATAATAAAGTGCAAGACGTGATCCACACGTTTTGTCAGATTATATGTTAAGTCGGCAAAGGTATCAGCTTTAATTTACAAGTTGGATTTTCTAAACACCTTTCTCGTCGATGAATGTCATCATATTGTGGCTTGAATAGGATTTTTGCAATCGGGTGGGAGACGTGTTTCTATAATTGGAAGAACTTTGTGATGGTGGAGTTTATCGAGTTGTTTCTTTTTTGGCTGTGTGTCGGTACCTCTGCAAAAAATTTGAAATATTTTATAAAAAGAAATTCTAAGAAATGGCGTGAAGTCGGACGTCAACTTTTTAGAAATTTCTAACGGAGATAATGCAGACATGCTGGGCCTTCGAGTTTTGCGGTTGTCTGTCAGACTGTCGCCCCTTCCTGGAAAAATACTAGCTACGCCACCATTCGGCATATACTGTTTCTGGGATTGTGTAATCTATTTTAAAGGAATAGATAAAACGCTACATTGATTGAGGGATTGTAAAAATACAACCATGTGAAAAGTTTCACATAGTCTAGATCTGTAGAAGTACAACGAAAGCGCATCGCAAAGTCTTAAGGAGCCTACAAGTTTCATGGATTGACTTGTATTAAAACTCGATTCTTGGCAAAGCCATTTGTATTGTTCAGTGCCGTAGCAGAGTGTAAAAAGTTTTGGGGGGGAGGGGCAGTCAGAGCGCCAAAGGCTAGACTTGCTCCAAGTCTGCCTCTTGGTTGTTTCGAACGGGTTTGTTTCGAGATGGATTTTATTTACAAAATGTGTGGGAGGCATTGGCAATGTAATCTCGAAACAAAGAGGCAGACTTGGAGCAAGTCTAGCCAAAGGTGTGAGAAACATGGTAGGGTGTCCGAGGACATGCTCCCCCGGGATATTTTGAAATGCGGAGTCTCTGAAATGCCATTTCTAGAGTTTGGGGAAAGATTTTACGGAGTTTTGAAGACTATGTGTTATATTTAATAAGCCAAAATGAACCAACTTTGAGGAACCTAATCTGGGGGAAAATGGTGGGGGCAATGGGCTAGAATGAGAATCGGAACGAACCCCCCTTTCCTACAACTTCCATTCATTTTTGTGTGCATGAGTCAAGTGCGTTTGTATTGTTCGTGGAAGGTCAGAGTTAGAACTATTAATCTCCGATACCGAAAGTGGTCGTATCCTACCGAACTTTAGCGCTATTACTATCTGAACTACAGTATATAGAGAGAGCTTTGGGTTTTCTTGTAACTATAGGTGAGCATGTACAACTCGGACTGAATTGGTTTATTAGTACGAGATTTGTTTTGAGTAGCTTGTATTTGATGGCTCGCTGGAAAAATATCTTTGTTTACGCCAAACAGGACATCGTTTAACATCGAACCAGAAGTTGTTAGCTAAGGCAGTGACGATATCGGAAATGAGTCAAGTGTTTGTCGGAATAGTTAATGTAGTTTTCTCTATCTTGTTTGCTTCGGTGCTTCCTGTTTCGTTTGAAAACGAGACAAGGCTACATAGAAGATCTAGAGGATCACTTCGTATGACCGACACTAAATGTTTGTTTATTCCTTATCTTAGGACATCGATTGTGGTGTTTCTGTTCGCTCAATGAATTCTGATCGCCAACAGTGGTCGTTTTCGTTGTACAACTTTGAGGACAACGGGCGCATTTCAAACGAGGTTGGTATATGTACAATATATAAAGCTGTTTGGGTATATTCCTTACAACGCCTTTACCAAAGTCGGTCGGGAAAAGCGCACTGTCTGATTTGTGCTGTCCAGTCTGTTGAGATCTGTGTGAAGTGTGCACGCAGAACGTTCAAGCGCTGTATGATATAGAAATCTAGCGTTCCGTGCGTAGAGGCCTTACTTACATACTTACTTAGTGGTTATGCTCTAGTCGTTATTCTAGAAAAGGTATGAAGCGCGCAACTGCCTACAAACATTTTTATAGCCCCAGTCGGACCATCCAAGCTTGCCTTCCTTCTCATATTCCCCATTCCTGATGATAAAAAAATGGTTCTCTGGTATGAAGCACGAACACGGTCAAAATTGCAAAAATTGTACCAACATGTCAAATGCGTTCAAATACCGATGACAAATCCGTTCAAGGCTTGGTACGGTTAGATATGAACAATCTTGTATAAATAAACAGTTTGTTCACATGCTTGTTGCAAGTTGTAACGTCTCTCACACAAACCTATATCAACAACTTCCTTCGACTCATGCTTGGCAACTTTTAACAAGCTTGTTGACCGCAACCTTGTTGTGGCATGATGAAACAGCACTATTACAACTTGTTAACAGACTTGCTACAAGCCTGCAGCGAGCGCATCATGTGAACTAGACCGAGTTGACGTATGTTTACATGTATATGTATAATACGTGTGTGCAGTCACGTTACAACAGTTGCGATCGAGTTCGACTAGTGTTTCTACCACGGCTTGGACGGCAATACCAATTACTCCTATTAAACACATTCCCGTTAACAGTTCACCCGAATGTCGGCGAAATATTACATAAATATGTATTATACAGAGTTAATCGCGTGTTTCGTAAGATTTCACTGCAGTTAAGTTGGAGTGACGTGTCAGTCTGTCGTCGTCACGCCAGTCGTCTGGCGTAGGTGCGCGATAAAGCACTAACGCTATGGTATCACTGCCATGCCTGATACTGCAACAAAGTTGTACTGTTTGTGCAACAAAGTTTGTACTGTTTTCAGGGTTTTGTTTTAATTTCCCAAAGCAGACGTGACGTCCGGCAAACGTCGTTATACTTGGCATTTAATCCAAAGCTGCATATCTTGTCATTCTGATAACCCAGGCCATCTCAGATTCTGTTTACATTATATCTGTATGACAACCCAAACTGCATTATATCAGATAATCTCGATGGATAGCACATTAATACTTCATAAGATGAAAACAAAATAAATGAGTACAGAAACGATGGTTTGGCTATCGAGGGAAGAAATCATATAAAGTAAGCGATCTTTCACTTCGATTTTCTGAAACAATACTGAGTTTGTTTGAGAAGTTGACAGAGTGTTCTATCTGCCATCAAAACACTTCGAATTGGTCTGAGTGTTTTGATATCGGATGAAATCATGAAACAGTCTCGTGTTTCATCTATTGCACCGAGAACAACATCAAAGCGCGACAAAATAGACTTAGTACTTAACGGGTGTTTACGGTGATACAAGTACAAAGTGTAAATTTTTCTAAAGGACTTATTTCTGAGGTTGTTTTTGCCAGGGTTTACTTTTTGAGAGAGGTGTGCTATTATTGGAGAAAAATTTGTTTCAAAATATACCATTTATAGGATTTATTGAAAGCGTGTTATTTTTATCCTCTTTTTTTCCTGCGTCTTGGGGGTGGTGTTATTGTGTCGAAGTCTTGTTTATCAGCAGTTCACGGTATATTTATGCTACGATTTCGCCACCCTCTGGTTTAACAGTGTCAACGTGATATCAGCCTTAATAATATTTTTGGAAATTTCGATAAGCAAATTAGAAAAACCGGCGAAGCTGAGTTTTTTTTAACAAACTTCAAAGTTAATTCTTTGAATGTTTTCATGGCGATAATGTAATATAAATAAGTTTTGTGGAAACACCACGTAAAATATTTCTTTGCCAAGCTTTCTGCCTGTTGACTCAGGCCTTCATCAGAGCAATGACAACTAAACAAGTTGTTGGCTCACGTCATTTATAAACTTCGCAACTGATCAATTAAATCAACAGGCCGAAAGCTTAGCAAAGAAACATTTTACGTGGTGTTTCCACAAAACTTATTTATATTAAACTTCAAAGCGTTTTAAATTCAAAGGAATGGTTCCTTCTGGCTTAAAGAAGTGAAGTCGTCGAGAAACGAGACGGTTTGCGAATAATTTCTTCAAAGACCTGAACCACAAGTCCACGGCACGACGCTCAAATTTTATATCCCACTCACAGATGAATGGCAACCTCAAAGTCATAAAGTGCATGAAAATAAAACCTTCATTTGCTTATCGGACAGTGAATGAAGGGCTGACACGAAGGGCTCCTTTCGAAACGTCAGTATTTGGTTGCAAAAAATTTCTGCAAATTACAAGTGTCTTATTTTTATGGCTTATACATTAACAGACGTTTGGTGGACGTTCGTCTACCAAGTACCACATGCGCTACATACATACGTACAACTTATATCACTATACATTAAATTTAACTCCTGGTTTGGTTCGGATGTGGTCACTAGTCATTAAGTTTAAAACTAACCATTAGAATTTGTCACTAATTACCCTTTGAAACGAGTCGAAAGATAGCCCTTGTTTACATGGAGTAGGGCGACCCACATTTCGGTTTACATGTTATTGTTGGCATCATTTGCTTGATATCTTCAAGACTTCACAAGGTGTATAAGAACAGGAAGGGCAGCCACATAATCATTAAGACATTTTGTCTGGTGGCGCCAGGGTCACCCTAGCAAACGTGTTTACATGGCTTATGTAAACAAAAAGATAGCCCTGCCGCCAGGGTTACCCTAGCAAGCTGATAGTGGGTAAATCCGTCCCCCCCCCCCCCCCCCCCCCAGGGTCACCCTAGCACTCATGTAAACGAAACACGGAAAGACAATGAACTAGGGTAACCCTTCTGCCTAAAGGAACTAATTAGAGCTCGTTAATTACTCGGGCTACCTGTGGTAGGCCGAGTCTATATCAAAATGATCGCTTGTATCTGCCGAATCCGACACTATAGGTTTTGTCTACTAAATATATTAGATCCGTTGTTTAATTTTCAGAAAAACGGCCTTGTTGTTTTAATACATGTACATTAGCAAACCTTCGGCGCTTCCTGCACTGCTGCACCATAAATTCTATTTGTCAAAATATATGCAATTATGCATTGCCATTGCCATATAGTCTTGCTAAAGTTCGCATAGGCTACGCCAAGCTTTCAGAAATCAGTAGCCCGAGTGAACGCCTGAGCAGGCGTTAATAATTCATGATTAATCAGTATCTGTAAATCGGATGCCGAATTGTCCTAAGCAACATAAACGTTTTTGTTTGATTAGCTTATATCTCGAACAACTTGATAAACATTCAAAATATTTGCACACTGATCAGATCTTTAAAGTGTCACTGTGATGACAAATCGTCAGCCTTTTTTTTATCTTGTCATAAAGTACATTTAAAATGAGGATTGGTGGTTTGTAAATATCTCATCTCGTTCAAGAGATATTCACGTTTTGGAAATATGGAAATTATATGGCTGATGACGTCATTTTCTCGAAACGAGAGAAATGAAAATCGTAAAATTAGGAATATCTCTAGAAATAAACAATAGAAAGTGCTAAAATTTTGCATGCTTATCGTATTAAATAAAATACGTTTTTCTGTGGAACTTTATTTGTTTTCGTGGAAACTGCTAGTTCCTGGCCCCCTCCAATGATAAAATTAAATTTGCTTATTTATCAGCAATCAAGTAGCGTTTACTCCAGCGAATAGAAATGAAGATTAGGGCTTATGTAGGCATTGTAATTCAAATGTTTAAATCTTTCTATTTTTAAACAATGAGGCAAAAATGATAATTCCTTTTTTAAGGTTTAGAGTAACCTGTGAGCATGCGCTTAACATAGCAATCACAATAGTTCCACAGAGAAGTGTATTGTATTGGGTACTATAAGCATACAAAGTTTAAGCGCGTTCTATTGTTTATTTCTAAAGATATTCCTTATTTTACAATTTTCATTTCGCTCGTTTGGAGAAAATGACGTCATCAGCCATAAATTTGCATATTTCCAAAACGTGAATATCTCTTGAACGAGATGAGATACTGACAAACCACAAACGCCATTCACCCTCATTTTAAATGTACTTTATGAGAAGATCAAAAAAAGGACTGACGATTTTTTCATCATAGTGACACTATTCTTGCTTTCGGCTCAAGTTTGCGTGTCATATCTTACACAAGATTGTCTGTTTATGTTTTATACATATTACCCAACGATTATAGAAAGACTAATGATTTGAAGTAATCGTTCCTCTCTGGTAAATACTGTACTACTCACGGTTTGTGAATTGTCCCTCACTAGAATTATTAAGCAACGGATATTTGAAATTAAACGTGCAATTTAAAACAAAGAATTAGAAGGTGACCATGATATTATATACTTAAATTCCTGTCAGTGCGGCAAATTTCTCGCGATTTTGTGAAATATTTTTTGGGATAAACTAGAATTAACGACTGGATTAACTAAAGGATTACTCCGTAGTCTCTAGATGTATCTGGAAACGCAACGCGTCCAAACTTTTCCTGTGCTTTTGTTTACGAATTGATGCAAGTATGTACACTTTCCCAATTGCTAAACACAATGTTTTGGGTTTTTTTTTGTAAAATTACGACTGAACAACCAACAGCAGCTTTTGGGTTTAGCTGTGCTGTAAAAATTTTAATGACAAAAACAACAAGATTTATGCCTTTTCGGGTTACCTGTATTTACACATAGCAGCTTACTGTATTGCTAGTCGCCTTGATGTTCGCCGCTTTTCCAGACAATTTTTAATTCCCGAGTCCGGATTAACCAACGAGTCGAAATGTGACTAGTTTTTGACGTCATACATACCATTCATTTACATATCTTTCAAAGAAGAAATCTCTAGAAAAAAATTAGAATTGTGTATTGCAAGATTGGACATGACTAGTACTAAGTATTAAGCTCTACTGAATTTCAGTTTAAGAATCATTACTGTCGTCAAATATAGACGGTACGTATATGTACTACTTGGGGGCTATTTATATGGAAGGCGGGACGGGATGAAAAATGTCCTGGCAAACATCTTTCCATATAAGCAGAACGGGACAAATAAGATATATATACATGCATGGCGGTAAACGTCCCGTCCTAGCAAACAAACGTGTCATCCCGCCTCCCATGTAAACAGCCCCTTAGATTACTATAGTATTCGTTGGTTTTTAGTTGTGGAGAAACTCGTATCCAATTAAGGTTTGTTCACACTATATAGCGGACTCAGACTGGATTTGGGCTTGACTATATAGTAAGTATATCGTTGCGTTCACACTACTAGACTTGGCTCTGGACATTTTACTGCACTAATTTTCAGTTTTGCTTTGCTAGTCAGGAATGAACCCGTGTACATTGCTGACCGCCCATGCAGCGAATGACTACCTCGCGAATGAAACGGACCCATTTCTCGCCTGAGACAAAGTCAAACTGCTTGCATTCACACCTGTATTGTCGAGTTCTTTTTCAGTCCAACTCTATTAGGTGAACTCGAATCCAAACCCAGTACGATTGCGTTCTAACTGGCGGACAAGCAATCCAAATCCAGTCCGCTTGTGTGAACATACCTTGGGGCACTGCAGCTAGCCTATTTATGTCCGTACAAGTGTACAACCGTACACACGGTCGTTTGGTGATGGCACTTCAGTTATAGAGTAGAAGTCGCAATGTCCACAGTACAAAGGTGCTGTCGTTAAAACATTATATTTTAGAGCGGATAACCTCCTCTAAGAAAATAGGGACTTTACGATGCTAGGACGACGACGGCCGTTAAAAGGCAACAAAAAGTCACGACTAACTCACTGTTATATTAGATATTTGAAGCTAGTTTAATGACAGTATTGTCAGTATTGAAACAGTTCTCATATTTTGGTAAGTTGACGTCGCCTTGAAGCTATGTGGCGTTGTATAAAGAACGAGGACTCTGTGGAGATTACTCTAGGTTGAGGGCTGGTTTGATCTCTAGTAACGACAATGCCATAGGCAATATAGGGAGACATCGAGCGCGCTGTATTTCATCGGTGATAGTATTTCTCCTTTTTTTAATCTTTGCATATTTTGTCATCTTATACGTATATGTGTATAATGTTTTTAATACACTTCACAACCTTTATTCCAACTATACATATTCTGCCATATATGTTGAGTTATGTAGCTTTAGTTACTGTATGTTAGTATTTAGTTTTAGTTAATATCTGTTTTACGCTCCATAGCCCCATCTGTATGTAACCACCGTTCCCTCGTATACAATTTTTTAAACCACTTCTACTCTGATGATGCTCGCATAGACCGACGAAAGCTTAGCTTAAAATTTTTTTTAAAACTCTATTGATATGGGAACCAGAAACCTATATTCAAATAATTTCATATAATATATCCCTTGCCTACAATCCATATACCTCGCACCAAATGTTTTGTGAAATGGGACCGCTGTTTCCGAAGGTGCAGTTTGAATCCACTCAACTCTCCATATTTTCTATTTCTTACCAAGCATGTATGTACGAAAGTCGTGGAATTTTCTCTTGTTTTTTTTTTCAATCATTCTCTCTTATGCAATTTTTCGCAAGATAGTCTGTCTGCGGTGTCTTTAAATCTGTTTAAGTGCGGTAAGTTATCCAAGTGGGATTTGTGTCACTGTCGTTGATATTAAGATTTTTCGTTGCTATTAAGATTTTACATTCAAGGACGACATCACGAATTATTTCCGTCGGGTCAGTTTGACGTCTGAAATCTCGATTTTCCGCCATTTCGTTCTGGGTTTTTTCCCTCGAGCGCTTTCAAAAGTTCTGGGGTTTTTTTGGACGGTCAACTACCCAACATGCTCCCTCTTGCTAAATACATCCTTGGTTAGAAGACGTGAAGTTCTGAGCCTATTTTCAAATATACATTTTAGGATTTGACGAACTTGGTGAGGTCAATTTACGATGCTCTGGGCAAGTCTGTCGACAAAGCCAATAAGAAAACCTCGCAAGACTCGGTGAAGAAAGTGAAAGTGCTCATCTCTGTGTCGAAAGAGAAACAAGGCAAGGATATGCGCGGAGTTTCCGTCGTTCCCCGACGCGAAGTCGTGATTGGTGCCGAAGATGCAACGGGCGAAACCGAGACAAAACTCGAACACTTGCAGCTGAAGGAAATGTCTCACGAGGCGTCTGTGAAGAAGTCAAGGAAACGAAAAGAGAAAGAAGAGAGATATTCTACTGTTCAGGTTTTGAATAACGACTTGGGTAAGGGTCATTTACACTCGACGAGATGTAAGTCTTGTTGGTCAGCGGAGGATAAACGGGACAACACGACGAGAAATAGTGTACCGGCACCAAAGAACAATAACTTACTGGCAGACAAACCGAACTTTCCAACGAGAAAGCAGACGGGTCCAGGCGGATGTGGTGCTGAAAGTAAAATACCAGTCCTCCCTGAAGACCTTTTGTTATTGACGGACAAGAAATCCAAGTTAAAATCACACCGCCGCAGTTCACGGCGAAGACCTACGTACCCCGGTCACGCATGCCCTGGGCCACACATTTCTGGTCACACTTCCCCTGAGGTCCACGTCTCCGGGCACACATCTCCTGTCGCACACGTCTCCGGGTACACATCTCCTGTAACCCGTGTCTCCGGAGGTAAATCTCCGGTGCCGAAGGCTGGAGTATTGAAGGAAGATGTGCCGTTGGATCCGAGTTACGCATACCACACTGAGGACAAGTATCTCTATGTGCACGCCGCCCCCCGTCAAACCCCTTTTGAAGAACCCAAGCCCGGGAGACGACGAAAAACTAAGCACAGGAGACCACGTGATGGCAATGATAATCCCGAGGGAGTACCAATGAAATTTTCTGCGGGTACAGCTGTCGTGCACAGGCACGAACATGTCCATCACCATTACCATCACTACGGAGAGAAGCGTTGATCGAAAAAGTCCTGGGAATTAGGTTGGTGATGTAATCAAATGGACATTGACGACAATTACGTCATCACTCATGTTACCGTCGCGGTGGGTTGTTGAATAGCAATGTGAAATGGTTAACAGCTGGGCAAAAGATACTGACCCTTTTTAAATATTTTTTTTCCATTTGTGGAAGCAACGAATCCCTATGATAATACTCCTGATGTTGATGCGGAATATTTTCCAACATCATTAAAACCGGTCAAGACTGACGTATCCATTACTAGACAACCGGTTGCTAACTAAAGTTAATGTGTTGGCCAAACTATATTAGGTTTGGGCCACATTGTAATGTCCAAAATTTAGTTCCATCATTTTTGAAGTTTTACATTTCAAAGAAAAACAATGAAAATCTCGTCATATTTTAACGTTTCTGTTAAAATCCAGGGATAACTTTTTTCTTATTCTCCATGACGTGACCACACCGTGGTTACTGCACGTATTACGTCGCAGCCAGTTGTAGTAAATCCACCTGAAGCCCAGCTGCCGTCGAAACGTTTCGAAATGAGCATGCGCGAAATGTACGCCGTTTAACGCCATCCTTGCGTAAGTTCCCGCACGAAGATGCCTCCAGGGTTTTTTGGTTTTTTTCATCTTCGCTTTTTATCCGCGCGACCATGTATTTCTTAAATATAATAGATCGTTTTCATCTGACGTCACGGCGGCCATTTTTGTATACCATATGACTTCAACGTGTCACCAGACCATTATGTAACAGTATAATTATTGAAATATTGAATGTTTCGAAACCGGCCTTTTTTTGTCACGGAATGTAATTTTGTGTATTATATTCTTTTTTATCAAAAAGTGTCCAGAGGTATCTATGAATATGTAAATATATTTTATTGTTATGTGAAAAGTGTTTGTTATAAAATTGTTCATGGTGGTTGGAACAGGAAAAATTATTTTTACTATTATTGACGCATCTGTTTCAACTTGTTAACACTTGCTGACAAAGTTGTTACAGGATTGGTGACTGGACAATGTTGTTACAACACTGTTCATGCTGGCTAGCCGAAGCTTGTTCCAACAGAGAACTTCAGTCAAAACGCACTGCGTACATGCGTCTACATGTTTAAGTGTGCTGCGTATAGACCTTATTCAAAAATGGCCGCCGAATTATATACATATAAATTAGCCCTTATGAACTCGTTTTCATGTGTGAAATTCAAAAGAATTTTGACTTTAAAACGAGGTCATAAGGGCTAATTTATATGCACATAAAAGAATTCTGATTCGGCGGCCATTTTTGAATAAGGTCTATTACACGGTGCGATTTTTTCGTGAAACTGCAATGGTTTGTGAAGTAAAAGAAGCGAGACAAGTTCCACGAGGAGTGTTGCACAGTGCAAATGTGTATGTATACTTGAAATTTGCCTTTTTCGTTTGGGGGAGAAGTCAGTTCGAGTGGCCGAAGGCCAGAAGGATTCCAGGGGGGTTCTACCATGAACTGCCTGGGAATGCTTCATGTACACTGACCTGAATTATCACAATTTATTTTTTTTTTGGGGGGGGGGGGGGCGGGGGGGAGCTTCCACCCCTCAAACCCCCTAGATAGAACCCTGGACGTACATGCTTCTCAGCCGCCGCGCCAAACCGTACGGCCGCCCTCAACGAATTTACTGGTTGCGTGTCATCACGCGTGTTGGGCGAACCTGTAGTTTGACGAAACAGTCGGGAACAGAAACATCTGTCCTACTGCTAGCGCTACACGGTTGCGAGTTATGAATTACTTCTAAATACAAGTCCCTTTAACATAATGTTTGAAAATGTTAATACTTTTACGATATCTGCTCTTGTATTTGAGAAATCACATCATTCAGTTTGAGTAACGGTTGGGTGAACTCGTATTGGTATCTTAGGAAATCAACTTCACACGTGGCGTTTCCCCACAAGGATTAAATAGGCAAATGAAAACAATGCCGTAATGGCAATTTCCTTAAGTTAGTTTGGGAATAAACGAAGAAATATAAGTTATGGCGGTTCATCTTCTTGTGCCTTTAACATTGAAAAAAAATTCCGCTGTACATCAAAATTGAGCCGTCATTCAAGCTCAAAATGGCGACAAAATCTTTCTCGAGTACGTGAAGACTAAGTAAGATTCGACTATTCCTTTGTGTTTTAAAAAAAGGTTAAAGAAAATTACGAAGGGGTAAATTCAGAATATGTTACAATATTGACAAGGAAGCCATGCACAAATTACCTACCTTATCTTTTTGGTAGTATGCTTATAATTTTAACTTTTGTTTCGGACTCTCGAACCAGTCCAAATATTTCAGTGTTTTCCCGCTCTTTTCGAGGAACAAAGAGCTTGGGTACGAGTGAACGCCGCCATCTTGGATTTTTTTCGGGCAACCATTGCAACATGTCCTCCAAGAATTACCAATAATCAGTAAGTGTGAAACGGCCTTGAATTACCAATAATTGGTAATTGTAGGTAATTCTCCACATGCGGGATGTTAAACTAAATTGCATATAACTAAAAAACAGTAGGGGTGTTATGCTCGGGGTCTGAGAGGTGGGACTTTTTTCCCGGAGGGTTGTGGTTAGGTTTAGGGCCACCGGGGGGTTGTGGGTTAGGGTTGCCGGGGGGTTGTGGTTAGGTTTAGGGTAAGGTTTAGAGGTTAGGGTTGGGGTGTGGGGGTTGGGAATTAGTTTTTAAAATTAACGATTATTGGTAATTCTAGGCATTTCACACTTACTGATAATTGGTAATTCTAAGTAGGAGGATATGCTGAACATTAAGCGTGTTGGTTGGCAAAGGACTGGGTCTAGAACATTTGCCAACCAATTGACTGAAATACCATTGGTAATGGCGGCCCCCATACGGTTACAAAATTTTCCCGCCAATGCCCCCTCTAGTATTTACCAAACGTTTTGCGCATGCGCGACGTTCGAGCTCGCCCTCAGAAACAGAGCGGGAAAACACTGAAATATTTGGACTGGTCCGAGAGTCTGACACAAAACTTAAAATTATAAGCATACTACTGAAAAGATAAGATTGCCGTAATTTGTGCATGGCTTCTTTGTCAATATTGTAACATATTCTGGAATTACCTCTTCGTAATTTTCTTTACCCTTTTTTTAAAACAAATGAAGTCGAGTCTTACTTAGTCTTCGCTGTCTGGTTGTTGTCGCCACGGCTTCTCTTGCAACCTCGTACCCAGGGTTTTTCACTCTATTTTTTTATTTTTCAGGGTTTTTCATAGGTTGCTTCTCTTGATGTTTATTCTAGCGAATTCACGCATGTGCAAACGGTTGGCAGCGGTGTTGGTTTTACCATAATGCTTTGCATGCGTAGAGAAAACAGCATATCCTCTCATCTAGAATTCCAGATTATCCTGAATTGTGAAATTGCCTAGAATTTAGGATAATCCTGAAAAAGTGACATCCTGAATTCTAAGTGAGAGGACATGTTGACCTTTTGCATTCTTTCATTTTGTCAAGTCAAAAGAGCATTAAATTCAATGACTTTTCCAGGACATTCAAGGAACGAGATGTATACTACAGAATTCCGCCTAATTCGAAGTTTGTTTTGCCGCAAATTAGGCTCAATTTTTTGTTCAAAACAAGGACTTTCCTAGCCTAGGACTTTCCAAGATTTTGAAGGACCGAGGAAGTTTACAAGAATTTTGTTAACCGGCCAGGGAATTCACTTAGGAATTCTACTTAACAATTAGATTATGAGCTCGAAATTTCTATGAGTGAATAGTTGACGAGAGCGGAGCTCGAGTCAACTATCATCTCAGAAATTGAGAGCGAATAATCTAATTGTTTTAGTAGAAACTAACTTGTGTACCTTAGTTCTTCCAAATTATTTAAAAAAACGAAGCATAACCATTGTTTCTGTGCAAAAACCAAGGCAAAACAATCTTTCACTCCTCGTGTCCTCCATGTTGTTTTACTGCATGGCCGCGCGAGTACTGGTACTCAATTTGCTACTCGCTATCCATTGACGAATAGATATCGAGTAGAGTAGCCAATCAGATTGCAGGCACTGGGGTAGGACAAGCTTGAGTCTACCACGGGAAAATGGACGCTCCCGCCTTCCAGAGTCTGGGGTAGCACCTTTGGCAAGTGCCAGTAACCCCTGTCACAGCCACAACTATAACTACGCGGTTTTAAAACGCCAGATAGATCAACGTGGCCATGTCGAGGCATATCAAGTGCTCCAGACAGCGCCATATGACACAGTTCAGAAAACGGATCACTATGGTGTCCCATCCCCGCCAAAATTCAACTTTTTACTTTCAACACAAGTTTTTGTTTCCAACACAACTTTTTTTATTCAACTTTGTATTTTCAACACAACTTTGTGTTTTCAACACAACATTTTATTTTCAACACTACTTTTTTTATTTAACTTTTTTTATCCAACCGCAATCCACTCCGATCGTGGATCGCGGGCTCGTGTTCTGATCTTCCCGCGCTTTTATGTCTTGTCCATGCTTTTTGTTGTCTACGTCTTCCAGAACGTACTACTTGAGCTGTTGCTCTTTATTCTAGGCTCCCTTGATTAGCCTGATCAAGGTTTAAAAGAATACTTGTTGCTTCTCCCACACGTTCAACAATGGAATCATCGACATCCAAATTTACTAGTAACCGTTGCAGATAATCTAGTATTAATAGAAGTGTTTGAAAATCGATTGAAAATCTCCCGACTGGATGAATCTATCAAGGATGTTAATCACACTGTAAACTGCTTCCAAAAGGAATTGTTTGTCATCATCATCCATGTTGAATAATAATAAAATTATTCAAAAAAGGGAACCTACTTCGTGTATGCCTATTTTTGTGTCTCGGCAAGTTCAGAACAGAACACGAGCCCGCGATCCACGATCGGAGTGGATTGCGGTTGGATAAAAAAAGTTGAATAAAAAAAGTTGTGTTGAAAGTAAAATGTTGTGTTGAAAACAAAAAGTTGTGTTGAAAATAAATATTTGAATAAAAAATGTTGTGTTGAAAACACAATGTTGTGTTGAAAATACAATGTTGAATAAAAAAAGTTGTGTTGAAAATAAATATTTGAATAAAAAATGTGTTGAAAACACAAAGTTGTGTTGAAAATACAAAGTTGTGTTGAAAATACAAAGTTGTGTTGAAAATACAAAGTTGAATAAAAAAGTTGTGTTGGAAACAAAAACTTGTATTGAAAGTAAAAAGTTGAATTTTGGCGGGGATGGGACACCATAGATCACAGCTAATGTTGATTTTAGGGAGGGAGGAAAACCCGGCGAAAAACCCTGGTACCTCAAGCTCGACAACGGAGTCATTCCCAATCGGTCACCCATCCAACTAACCCCGTCTAAAGGGGTGTTTATATGGAGGCGAGCTAGCCGGCTTTGCCGAGATGATTTTTATTGTGTTTACATGAACACGAAGTCTCATTGTTTTAAATATGAACTGTACATGAACAAGCAGAACTTGTGAATTGTCAATATGTCGAAAAAAGCTGATAAAAACAAATTTTATCGCGTGTACGAAGCTTTTAATGCCAGCCCGGGTAAGTGAGCCAGATCGGTCAATCGTGTTTACATGGGGGAAATCCAGTAAGGAAAAGCGAGACCTCGGCTAGGCTGGTTGGCTCCGGCTCGTATAAATACAATTAACAAGAAATAACAGCACAAGCAGGATCTCAGCAAAGCGGGCTAGCTCGGGTACCCGGGCTGGCTCGCCTCCATATAAACATTAAGTTGGTGAGAAGCAGCGCGCTAACAGCACACGCCACCTGTGAATTACAGTCGAACGACATTTGGAGAAGGTCTTTTGGAACGTTCAACGAAAGGATTAATAATCGAGAATTAGAAGAGAAATCATCAGCCTTTTATCCGTCTTATTAGTTCGTTACAGGTAATAATAATAAAGTAATTATTATATGCTGTGGCTGTGGGGAAGAATTCTGCTTAAGAAGTTGGTCCAATTTAGGAATTTTTTGGGGAAGGGAATTTTGTTTGATAGTTTGTGCGGAATCGATCAATGGGCACGGCACCGCCCTTCACGACTGGTCTGGTTTTGCAGCGACGTTTTTTGACGCCAAACAGGGCGGGTTATCACCTTAAGCAGTGAGGGGCATGGAAACGAATTGATAATCGACAATGTAATTGGTTACTGCTAACCAAACCAATCAGAAAACCTTCCCGCTCACTCCTCGCGGGGTCTCTTCTGCGAGGACACCAAGAGACAAATAATTGGTGAAAAAATGTATATTTAATAAGGTATAAGTAATAAATAATGTTTCTGTATGATTTTTATACCATAAGTCCACCATAATGGGTTTTTACAACCTTTTTTTTTACGTTTGTCTTTCAAGATGCAATGTTTTTAATCATTCCTCAGTTCTGTAACTTGAAACGAACCTTATCGATCGATACACAGGATTACTTCCCTATACATAGAATATACTTCCAAGGCTTGAGGATTTTTTAATGATTTAGTTATCTGAGATACGATTCTTGATAAGCCTGCGACGATATCTCATTCGTTGAAAAGCCATTTAAAGGGTATTAGCAATATAAATTAAGTTTGTCTAATTTGAAAGAACTCGTGAAA
This sequence comes from Corallium rubrum, assembly GCA_964035015.1. NCBI lineage: Eukaryota > Metazoa > Cnidaria > Anthozoa > Scleralcyonacea > Coralliidae > Corallium > Corallium rubrum. Next base: position 3,826,736 of record OZ035999.1, on the reverse strand, counting down.
TGGTAAAGGAAGACCTTTTCTAACTTTGCCGTATTTTTCTTCGTTTTCAAGATATTTCAATTTTTGTTTGATATGTAAATGAGATGGTCTCTGATCACGTCAAGAGCAGGGTACAGTATTTTCACACATAGCAAACTCAGTTATATCTCCAAGTTTGTTGAACGTAATCACTTGAGAAACCGTGCACATTAAAATTCCTCATGACACTGAACATTTCATTTAATGCATGGAATTGCCGTACCCTGGTTATGACGTAAGAGATCACCTCATTTACACACCAAACTGAAATATCTTAAAAATTAAGAATGGTACGGAAACGTTGTAAAGGTCTTCGATTACATTTGAATCGCATTAAAATTTTTTAACCTATAACCAATAGAACAAAGGTAACATAGGGAATGTATAGCATGGTCTATTTCTATCCTAATTCCTCTTCAGTTATTTTCAGATCTCATGTTATATAAGACCTAAAATATATCGCTACACTCACTCCAACCTCGTCCCCAGGGCCATTTGTGGGGGCTGGGCCAAGATGGCGGCCAAGAACAAATGGCCCTGGTACAGGCTGAGCTATCACCACATTTGATTGGTCGAGATAACTTTGGATGTTTTAGGTATTCTGATTGGTAGAAACAAGGCGGGCGGCAGGCTAACCCGCGGGCATTTGTTTTTTGGGCTCAAATTATATTCAGAATTGCCGGCTGTTAAAAAACAACTTCGAAATGAATGAAAATGTGAGGAAAGCTGGCGAAACACCCGTGAAAACGTCGGAAGAATATGTAATGATGGGTCGTGTCGTCTCTGTGCCCTGGCTGCCATACAACGAAGTCCATGGGACGGCAATTCAGTGTGTTTTCTAAATCGGGCGAACGAAAGACTTGGTGAACAAAGTCAAAAAGTATTTTGGCTGCGAAAGGAAAGTACACCACAGGGCAGAATTTACATGTTTGGCCATTAAGAAGCAGGCTTTTTTCAAACAAGAGTTCTCGACGAAACGAAGCCTAAATGTTTTTCAAAACGCTGAATTGAATCCACCGAAAACTTACGAAAACAAGGCGGCCCGGCCAGACAACGGCAATCCAGTTTCTTGCGAATTTGGTACAACGGTGAAGCAAATGATAAATAATAAGCATTTACAGATATTTATTAAAAGTGTATTTATTTTAATAATTCGACAATGTATTTGGAAATGATGTTTTGATTGTTTTCAGTTTGGGTCAGTCAAGCTGAACTAAATAATCGGAAAATAATTGAGCCTGACTAGGCGCGATAAACTTCGTGAAGCCTGGGCCGAGTCAAAAATGAGTCAAAATATGACTCATTTTTTGCAGCCTGTGCCAGGGCCATTTGTTCCCGCCATTTTGTTTTTGGCCGCCATCTTGGCCCAGCCCCCACAAATGGCCCTGGGGACGAGGTTGCACTCACTCCTATGATTTATTCCGCCATTTTGTTTTCGCGAGATCGAGGAATGTGTGGATATCCATGCAAAGTTCACGATGTGTGTCACGTGTAAGGCCAGGTCACACTCACGATTTTTCTCATCCTAACGCATGCGATTGAATGAATGACTCGCAAAAGTATTGAACCATATGGTTTGGCACAAAGTTCATGATCAATACATTCGTAAGTCAATCCATTCGATTGCATGTGTCAGAAGGAGATAAATCGCAGCAAATACGGACTGTGAAGACGAGCCTTTATGAGTATCGTTTAAAGTGCCATTAACCCCAAAAAATATTTTTCGCAAATCTAAAAGCCCTTATTGAGTGGATTAGTCCAGTGAATAAATTATTGGTATTGGACATTTCTTTGGTCTTCTGAAGACCACCAAAGTTGCAAAAATTGGCATATACATGTCCCATGGCGGAGAAGGAAAGGGAATGGGTATATTCCTGGTGTGACGTCAGCCAAGCCAAACAAGGAACTCATTTGAGCTCTGTCTACTGAATGCATAGAATTTTTACATTGAGTTAGTTGGGAAAATGAATTTTCAACCCAAAAAATTCTATGTATTCACCAGACAGAGCTCAAAGGAGTTCCTTGTTTGACTTGCCTGACGTAACACCAGGAATATACCCATTCCCTTTCCTACCCCGCCATGGGACATGCAGATGCAACTTTGGTCGTCTACAGAAGATCAACGAAACGTCCAATACCAATAATTTATTAACTGGCCTAATCCACTCAATAAGGGCTCTTAGATTTGCGAGAAAAAGTTTTGGGGGTTAGTGGCACTTTAAATGATTGGCTCTTACTGATCTAGAACTAACTTAAAGAGGAGTTGGAATAGAAGTCATAGAACTATACCTACAACAATATACATAGAGGATATTACACGGTGGCGCGAAGATATGGATTTTATCTTCGAGTGGTGAAAACAATATTTTACGAATGAGCGTAGCGAATGAGTAAAATATCGTTTTTACCACGAGAAGATAAAATTCATATCTTCAAGCCAGCGTGTAATTTTCTTTTTATTATATAGATTCAATGCAAAAAGAGGTAAAATTCTTAATGACGTCATCGATATCTTCACCAGTGAGGATTTGGAAAATACGACACTGCATATTCTTTAGTAAAACACTCGCATCTATATAATAAATTATCTCGCTTAACTTTCCACTCTTTTGGTAATAGTCAAGTGTATTATAATGCGGAACAAACCAGTCAAGTATGTACACAATGCTTCCAGTTATCCTTTGCAGGCAAGACATACATACCCATAGCAAGCACATAAATGGCTAATTTAGTTGTTTCCAATCCCCAGGATTAGGAGATGGTGATCTCTTGGTTGCTCGTATACAATTGCGCGAGATGTTGCCTACACAGAGCCCAAACGTGCGTGTTCCAAGTCTTGGTCAAGAAGGGCATTGTGAGAGACTTTGGAATATTGATTAACGTATTGCACATCTTGACCAACAGTATTGCGAGAGACTTTATTATATCGATTTGCTCGGTCTTCCTGGTTCCTTGCCCGCATCAGCTTCTTTCTCGTCTTATAATACAACCATCCTTGCCAAACACCGGCTATGATACCAAACGTGACGGCCACCCCGGCCGCAACGAGAAGCCATTGGCCATACCGGGGGAAGCTTTTACCGGTAGACGACGTTCTCGTGGTGTTTTCCTCCGGCTGTTCCTCCACTTGCGAAATGTTTCTACACTGTTTCCGTGATTCGTCGGTTTCCAGGTTCCTGTTGCAGCGCTTGGTACACACACCGGTGGTACAGTCACATTTGTTCGAACAGCCAAGACAGAACTTGGAGAATGTTTCTGGACACCCTTTCTTACAGTACCTTTCACAAATACTTCCCTCGTTCAACGTCCTCCTTTCCGTCGGCTGTACGTAAGTCCCGTACAAGCGCAGCGACCATCGCTTAAACGTCCCAGTGAAGTCCCCCTTGCTGTTCACCTCGAGAGTCCAGGTTCCCCGCGGATCCTCGCCCCAATGAAACACCGTCATAAATGGCCAGTTGCTGAAAGCCTTCGAACTGAAATCGAGCCTGCGCAAGCCGAGCAGTTTCGACTTGGTTCCAGTTGGTGAAATCAAGTTGATCTCGAGCGTGCCACGACGATCGTGTTGTAATGACACGTAAACACTGACGTGTTCTAGTGATGTAACGCACGAGAATGGAGAATGAACGCAGCCATTAGTTTTGATGACCGATCGAAACTTACCCCAGGCGGGAATTCTCCTGTTGTGCGGTCGTTGCTCGTCTTCACGACACATGTGTTGCTCGGGCGCGGTCCTCCAATGGGGACTGGTCGCTTGGTTAACTAATGCGTTCGCATCCAGGACACCGAAGCCATACTTGTTGTTCACGTGTTTACCGGCACTATTCACCTGCCATTCGGAGTCATTTTCGTCGGTCATTTTCGATGTGTTTACGATCAAGTGTTGCAGATCTCGCCACGTCAGAGATGGGTTGGCTTCCAACATGAGGGCAAAAATACCTTGGAACCAAACAAGAATAAACTGTAAGATGGTATTTTATATCGTATAAAAGCAGAATGACAGTATAGCGTTGCCAGTGGCGGAAATTCGCTTTTTCAGGTCGGGGGGCAAAGCCTCAAAAATATCCCACAAATCTCAAATATCCGACAATATCCGAAAAGCGTTGGATTTCGACTGTTTTTTCCCCCTTTTTGTCGAATATTTCTGAAATATATTCTCCTTTAGAAAAATCTTATAGCAGGTGAACTGCTGAGCCAAACCACGGATAGTGAAAAGACTGGATCGCATTAAAGAAATACCAAATGGTTTTCCATGTTTGGATACTCTGATCCAAACACGCGGGAAATTGCGAGACTGCAGAAAAGCGTAACAAAACAAGAAAGTCGAGCAATTTCCCAAGTGTTTGGATAAGAGTCTCGAAACACGGAAAAAAACCATTTGGTATTTCTTTTATAAAGTAATCACAAGTGAATATGATATATACTGTCCGACATTTTCAAAAATCTTTTGGTGGGAATTTTCCGTGTTTGGATACTCTGATCCAAACACGGCAATTGACCAATCAGGGCTCGCGTAGTATACATGTTATTTTAGCGTTGCCATGACATAAAAGAGTGTCACGTGGTGCAAGTTATTCAGTCAATAATGTGGTGCAAATTATTCAGTCAATATATATTGACTGAATAATTTGCACCACGTGACACTCTTTTATGTCATGGCAACACTCAGTCATGCGTATGTTACTCGTGTAGTAATTTTTTTATAAATTTAATAGCATGCACATGGATAACAAAGCACGGCAGCCGAATTTTTGAAATTGTGAAGCTATACCGAGGAATACAAAAGATTAAACAGCTTGGAATATTACAATTTCTTAAGGTAAACTAGTAGGTTAGATATTTCTATAGGAAACTCATTTTTAATTAAAATGTTTAAATCAATGTTTGTGTTTTATCAGGATTTACATGCACTCGTTCACTAAAAAGAAATTCGGAGTTAAATACCGCACTCGGCTTCGCCCCGAGCAGTATTTAATTTCTCGTTCCTAGACTGTTAGTGAACTCGTGGATATAAATAACGATAATACATTCACGCGAATGCTTTAATCATATAACATAAGGCAATGAAAAGAAACGACCAATATATAACTATAAAATCAAGTAATCGTGTCACCAGGCGTGACTCAAATAACAGTATTGCAATAAACGTACCGAGAGTAAATACTTTAACTTATCAAAATAGTTTTTACAACAGAACTCCAAGAATTTTCAATAGTTTACCATCACATACCCGTGAAGCTGATGTTTCCATTGGTCAATTTAAATCCTACTTACTGAATTATTATCGTACCATGACTGAACAAATATATGACATTGATGTCCCGCAAACGTTTAAAACTGTCTGTATTAAATGTCACTCGTGTCGTCCGTTGTAGATAAAATGTGTTGTAAATAATGTATATTTATATTTAGGAACCCTGCGAATGGAGCAATAAGCTCTGTAGGGATCACCGGTCATTTATGACAAAGCTTGTAAAAAAAAAATTAAAAAATATCCCATATACCTGCGGCCAGCGGCGCTGCTGCGGAGGTTCCCGTATGCAATTTGGTGCAAGAGTGATGGAGATCAGTTGTGGTTATCTTTTTGTTTATATTGCGATCTTTCCGACCACTGCTGTACGTCACTGCGAGGGTGGAAGGACAAGCCTCGGCGTACCACGGCGACTTTCCCTTGTCGTTCACCGCCCCTATCGATACAGTATATATACTTGTGATGTATCCATCGCAGTTACAGTAATCGCCTTCGTCACCGCCGTTTCCTGTCGCCCACACAAAGATGGAGCCCAAGCCATTACGTCCTTTGCGTACACCTAAAACACACATGTGATAGTCAGTTGGTAAATATACGGGTCATCGCGTAGCCATGTAAGGGTTAATCAATCACTGGTCACGAGCAGGGCCGTCGAAAGCCGGGATGGGCCCTGGGTCAAACGTTGGAGCTCCACCCCCACCCCACACACATACACCTAAATCAATGTTTTAATACCATCATATCGAGTATTCTGAACGCCAATCTTTACATCAAAAGCGTCACTCAAGCTAAAATATTCAATGGTCATACTCATACCGCCTTTATAAACATATTAAAAGGACAAAAACAGATCTGTTAAATTTCTTGGACTAAAATGTTACGGGCCCCTATATTTGCCCCGGGCCCGGGGTAATTACCCCGCTTACCCCCAAGCCACCCCCCCCCCCCACCCCCCTACTCAACGCTACTGGTCACGAATGTGATACAAGATTCATCAAGTAATATAGACCTTATTCAAAAATGGCCGCCAAATTAAAATTCTTTTATATACATATAAATTAGCCCTTATGAACTCGTTTTCATGTGGGAAATTCAAAAGAATTTTTACTTTAAAACGAGGTCATAAGGGCTAATTTACATGGACATAAAAGAATGTTAATTCGGTGGCCATTTTTCAGTAAGGTCTATTTCATAAACGAGTGGGAATGTTTTACGAGGGGTTACAAACACGAGAGGACAATGAAAATCACGAGCCGTTAACCGAGTAATTTTCATTGTTCTCGAGTGTTTGTAAAACATGAGAGAATAATGAAAATCACAAGACTGCAGGCCGAGAACATTGAAAATTACGAGGTAATAGGCCGAGTGATTTTTGTTGTTCTCGAGTATTAGTAACCCCTGCATGGTAAAACACGCGATACACGAGTTTATGAAATAGCTTCTCAATCCAGTCTATTATAGTGAAATTCGCGAGGACTTGGTGATATTGGTGCATATTAGATTAGAAAATGGGGCATGTATATTAGTATTGAATTTATAATTAAGAAATGTGGTAATAAACGGTTCTTTGTTTGTGCCGTTTTTTATCTGATTTTTTAATTATGAATTCAGTTTGCGTGACCTTTACCTGGTTTCAAAAGTCATACACATGACCAAATATTTTTCTTTGATTTCTAATTAGCTCATGAATTATTAATGAGTTAATTTGAGAAGTTAAATTCTTTATTACACGACTGTCACGAGTGAACATTGATTAACCAACTTCAAGAGTTAGAAATCAAAATACTCATTGGTATGCAATAAATGGTTGTTGTCATGCTTTTCCGCTAAAGAGAGTGTGAACCAGTTATCACACTGTATGTATACTAATCAGTTGAATAAAAGATTTAACGCGTCTGGTAGAACATAGTCAATCGAGATATGGTCTGGAAACTCAGTTAAAGTCTTTGGTCTATCTTTTTGTTCCCCTTTATGCATTTTTGTGCACGGTGTACGGTCACTGAACACATTGTATTTTAGTATAATGAACGAATTGTCCAATAGCAAGGTTTCAGTTCAATCACTCAACCGTGTTATTTAAATATTAATAAACCTAAAACAAAGGATGTGCACGGTGTAAAGGTGGATTTCCATTCAGTGCATTTTATCGCGCGATCGACTTTTTGCGATCACTTTCTTTTGAAATGTGTGTATTCAACCAAAGCTAATGAAATGCGTTCCGCTTGACAACCCACAATTCAAAAGAAAGCGATCGTAAAAAGTCGATCGCGCGATAAAATGCACTGAATGGAAATCCACCTTTAGGTACGGTTCAACATAAAATCACAGCTCATTATAGGCGCTTTGAAGTTTGCCGAGTTTCCAGACCATATCTCGATTGACTATGGGTAGAACAATGAAATGTAGGCGTGTTACGAGATAAAGTAAGATTTCTGATTCCAACCCTAATCAGCAAGGAGCATGGGAACGAATTCAAATTAACAATGCGATTGATTACTTGTATAACCCATCAGAAACTTCGTTCATATTATGTACATTACTAAAATGCCGGTACAGGCGATAGTCATTGGTGCTGCACGTTCTAGATTAATATGACCTTTCAGTATCAACTAACTAGTGGTCTATTACAAATCCGGCTTTCTGATTGGCTGAGCTACTGGTGGTCTATTGGTGATAGACCATAGTAGCGTTATCCAATGATAAACCTTCTTATACCAGGAATACTCCTATTCTGACCAATCAGACGCCACGGCATATTCACGCTGCGGGCAAAACCTGGAAACTAGGCCAAACATGGCGTCCGCTAAAATTTATATACGAGTGATGAAATCGTGAAAACATTAGCCTGAAAGTAATGGAAAATTGTTCAGTTTGACATTTTCGAATAAGAAAATGAATTCGCTTATGTCTATGGAGTATATCAACACCGAATTTAAAGCAAAGTAATTACAATCTCGTTTTTTGTGAGCGATTGTTTATCATGTGCCATCGAACTACTCTACATTTTGAATGGGAAGACTACTGCAAACAAAAAGGTAAAACTTTCTGAAAATTTGGAACAGTGTTTGATAAGACTTATTTGCGTTAAAGAAAAGTTGTTTATGGTTGATACTAAAACAATTAGACAACTCGTCATCGTTTTCTACGAGCAGATTGTCAACTCGGCTTCGCCTCGTTGACTATCAGCTCATAGAAAACTCGGTCTCGTTGTCTAATTAGTGAACCTGCACAATCCAACGAGAACGAACGAATAACCTTATTAACTGAACGACTCAGTCGTCCAGACTCGTACGGACTCGCTTTCCTATTGGTTGAGACGACAAATTATTATGATATTCGCGTCAGTACTGAGGCAAGTGATAATAACTTCTCGTTCCAACCGGCTGGTTGAATCAGTCTTGTGGGACTGATTTCTGAATCAGTCTTCTGGGACTGCTTCAGACTTTAGTATTTTACTCTGGCTAATTTTACTCTGGCTAATGCCAGACGATTTTATATATATTTGTCAAGGTGGTCAAGGGGAGAGCTACCAATGGGTTAATGACAATTTGGGGTTGACATAAATTGTGAAGCGGTGGCTGTGGTGGTAAGAGAACATTTTCATAACACTATACCTCAGGTGATTTCTCTGCCGGTATGATTCAAATGGGCTTATGAATAGCATGATATGTATGGTTTCTCGATCGGTTTCCAGCGTGAAGGTATAGTACAGCTATACGAGTTTTGGTCGTTCTTATATAGTGAATGTTGACGACTATTGATTACATTCCGGCAACAGTCAGTCAATGAACATCTAAGATTTTGCTTGCCATATCAGATAATTAGCATAACTGCATATTCGTTCATTCTCGTTGGATTGTGCAGGTTCACTATTGTTAAATATACAAACACTTTTCTTTCTCGTTATCAGACTGTGTCAAAAAGAATATATCCTGGAACCACGAAAAACGGTAGTAAATGCGGGGACAATACGTTTTTACCCTTTCATAAATTTTCATGAATGTATGGCTTTTCGAGACTTCTTCCCTTGGTGAGTAAAGTCGTCAGGCGTTAAGGCGGATTTCCAGTCATTGCAAAAAATGCTTCGCAGCTTGCTGCGAGTATTTGCAACTAAACAAGCACTGCGAGTTCTTTTTAATTAGATGCAAGTACTCTGCGACTTGTTTCGTGCGAGGACCGGAAATCCGCCTTTAGACAGAGTAAAAAGATAAAATTGTTCCACAACAACAATGCGCATGAAAGAGTTAAGGGCCTGATTATATGGATGGGTTTTACTCGGCACATGACGAGTTTCAAGTTGGTATAACAAACAGTGTTTTTCCAACCATAGTGTTTGTATGAGACAGACTGACGGGGTAACTCACCCTGGCAAATTTCTTTGTTCTGATGCAAAGTTCAATTTCGACCTTAGGAGCAGTCCTCCGAATCGTCCGCGATTATTGCCGAGTGATGACGTTATCATACTTAGAGATGATGATCAGTGGTTCTAAAGGTCGCAGACTACACAGCGTCACAGCCAAAAATAGCACAGGTTGTTAGCAGCAATGTTGAACCACCGTGCTTGGACCAACAATGGCTGTTCGTGGTTGTTGAAACAGGAGAACAACATTGGTAGAACAGCATTATTCAAGCGTTGTTAACACAACATGGCTGTTCAGCACTGTTATACTTCATCATGCTGTAACTTGTGCATGAACAACACTCGGTTGGATGAACAGGTTAACAGGCATGAAGAGCACTGTTGACAACACCTACTGTTCACAGGGTACAGCACAACATTGTATACGGCTGTTCCGAAACGCCAACAGGCTGTGTTTTTACACCTGTAATAAAATATGGCAACCGCTGCTGGTCAGCGGTGGCCACAATAACCACTTCAGATTTTCAAGGGCATGTACTCAATGCGGCGCCAAATCCTGATAAGTATGCCAACAATTTTCTGTCATTGTAGATTGTATACAAAGCTATCCAATATAGCTCCGGACGTTCTTTTTACAACACAAGACAATATTCTGCCAGAATATTGTCATGTGTTGTAAAATCTGCGGTATGAGAATACAAACACATAATCATACAATTACAGGAAGAAGTCTGAAGCTCTTTCAGGGCCGTTTACATGAATGCGGATGAGTTTCAATCCGGATTGAACTCCTTTATCTGTTTACATGAATCCGGATTGAGATTAGCTAATTCCAGATTGAGTTCAATCCGTTTCTCATCCGGATTGAAATCTCATTCCGGATTGAAATTTCGTTCCGGAATCATGTCAACGCGGTGCGAGTTTCATTCCGGAATAAAAAACATGACAGAGAGGACTAGAACAAACAATGCATGCGTGTTTTCTAATATTTACGGATTTCAGGGGGATTTCAATCCAGAAACCCAATTCCATGTAAACACGGATTGACTTCGCTTTTCAATCCGGGTTGAAACTCAGTTCGGATTCATGTAAACGGCCCCTCAGGGTGAACAGAAATTTAACTATTTCTTAATTAAACTTCTCTCTCTGCAATCACCCGACAACATCTCGACTACTTACGTTCTCCGCCTTATTTAATTAAGGCCTGTTCCTAGGATCCCGTGAACCGGGCCATACTTTGCCTACGCACCTGAGTGGGATGAAATTGGCGCAATATATAACAAATTAATAAGCATGGCGATATACTTTTGCTCGAGTCATCGCATATCCATTTATATTTTGCAAAAGACGATATGATCCATGCACTGCCTTAGTTTGAGATCTCGCCTAACCGGACTGGTTTCTTTCCATAATATGAAATATTTTTTTCTTATAACACAAGATAGCAATGCAGTTTGGCATAGCTTATGCTAAGCCTTAGATTCGCTAGATTCAAGCGATCATTAGACAACGTCGTGAAGTTTAGCAACGCCTGCAAGAATGCAATATCGCGACGCAAAATAATAATGCAATATCGCGACGCAAAATAACAGACTCGGCTACACAGGTAGCCCGAGTATAACAAGGACCCACGGATCTCTGAGGAGTAATTGATTGTGTCAACCCATATTTGGCTTTTTCTTTCTTCATTCATTGTATTCTTATAGTACCATCCGCCAAATTAAAGTCGTAAAATTATAAAAACTAAAAACAACAAAGATGGTGCCAAAAGCAAGTATAGACCTTATTCAAAAATGGCCACCGAATTAAAATTCTTTTATATACATATAAATTAGCCCTTATGAACTCGTTTTCATGTGTGAAATTCAAAAGAATTTTTACTTTAAAACGAGGTCATAAGGGCTAATTTATATGCACATAAAAGAATTCTAATTCGGCGGCCATTTTTGAATAAGGTCTATAGCTAAGTCCAGTTTTGTCTTAAAAATGACCCAAAAGGTTTACTTTTAGTGAGCTGTCAATGTCATTTTTCAAGCTCGTACAACTAAAACTGAAGCTTTCATGCAGGTTTGATTTGAGTCATCCGTCTGTGCCAGTACAACAAAACAAATATTCATGAAAGGTTTTTGACCAAGTTGAATCAATATGAGCGCAACCCCAGGCGTGTACACGGCCAAGTTTTCTATGACAACTTCATATTTCCTTGTATGTACAACGAACAAAGTTCTTCCAACAATTTTCCTTTTTATGGCTTACATACAGGCTCTGGAAACGAGATTATATTGCGCTTATATACGTGAGTTTGCCGCGGCTTATATAGCTCATACACTAACTTGACCCATGCATTGTCTGCATTAACGTGTTTGCCGCCAAAAACTGTGCTAATTATGTAACTAATACACTGCAGGTTAGACCTTACTGGCGTTTATAGTCTATGACACACTAGCGTGTTTACCGCCTAGTGGCTCATAGACTAAACTGGTCCACGAGTGAGTTTACTGCGCCGAACGAGATACTTAGCAGTAAATCTGATAGTAGGTCAGCTTGGCGATTATACTAGGGTAAAGGCTCTTTTCCAGTCGTCGCAAAAACCATCTCGCGGGAAGTGTTTGCATCTAATTAAAAACAACTCGCAGTGCTTGTTTTCTCGTTTTGAGTTTTTTTTTTATGAGATACAAGCAAAGGTGCAGCAAGCTGCAAACTAGTTTCTGCGATGAGTTTTTGCTGCTTTGAAAAGTACCATTTCACAAAATAGCGTTTTGTTTCGCAAAGTACTACATGATACGCCGTAACCATTGAGCGACAGTGGGGCTCAGATAACACAACGTCTCTCTTCCAAGCAGAAGCTTACGGGTTTACTTAGGAATGTCAATCAGAACTCTTTGTAAGTGTGTAATGATGCAATAATTATAAGTAATAACATGACTTGAGGGAAATTAGTGATTAAATTTCCCGCCGCGAGGGAAGGTTTGTGAAAATCTTCCCGAGGCAAAAGGGAAATTTAATCGCTAATTTCCAGAAAAGTCATGTTGTTAGTTTGTAATATTATGATCGCCGAGAAAAACTTTGAGAATCTTACCGACAGGAAATTTACATGGTTGATCAGAGAAATTGCATCTAATTTCCCTGTGCATATTGATGAGGGAAAATATATGCAAGCGGGAAATTTAGAAGCAGACAAAGGATTTCTTTGTCTTCTAATTTTCCCTCATCAACATGCACGGGAAAATTAGAAGACAAAGGATAAATTTCCCTCTTGCAGGAGCAATGAGGGAAATACAAGGTTTACATTCCCTCGGAGAACGAAAGAATCCGAGGTGATTATGGTATTACATATACATATATATATATATATAATACATACATACATACATACATACATATATATATATATATATATATATATATATATATATATATATATATATATATATATATATATATAAGTCGTTGGAGAAGAGACAGGGGTTCTTAAACATCAAACTTCCACCTACCATCTCTGAGTGCTTTCTTGGCTAACACACCAGGTCCATCAACTTTCAGTCCCTTATCTGCAGGTCCCCAACTACTGCTGTATATATGAATGTGATCAGAAGCCCAGCTGAGTGAGCTTGCCTCCACACTATCCGTCACATCACCGTCCAACATACGAATGCCACCAATTCCGGCGTTGTATGCAACTCCAACTCCACACACACCGTTATTGGCCTCTCCAGCAACCTCACCTGCACACCTAGAAGAAAAAAATACAACTCTTTGTTGATTTGAAGGGAAAACCATCAGAAAAATTATGGTGAATAAGCGTAACAAAAATCTCAATCAATTTTTTCCCAGGGTCGATGACTCAGTATTTCAGCTGTTCAACGGCAAAAGTACAAGCTCAAATGCTACATTGGTCCACTATATGAGGTGGTGCCACATTCAGGCCCGGGTAGTGCTACTGAAGTGCGATGTGCCTGTCCTGTAAAATGTGTACCTTTTAACCCATTTCTGCCTTAGCCGACCAAAAACGGCCCTTCTATTATTTTTAATTACTCTGTCAAAGCCAAACGATTTTACTTGTCAGAAGGAGAACCCAGAGACATCCTTGGTAGCAATGGGTAATTCTTGCAGTTTTCCACAAGGGAAACTCAAGTAGTATGTCTTGTTAGCCGTACACTGCCCTCACGACTGAGGTCTGAAGCCCAGTTGGATAGGGTGGATAACCAAAAAGAATTGATTATCAAGCTCTACATGTGAGTAGAGTTGTGGAAGTTGGTCTCTCCTGCACTTTAAAGGCTTCTCTCTGGTTTTCCTTCTTCCATATACACCAGGCATGTAGCCATGATTTTGAAAGGGGGGGGAGTCGAAATCAAAATAAATTTTTAGGGGGGTCTGGGGGCATGCTCCCCCGGGAAATTTTGAAATCAAGAGCTGCTGAAATGCCATTTCCTGGCTTTTGGAGGAAGATTTTACAGACCCTAAAGGTTAAAAAACATCATATAAAATACTCAAAACACGCAAACGTCACATACATACTCAAAATGCATACACTCAGTAGATTGAATACACTGTTTACAGTATATTTCCTGACACAATGGCATATTGCATCAGTTTTGTAGTTACATGTCTGTTGTTTTATGTCAAAAGAGGGGGAGCCGCGGCTCCCACAGCCCCTGGCTACGTCCCTGATATACACAACACTTTGCTCCATGGTAAGCCATAGGTCATATGGTGGCAACCAGGCTGGAGGACCTTAGCTACCCCACATCCCTTGACTCAAACATGTAGATTTGCATTCTTTGTAATTAACACACACCTTTCTTTTCCCCTTCACCATGGTCAGTATTAAAAAAGCATAGTTCACAGTCAGAAGCAATTAGCTATGAAATACCATTAGAGTATTCACTCACCACAATGCTTTCAATAAGTGACCCCTCTCAAATAAATAGCATCCTCCCTCCACTGTTTTCCTAAATAAGCACCCCTCTCAAATATACAGCCCCTAATGTGTTTTTTAATAAGAAACACCCTTCACAGTTTCTGTTCTAGTTTCTGTTTTTAGTAAAGTTCTTTTTGTCACAGACTAAGATGTTTTGTGTATTAAAGCACCCCTCCTGAATAACTGCCCCCTTTCTAAAATACATGTACCAATAATCTCAAGAACAAAGAATATTGTTATAAGCAACCCATTTTCCAATATATTACCTTGTACCATGTTTATTCCAATTTTTGCCAGTGTAACGAGGTGAAGGATCACGATCCTGGCCATTAAAATCATAACTTCCTTTTTTATCATAATTCTTTTTCAAATCTGGATGGGTATGCTCAATACCATCATCCACAATGGTTACTACAACACCTTTTCCAGTTATACCCCTTTTCCACACAGGCAAAACATTAATATCATAACCTATTTGTCCTTGAAAATAAAGTGAAAGTAAATACATTTGGTTAACATCAATGCATTATTGAGGCACCAGACAGGAATCAAATTATGGTTTGGTAAATTATTGCCTAAATTATTTTCAGAATGGGAATTATTTACAGAAAGTCAATTTGATTGTGGGCATGGCTGTTAATAAACAGACAATGTCTGTGGATAGGAAAACTGATGTTAGGTCCCATAACATAATGAAAGTCTCAGGACATAATGTCTCACAATGTATTATAAGTTCTTACAACATAACCTAAGGTGCAAAAATGTTAAACTGAAGGTGTCATAATATACTGTAAGGTGTCATAATGTACTGTAAAGTCACTCTCAAAATGTAACATCTTGTAATGTGAGAGCCAGTTTATGTCAGGAATATAATGGAAATGATATGTATTGGTAGGGTAGGGGCCATAGTGATGGGTATAGTGATATGTATTCATAGGTAGTGAATGATACTGTAGATGATCCATAGTGATGGGTAGTAATAGATATTCATAGATAGTGATGGGTAATGATACATAGTGATGGGTACTAATAAAAATTATAGAGGAGCATGGGTGAGATTGAAAGAAAGTAGTGCAAAAAATGTGTCCACCAGCAAAGTTTGTTGGAAGGAACCAGTTTAGGTGATGAAGAGAGCATTTTATTTAACTCAGACATTTTATTTAACTCAGACTCAGGCATGGGGGCATCATAGACAGTAATTTTTAAAATTCTTGCTCCTAATAATTTAGAGTAATGTTGTACATTACAACTGTTATTAGGCAAAAGAAAAATACCTGGGTTTCCTATTTCTCTTCACAAAAACTTAGGTAGGGTAGGTCGGATTTTTTTTTTTTAACTTTTTTTTTAATTTAGTGCCTAGGAATAACAATAATATTCTTTCCAACACCAAATGTCAATTACACTAGCAACATCTATTAAAGCTAATTTGGAGCACATTACTAGGTTCTGATGCCACGCTTGCTATCCCAAGATGCAAATCATGCTGCAACTCAGGCCTATGCTCCTATGTATCTATCCTGTAACCTTTTCCTGTTGGTACACTTTTCTTAATTTTGAAGGTGCCCTGCAATCCTAAAATGTTTCTGGGGAAACACTCCAGACTGCCTGTATTTCAATATTTAAACCTCTCACAGTCCACTGACTCTTGTTCAACCACCACATTGAAATTCCTGACTATGTATCTGATAGAAAATCTGGAGATTTTACAGAAAAACATAAGACTGAAGGATATCAGAAAATTCATTTTGTTGATGCAGTATAACATGCAAATTGAAGCAATTGATCGCTAATTATTCAGTTGATTAAAATAATAAATACCAAGATATACAAGTTCTCAACACAAATTAACAGACTTAATTAATGGTTTGCTAAATTGTATAATGATTGGAGTTGTACTAAAGAATGTTTTAACAATTTTAACCTATTTGTATGCATTTATAACTGGCTTAATTTGGGAAGTACTCTTAATTCAAATGTCTCACATGTCAACTGTGAAAAATAAACTGAGCTGAAGTTGCATGGAAAAAATCATCACCATTGGTCCATTACACTATATGGAAAAATATAGACAAAAATCATGTTTGGCATGTCATATCTCAAAAGTTGGTTAGTCTGTTTTCTCCTGTGAAATGTGGGCATATATTTCCTCATTTGACCTTTTGGCCCCCAGGACCACAAGTAATCAACTGTGCTTTATTGATTGTATATTTAATGAAAGCAATATGTACATTTTTGTACTTGTGTCAGGACTTTAAGTCAAAACATACTCAGCGTGATGAAGTAACAATGGTACTTGTATGATGAATTGCTTTGTTGAGAAAGACAAAGCTGATGTGGCAACAAGGAACATCCACAAGCATCTCACAGTCATATTTGAGTTCAACATTATTAAGGACATATCTTTCTTGTGTGTGTGTTCACCAGGGAATGATTAACAACGTTGACAGGTGTCCTCATGAGCATTGCCTGAAGCTTGAAAACAAAAAACTTTCTGTCTCACAAACAACACTCTCTGTAATACATGCTGAGTTCTTCATGAACTTTTAATACACAGTGCCACTCACCACACCAGGAAATAACGCTGAACAACTACTGAATATCAACCACGCAAATAATTATGTATTATCTTTGTCCTTCATTTTCTGAGATCATGCCAGAAAGGTCAAGTTGTCAATTCCCTTTTGAGAGAAATATTTCTAAGTAATTAAGTTTATACCCGGCCGACAAATCGACAAAAGTAGAAAACGTAAACGATACCGTCACGGCACTCCGACTTTTATTCTAATTGTTTTCTACTAAAAACACTCCTAATAAACGAAAACGGTTTTTGGACGTTTCTTTCAAGGATTTCAAGCGTAAAAAATAATTCCCGAAAGTGATATTAAGATGAAAGTGATATTAAGACGAAAGTGATAAGACGTCAGGACAATATACAGTAGTATTAATGAATAAAGACGGATTTGTGAAAAAACCCGAAACTTTCCCAAAATAAATTTTTAAAAAATGTGTACAGATGAAATGTAGAAATTCAAGGGAACAGTTAAGAAATTCATAGACATGTAAATTTTCGCGTGACAACCTCCGTTACGCTTGTAACATAAAAGAAGCCTCCATCACGCAAAGAAGCCCGCGGAAAGGCAGCCTTCTCGGGCAAAACAAATCTAAACACTCGTAATTCAGATTAAGAGCTTTCACTGAATGGTCTTCTCAAAAAGAATTTCCTTTGAGTGCACTTTCAATGTAATCCGCTTATAAGAGATGACATGGCCGATGAAACTTATCTTTCTCATATTTAAACAATGACACTTTGGTAAATAGCGACAACGATTTGGGTATATGTTTCATGTTCACAGTACGTCGTAAAATGAAGACAACCAAAACAGTGACCTCTCTCTGCCAACTAAAAATATTGCGAGGTCAAGTGGAATAAAAGATTTCAAAGCTCCAGTTGTGGTTCGTGAGAAATGTCTTTGAGAGACGCGTGGAGAACTGTTTTATATGGATCGGTGATGTTAATAGGTTGGGCATTTTACAAGTTTAGCAGGATTACTGTTAACAGTGTTTAAGAGTTCTTTATTTTAATAACAAATAGGAAGCGGCGGGGAAGCTCTTATCTACGTGAAAAGTATGACCGAGTTTCGGGAGACAGCTGTCAAACACCGCCAGTTCTATAAGGGACGCAAATGTTATCAAACAATCTCGAATCCCTTTTGTTAATCACTAAACCAAATGTCAGCTGTCCGTCTCCCCTGTTTCGCCACATTTTCCCAAACGAAGCTCGGTTCAAGACGGCGTTTCCTATTATTATAAACTGACATTTTATTTTTAAACAAACCCTGTCAACAAAAATACTCGACAACATATTAGATTGACGCGAAGTGATTTTAATAATATCACCTTCACTACACTTATAAGCTTACCAGTATTTTCCAAATACCATTGCTCCTTGAAATACGGATCTTTTATAAAGCCTCGTTTCGTCCTTTTTAAAACCCGTTGTTGTTGACTCCAATAGATAGCTGGGTCTAAAGAAAGACTTAACGTGTGACGATCGGTGCTGCGACGTCGCCTTTTTGGGACGGATTTTTGCTCGAGAGAATAATATCCTTCCAAGCCGCCGATCTTCCCCCTATAGATGAAAGTATGTCTCTTGGCAATCCGCTTGGCACTCTCTTCACTATCCGTTCGAATAGCCCATGTGTTTGTAAAGAGTTGGGGCTCACTGTGGACACCTTTCTCAGTTACGAAGTATATAAACACGATGGCTAGCATGAAGCCGAGTGCCTTGAAAAGTGACATCATTCATGAAGGAACAACGTCGAAGTTGGTTTCTATAGCGGCACAGAGACCAAGACCAAGTCATGCTAGAAGATCGCCATCGAAACTATGAGGTACACTCGTCGTGTTCCCCGATTCCACAATACTAAACGCTCACTTGCCTTTGTTGTTATAGATGCCATGGTTGGAAATTGCGGAAGACACATGTGTCACGTGACTAATTATTTCTGGTCAGGGCGGGCCCTGATTGGTCAGATCTTCTTATCGGCCGAATCAAAGGCAATTCTTTTTGTTTTCTAGAATAATTAAAAGTCTTGTAAATTTCAGCGTGGGTTTTCGTTGTTTAACATCGACCAACTGTAGTCAATATATACAGAAATAATCAGAAAACGTCTTATTTTCATAGTGGTATGTTTTTCTACCATGTGTCTTCCTTTAAACTACGTGTTTTTTATTACTGGCCACATGGTGCGCCATTGATAATTGAACGGTGCTCACTCAACAACCGGAAGCATTTTAGACCATGTTTGGACGAATCATTCGATTTGCGATTTTCAACTCTCGAATTAACAGCATTTGTTGCTAGCAGGAGGCTAGCAATTTCCCACTTCATCTTTTACGAATTAGTCCAATAAAATTACAAAATTAATGAAAGAAATTAAAGTGGTATTTACGGTTGGAAAAACTAATGAGACTAACATGTTGTTTTTCATATATGTATTATTTACTCATTTAGATTTTCGTCGCTGGAGTGAATTGTAGGATCGGCTTTTATATACCGCTGCATTGCACGCGTATCAAGAGGATATTTACTAGTATAAGCAATATAACTGTGTCATCTCTGAATGAAACTGAAATTTATTTTTATATTATTATTATTATTTTACTTAAAGTCAACTAATAGCTTTTTATACCGAGAAATTAGTAGACGATTTCGGTTATTATTACTGAAAAAAATATATTCTAAGTGAAAGCTGATTGGACAATACAAAATGGATTCGACCAACAGCCAGCTTAAAAGAAAACTGGCGTAGAGGCGCGCTTTTCATTCATGCAATCGATTGCTATCTCATTTTTTTTCAAGAAAAACCTTTGATAGTAAAAATCAGTATACCGAAGATCTATAGTACCTAAACTTTTTTGGCAGGGTGAATTAGTTGAGCAAGCTTAGCTTTAAAACTTTAATTACATAAAATGAAAAAAATACCACAACTAAATATAGGGGAGGAAAGCTTTGAATGACGCGCACAATGTGCCATATATGCAGTCACGGCAGTCAGTCGTTTTAGCCAAAACTGCCTTATAAGTTCTGAACTGCAAACTTTAAAATTAAAATTAAAGCTCTACGGCAATGATTCAATTATAAAATACGTATACTAATCACGTAAGAATTGTACATAATTTTTGAATATTCAAAACCATATAAATGACCCTAACAGGGCCTCATAAATTGACCTGACTTGAGTTGACTTATGTCAAGGTCAACCGAAATCGGCAAGATGTCAACATTTGTAGCCTGTGGAAGAATTAGAAGAGTGAGCGGTTGTAACCAATTGCAATCCATTTCAATCTTGCTTAATTCCGACCATTCGACGTTCTATACGTACTTCGATGCGGATATGTAGTTGTACCTTTTTTGTATTTTCATGTCTCTTAAAATTGCTTAAAATTATTATTGTGTGATTGACTTCACGACAATTTTGTTTGCGTCAGAATTGCTATTAAAAATAGTGTGCCATGAAGCCTGCGTAGCGGCAGGGAGAGGGAGAGGGAGGATAGGAGGAAGGGAAGTGGGATAATGGAGAGAGGATGCGAAGAAATGGAGAGGTGGAGGAGAAAGAGGAAAGGGAGAGGGAAAAGCTTTCTCACCCTTCCCTTTCCCCCTCTCCCACCTGCTCCCCATTATTCCTCTCCCCCTAAACCCAAACACCGTTGTGCAGGCTCGAAATACGTGCTCGAAATACAGCCTATGTAACTGTAAGTACCGGTTTACTTAAAAATAACGAAACGATGCGTTAGCGCACTGATTGGGTTTTATATAAAGTGTGACTGCAATAATGCATTTTGGTTTGCTCTTTGAAGTGAAGTTCACTCTTACAACCCAATATCTCGCGGGGGGTGGGCGGGGGGCGGAGGAATAACCCACGGAGTCGATTGTCTATCGAAGACGTACGTGCGAAACACTCTTAGCACGACGCTGTGATTCAATACAACCCATGCAACCAATATATACCTTACCTAAATTAAGCGATAATTAAATATAATCTATTATCAACGACTATAATAATCTTATAATAACTGATTTGGTTCGTTTAAAATCGGGTACAAGGACCGCACCCAAATTAATGAATTACTTCGGTGCGCTTATGGCAGTCAGTCTTTATGAGTTCGGAACAAATACCTTGCTAATCGGGGAGATTTCATCGTTATCATGGGGGTCCTTTTATCACTTATTGCCATGCTGGAGCCTTCAATATCATTAATTCACTGATACGTGCGAACTGGAACTCTGAACCAGTTTATAATTAAAATTCGTATCCCAGAACCAAAATAAACTTCCTAATCAAGAACAGCCAACTGAGTTTATAAACTTGGCGTACATGATAACTCTACAGATCGGATCAGGGGAGTTTGCAGATGGGTATGGTATATGTTGATCGACAGTTGTATAGTTGTAGCCAAGGGCATCGTTGCCAGGAGGGGTAGGGGGGGGGGGGGGCATGCATAGTCCACCTTCACGTTGTGGGAATGTACATTTTATTTTGATAATCATAAATAATAGATACTGAAAACCCCAATTAAACACATGGTTTACTTTCTCTTTTTTTTCGAATAGACGTTGTTAAAGAATATATTTGTGGATCTGTGAGTTTACTTATGAATTATGCAAAAAGGTAAATGGTTGAAATTATATAAATAATGAGTGGTGTCGGTGGTAATGCGGTGGTAGTAGTTACTAGTCGGTGATACATCGTTGTGACTGTTGGTGGTAGTAGAAACTGTGGTGGTGGTAGTTACTTCGGTGGTTGTAGTGACTGTTGGTGGTAGTAGTAGTAAATGTGGTGGTGGTAGTGACCTGTGTTGATGGAATACTGGTAACTGGTGGTCGTAGTAACTGTGGTGGTAGAGTAACTGTGGTGCATGGTGGTGACTGTTTGTGGTAGTAGTAACTGTGGTGGTGGTGGTGGTGGTGGTGGTAATGGTAATGGTAATGGTAATGGTAATGGTAATGGTAGTGGTAATGGTAGTGGTAGTGGTAGTGGTAGTGGTAGTGGTAGTGGTAGTGGTAGTGGTAGTGGTAGTGGTAGTGGTAGTGGTAGTGGTAGTGGTAGTGGTAGTGGTAGTGGTAGTGGTAGTGGTAGTGGTAGTGGTAGTGGTAGTGGTAGTGGTAGTGGTAGTGGTAGTGGTAGTAGTAGTAGCTATAGTGGTAGTGGTAGTGGTAGTGACTTTGACTGTGGTAGTTATAACTGCGCGGTGGTCACGTGGTGGTATAGTGAACTACCAACAGTCTTTCTAGTAAGCTAGGCTACACTAACCTAGACGAACAACTTTCACAACTATGTACAAACATCGTAAAGATGTATTTTTTAAAGCTCTGTCTTTTTTTTAAATCAGTGTACTTTTAATATTAATATACAAAATCATTTTTTACTGAGATCCCGAAAGTTCTCGATCTCGGTGGCCTTGAACTAAATAAAGCAAATTAAATCTGTCACTGACGTCCTGGCTCCGAGGTGTCACTAGAACGAATGTTCTCGTTAGCTTTCCACGCCGAATGACTAGATAGCATTTGGTATATCAAGTGTCAAAGATATGTACCATCACGTACAGAAGAAAATTAGTTTAAAATTATAATTTTGGCCAATAATATCCTTGAATTGATTGGGGCGTAGCAATAGGCACCGCCCTGGCTCTGTTGGTACAATGTCACGAATTTATCTCGATGATATGTATTTTAATATCTTGATATGTATTTTGGTGAACGGTTATATTCAGTTTGAAAGTAGCTAGCATTCAGCCTAGCCGTTTAATTTTTTAATAGTGAATATGTTGAAATCCATGGACATTTGTAATTTCCGGCACCGACAATACACAGGCAGGACGTCTTTTTTCTTTATAAAAACTAACAACATATCTTCATTGATCTATTATTCAATCAGCATTGTGCAATGAATTGAAGGAATTTGAAGTATATCACACAACTGCATCCTGCATGAAAACTTAATCAAACTTTTAGTATACTGAGTAAACAAGTGATATATCTCTCCATGTCAAGGTCAGAATCTTTTTGAATATTCTTGATCAGACACCGAGACACGCGCCCCCTTCCTGTCCCCCTCCCCCCACTTGGACCCAATGTATCTCAATGAGCTGGTTCGCAAGCATATAGATCACCGGCTATAGAATAGATAACCAATCTATTATACGTTGTTGTAAGTAATAATGCTATTGCTTGCAACATAAGTAATAACATTATTATAATACAGTATATACTTCCTACGACGTTATAAACTTAAATCTTAATCCTAAATCCGATAAAACCAAATCATAGACTTAGAAGTGAAGCTCACAATACCAATAAGCATTCAGAGAAGTCACTCACAACGTTACACTTGATTTCCAGCTGTCTCCCGGGCTGGTATAACTACTTACAACGTGCCGACTGGAGCTTTATAACGGGTGTTCCATGTACTAGAGATATGTTCTGCATTATTTTGGCAAAAATACCATTCTCGAGTCGACTGAAGCCACGGTCTTTCAATTTCTTCCCTCTCTCTCGCTACGTCATACCCTGGGGTAACTGATTCTAACCAATGATTATTTTTAACTAGGAGTTCTTATCAGAAGTGAAATGCTGCCTTTGCAAACCAGTCAAATTCAAAATAGCGAGTTTCCAGCAAATTTTGCCAAATGAATTGGCCAAACTGAGGAACTTTTCTGCGCGCGCCTTATGCATGGCCTCTGCACGGAGGAGAAAGAAAACTCAATTGCAACAATATTTTAGGAACTCTTCTGTTGCCACGACAATATGCAATTCAATCAACACACCGCCTCGTTTAGGCCCAGTTTACATGGAGGCAGGGTGACCCAGGGAGAAGGATTACCCTAGTAAAAAGGTTACCCTAGTTCATTGTCTTTCCGTGTTTCGTTTACATGAGTGTTAGGGTGACCCTGGGGGGAGGGTTACCCTATCAGCTTGCTAGGGTAACCCTTGGTAGCACGGCTATCTTTTTGTTTACATAAGCCATGCAAACGCGTTTGCTAGGGTGACCCTGGCAGCCGCGTTATGCTTCAATGAGAAAAAAAAGCGTACCGGAGAAAATGTCTTAACGATTTTGTGGCTGCCCTTCCTGTTCTTGTACACCTTGTGAAGTCTATCGAAGATATCAAGCAAATGACGCCAACAATAACATGTAAACTGAAAATATAGTAAAATGGTCACGCAGAAGTAATATGACCCTACTAGAAGTGTTAGCCCTGCTACAAGGGTCACCCTACTCCATGTAAACAAGGGCTATCTTTTGACTCGCTTCAAAGGGTAACCCTTCTAGAAGGGTCACCCTACCACTGGCATATTCACTGTACTTGTAACCAGACCAACCTACTTAATTTTACGGGATCATTTCTGAAATTTGTTGAAAGAGATGGGTGAAAATGAATCACCGATGCTCCCCACCTTTTTCAACAAGTTTGCGTCTCTGTATATGCAATATACTAATACCAACACTAATTACAAATACCAATACAAAATTGACACTTTTGTAAAATGCTTTTTGTGTATATTTATGGCAAGAGGAGAAAATGCAGGAATTTTGGCGGCATTTTGTTGACATGCCACCCGCGAACCTGACATACGAGAATTGATACGCTACTTGGTTGATCCGAATGCATGTGGTTTGTATCATTTACTTCTAGTAAATATACAATGCTTTTGTTTATATCACGAAAACTTTATGTTTTTGTTGTTTTGACTGTTGTTGAGCAATAATAATTACTAGATATAGAAATTAGATAACGCGGCCTTGGAATTTAAAGAATATTAATTGTTAGAAAATAGAGGAAGTGATGGAATTGCATGTCGGAAGTTCTGTAATCAACTCGTATGTTATTCAGCAAATATCTCGTCGGAAACAATTAATTATTATTATCCGTCTAGCTTCGTAGAAACGTTAAAAGGTGCAGAAACGAGTTGGCAAAACACTCCTGAACAAATACATATGAATCATTGAATATAAAAAACAGCGCTCATGTATTCTCCAAGAATATAGGGAATTTTTTTTATCTTCCAAGAGCCCAAGTATCCCCAATTAATATTATCTGCAAGTTAAAGCTTTGAAATGCCGGGGATTAAAATATTAGTTTTCTTAAGCTCCTTGAAGTTGACGTCAGCGTTTGAATATCCGGCTTAGCGACACAATGCTTGATAAAAAATGGGCGAATATTTGTACTAATCAGTTCTCGTGCTGAGGAGCTTGCCATTTTGAAAATCGGAGTGATTGGAATTTGCGTGCGTATATAACTTTAATCTTTACCGACACCTCAACTGACATGAGAACATTCAGCTAGAACATTTTTTCTATTTTTCAAAGGTTATCGTCTATTGGCAGTTTAATTAACACAAGACTCGAGAATGTGCGATAATAACTTGTAGGCATTAATTTTGTCAGTTTAATACTCTTGTTCGCTTTAACACTCCGTAAGCTAATATACTAGACAAGTTAACAGATTATCATAGAAAGCATGGTCACATATAACATGCTCTAAAACACCATATCTTGCCCATTTATCGGTAAAGGCGTATATATTCGTGTATATGCAAATTCTCATATGGTGAACAGAAGATGCACAATCTTATAAATCTGTAGATACTATCTACTAAGTCAGACAATGAATATACGATTACCACAAGAAAGAAGACGATCGAGTTCTTTCTTACATGCACATGTTTCGAATTTCCAAAAAAATGTCGGCGCTAAAAATGGTATTTGCATTCTCTAAAGGATATTCATATACGTATGAATTGATGAATCTGATGGCAAATTGGCCGACTGCCGGAAAAAGAAAACTACAAAATAACTTGTGGGGTGATGTGACTCAGGCTAATTATCTTTTGACGCACATAAAACATTCCCTAATCCTCAAACAGCATCCAAATAAAATACACATCCGATCTCAGTTAATTTATGGTTGGTCCTACATACGTAACCAAAGTAAACGCCTAGCCGTTATACATACTTTGGTCTTAGACCTTATTTGGCGAGAGAGAGAGAGAGAGAGAGAGAGAGAGAGAGAGAGAGAGAGAGAGAGAGAGAGAGAGAGAGAGAGAGAGAGAGAGAGAGAGAGAGAGAGAGAGAGAGAGAGAGAGGGCTAGAGAGAGAGAGAGAGAGAGAGATCAATCTACAGACACGTGTACATGTTTCGCTCATCAGTGTTCAGTCTACTCTTATATATACTCATATATATATATATATATATATATATATATATATATATGTTGGATAAAAGTGACGAATCATTACTTGGCGGCGGTGAAAGACCATTTACAACCTCGCCCTGTTAAATAAACAAACAAACAGGCAATATTTACGTACATGCGTGAATAGATGTACCACATCAATGAATAAGTGATTAGATTGTATGAAACTATTCTCTTATATCTGCAAAAGAACAGGGATAGTAATAATAACAACGAAATAGTTGTCAGATGAATAATAAACACTAAGTAATGATTCGCGTAGTATGATTCGCATATAGATATGTATAAATAGCTATGCAGGATAGGTACACTGGTCAATGTTAAACAATCTCATCCGTGAATACTTATAGATTATAGAATGCACAAAGCAAGTCACTTGTTGGTCAGTTTCTCAGTTTATAAATATACGTCTCGCTAATTAGACGGCGTGTTAAATGCGTATACCCATGCAAGTATACCAGTTGACGGAATATATATAGTCTAGGTAATTTGGGTGAAGGAAAATTTCGAATATATATATATGTATATATATATATATATATATATATATATATATATATATATATATATGTATATATATATATATTCGAAATTAGTCGATACTACTAATTTCTCCTGACGAAGGGCCTTCGCTCGAAACGTCGAGAAGATTTTTCTCTGTTTTTCAGGCCAACGTGACTTAACCCTAGTAATATTTGGATTTCAACCGTGGCCGACGCTGTCCTAGAAGCTTTTAACTATATATATATATATATATATATATATATATACATTATAAGGCCAAACTGGGACCAGTTGCGAAAAAATGCAATTTTTTATAATGTTATATAGCTCAATATTACTTGTGATAGACGGAATATATATGTAACAAAGTATAGTATTTTTCATCATAATAAATTTTCGGCGGGGCCCCTCAACAGGCTCAACTTTCGGGTGTCTTTAGTCCTCAACCTAATCCTATGTCTAATCCTACGCGAATCATTACTTAGTGTTTATCATTCATCTGACAACTATTTCGTTGTTATTATTACTATCCCTGTTCTTTTGCAGATATAAGAGAATAGTTTCATACAATCTAATCACTTATTCATTGATTTGGTACATCTATTCACGCATGTACGTAAATATTGCCTGTTTGTTTGTTTGTTTGTTTGTTTATTTAACAGGGCGAGGTTGTAAGTGGTCTTTCACCGACGCCAAATAATGATTCGTCACTTTTATCCAACATATCACGCAGCTTGAATTGATTTTTGCTGGCGAAAATGCGTCCTAATTTTAATTTTCAAAGTCGGCGTGATGCACCAATCAGACACGCACGTGGGGGAGATCTATTGATTAGTATATAGCTTCATTTCCTACTTGTGCATTGACCTATACATAGCTTTGATAATACTGGTTTACAGTGTCGATCGCAGTTCAGTTTCAGCATTATTAATTATGGCACTTATTTTCGGTTGTCGGTAATGCTGGATGAATTATTAAATTTCGAAGGATAAATAGTCTGACAGGTGAATTGATTCACGATTAAGCCACATGAACCGCAGTCGCACGCGCAAAGATTCGTACATTTTGCGACAAGAGAGCTTGATAGTAAAGTGTATATGTCTTGAACAACTTGACATTCAACTTCTATCTAGACAGATCAAGAACTCTCACATCTTTTGCCCCCCCCCCCGTGCGCCGGCTTTGCAGGCTAGATCAAGCACGACAAGTGAAGGCCAAGGCCCCCCCGTAAAACTTGAGAAATGGCGTTTTGCATTCTGACACTAGTATTAGTGAGTAGGTTCTTTCTAATTCATCATCTGTGTTTCTTAAATTTTGGATTCCAGATTCCTAGTGCTGCAAAAGTCACATTATACACGGCTTATACAGTAGATCGTTTTTGTACTAACATTAGCCTGAAACTAAATTTGTCATTGACATGGATCATTTCATGACTGCCATGAAAACTATTTGTTACTGTCATTGTTGGTTTGTGGTCACATGACCTTAGCTAAATTTCAATGTCTACCGAGCGGGCAACAACTGGGAACTATTGCCTGCTCGGTCAATAAGTTTTCAATTGTTGCCCGCTAGAACTTTGAATTCTTCACGGCATCCTATAAACAAAAGCTTGTTTGGTAAGAAAAAAAGAATATTTATAGGTCTTCAAAGCATGTGTGAAGATTAACTGAAGAAATGTATTACTGTTCTTTCAGTGTTCTGAGACTCATATTTGTTTCGTTGAAGTGAAATTACGGCAGGCGAAATGTTTTGGTAAGTCTTAGCGTTTGTCTTTTGTGAACTTTCCCTTGATAAACGTCGAAATTATTCAGCGAAACCCAAGCTATATAACAAAACACTTAATATCTGCTCCCTCGGGAAACAGTTAGTTTTGTTTTCCCTCGAGTCTCGGCGATGTTTCCCTTGACTTCGTCTCGGGAAATATCAAGACTCTCGGGAAAACAAAACTAACTGTTGCCCTTGGGAGCAGACATTAAGTGTATAATGTAGAAAATATAGAAATCCTGCCTGAGTTTAATTGCACTCCAGCATTGTGCCAGTATGCCGTTGAACAGTACAATGGCGGAATATTGTAGAACAATGGCTGCCCATACAATGGCCAGTCCAAGCCAGATTTTTTTTGCAACAACATGATTTTAGTAGAGGAACACTTATAAAACTCCCTTCATGCATGTTCTTTCCCACTTGATTCATTGTGTAACACCTTTGCGCCGTGTCCCTGGGTTGACGTCATTTTCCGCTTTAAATTGCATGCTATATATAAACCAACTTCAGCAAAAAAAAGAAGACACTATAATGAGATGAAATTTTATGTAATAATAATAATATTAAGCAATTCTTGTCAGAACGTGCCAACGATATATTATAAATATATATATATATATATATATATATATATATATATATATATATATATATATAAAACATGAGATGGGCATTTTAAATGTGATAATTAACTGAATATAAACCTCAGTGTGACTGTGAGCTCTCCACCGTGCCTAGGGTTAACTATGTTTCCACGCATGCAGGCACGCATGCAGGTGGCCATGGTAGGGGTATATATATATATATATATATATATATATATATATATATATATATATATATATATATATACTGTACTGCACTGCACTGCACTGCACTGTACTGCACTGCACTGTACTGTACTGTACTGTACTGTACTGTACTGTACTGTACTGTACTGTACTGTACTGTACTGTACTGTACTGTACTGTACTATACTATACTATATCTGCGATGTAAATTGACATTTTGAATCCATTCCTTCAATTCCCGTCTGAGCCGGCCAAAAACCGTCCCGCTTATCCCGTCCGTAGTCTCGTCTAGGACTGGGTACGAGAGCCATTGTGGTCGAGCCATAGAAATATTATACCTAGAATGCGTGCTCCTATCTCTCGTCAGTCAAAAAATTGTCGCCACAAAATGGCGGATTTATAAGGGCAAAAGGAACTCGCCCCAGGACTTTTTAACAGTTTTTAACACGGCTGCGGTTGGTGATGTTGTGGATTGATGGATGTATTTTAGCACTGAATTTCTTTGTTTTTTGTACCGGAAAACTTGCTGGATTGGTGAATTTTATAAAGATGAAGTGCAATATCCTTCGCCAAAACATTTCGAACATTAAACTCTGGATGTAGACATGCAGCGACGATAGCGGCCTTTTAATACGAATGGTTTTAGTGTTTTTACTGTTTTTAATACATTATATTTGAATGATTCCCACTTGCCAATCTGTATGTGATTTATACTGAATGTGGAGGATTAATCCAGGAGACAGTAAGTGCGTTTTTTCTTTTTTATCCAATCTAATAAGGATTTCTAGCTTGTGATTTTTGAAATATAAAATATGTTTATGCACCTGTCATACTTTTTATACATCAGTCTTTTCGCCATTTATTTATATTGACATATTAAATCCGTGTTTTTTTAAAGATTTTCTCCTAGTTTCCATTACGTACTTGATTATTTTCTTTTCTTTTAAACGGGCTTTGATGCAGACGATTTCTGAGTTTCAAGTTTAGCACTTTTTATTGCTTTTTGTAATTGTGGTGAATTGATCGAAATATAATTTTGAACTTACAGTTTTTATACGTTTAATGAAACAAGTGTCTTGAAAATTGTTTTATTTTATGCTAATGTGTATGTGGCTGATTTGTTGTCGTGCATGTATCCAATTTATCCCTATGAAACGTCCTCCAATTCTTTATTTTGAGAGACGATCATTGTTGTATATATATCCCACCCCTTAGCAAAATTCAAAATGGCGGATCTATAAGGGCAAAATAAAATTTAATTTGGACCCCTGTCACGTGACAGAGCACGCATTCTAGGTCTATTATTTCTATGGGTCGAGCGCAACGGAGGGAGCAGGTACCACGAGTAAGTTTATTCTCTTATTTATTGTTTATATCCAAAATGAATTATTTTTTGTTGTTATTTCTGGTTGAAGGATAAGTTATGACTCTATTCTTTGCTTTTCTTACTTTAGTTCTGTCGGTAAACTTCGCCAAATGCCATAAATCAAACGATCATCTGAAGGTAAATTTGCTAACTTTATGCCAATTATGGGGGGCGAGTTGAGACAATAGTGCCCTTTGTTTGTCTAAATTTAAATTAATTACCGGCAGAAAAATGCCAGTTACTTTTTCCCTTCACGTTTTCTTAAATAGGAATACTTGAAAATAGTTTAGGAAGTGAACCCCATTTCTGTTTATAAGACAAGTCAAAATCAGAATTATAAATCTATTTTTATGAAGTGACCTAGAATTAACGACAATCGTGAA